>JAYESA010000015.1:57707000-58054500 GCA_036927795.1 Iris macrosiphon
AGCTTCTTGATCTGCCACCATTCGTGTGCATATAACTGCAGATGTATGGCTGCACACGTCATCCTCTTGTTTGCAGGTGTCAACGCAAACTCAAACAAGCCCTCCAACTTTGCGATCCAGTCCATCACCTTATTCGGTACAGTCCCGCCTAAAAACTCCGGAGGGTTCAACTTCAGAAACTCAGTACCTCTAAAGGTAGACTTTCTGGCCGCTCATCGAGGCTCATTAGTTTCTATTAAGTCTGCTCCCTGAGGCACAGTCGTGGCTGTCACAAGTGTCACGGCAGTTCCCGATGCACCACTGTGGGCTACTAGTGTTGTCACTATTTGAGTCAGAGAGTCAAGCTACTGTTGCTTTGCCAAGGCTCTAGCATCAGCTCGTTGCTTCTGAGCTTCGAATTGTTCCTGTTGGGCCTCATGTGGATCATTCTGATTTTCAAATATCGTAATCAGCCTATCGACTTAGTCATCGCTCATGCTTGCTGCGCGTGATATCCCTTGATTACCTGTTATAGTCATCTTGCTATAAAAAAGAGTAGCTTGTGTTAGTCTCATAACGTATTATGAACTTATTACATGGGACGTTAGATTTTCATACTTTCAAGATCGGGACATTAACACCTTCGATTTACTTATATAGATTCGCAACCATTTTCGAAAATCGGGACTTTTAAAATCGCTTGTAAACTTATATCATTTTTGAAAATGATATTTGAAGAGGCCAAGGACATAAAGCAGTGCTCTGATACCACATGTCATGTCCTGGTCCCGTAAGGGCCGATCGTCCAAGCTTGTGCGTGATGTCGTACAAGCCTAAGTTGCCCTTGCCCCAGGCATAGTACCTGCACAAGACACAAGTTAGACAAAAATATACATATGTGCATAGAGGCACAGAATTTAAAATGCAGAGAACCAAAGTTGAACACATTTGCTAGGAACACAAAATACTTTCTTTATTGAATACTTGAAGATTGGATTATAAAGTACTTGCTTGGCTGATTATAAAATATATCATAGATGGCTACATTCCTTTTTACAAATCCAAAATTAGCCACAATGTCCACACATTATGTTCTTGTAGTAGAACCAAATCAAAATAACAAGCAGAAGAAGAGCTTGCACACAGGAGAGAGAAACTAAGGAAGCAGCACGAGCACGATTTCTGCTGGATGGATGCGCTAACACTGGTTCAAAATGCTCGCCAAGCTCTCGCAACCAAAACATAGAGATTTGCCCATAAACATGGGTCAGTACTACAACATATACTGGTAAGCGACCATGGTAAAACTCAGCTTGAAATCCATACTAACTATACAAGTGAAGCTAGCAGTAATAGGTGATCTTTTTAGTTATCTAGTTTCTTTTTAACAATTCATGCAAAAAAATATAAATGATAAATTCAACCATGTCTATGTTCTTACCCACGTTCTAATGGTTATCCCTGTATCAGACACACAAGTTAGCCATAATTTGCATATATGAATAAACTTATAAATCAATCTTGGCATTAGGTGTTAGGTATGCAAGAAGGTAAACATAGCATGCGCCCTAACTACATGATGGTCCCCTCCACAGGATTAGTAGTTGGGACATACAATCATATCTCACTAATAGACCTATACCCTCCTGTAAGTAAGGACTTCAAGCCTCATGGTATCTAGATCTCTCCCAGGCTGAACGATCCCCAGTGCCCCAAGAACCGCTCGAGAGATAAACCTTGTGCACAAGTTGTCATGACCAAATGCATAAATGCAAGTTCCTATTAGATAATATGCTATCATGCAACTGATGAACAATGAATAAGCAAGTCTATCTCCTTTTCTCATTTTCTAGATTAAGTCAAGAGGTTTCCAGCAGTATTTCTCAATATTCAGCATATAAGGGGCAGATAAGCGTTCATGATGTAACTAGTAAGGTAGCAGTTCTATACTTGAAGCATGCAATAATATTTCTTTTTAGCTTATCTTGTTAGTGGGGTAATATTTATAAGTGAAGTAGAGATTCTTTATTAAGACATTTAGACTAAAGGATTCATCGAAGGGCCTAAGCCACTCACCGATTAAATCAAATGAGAGAATGGAAAATCCATATGCAACGATTACTCATTGGTTTTGCGTCCTAAAATTGTAACAATACTTGGTTAGCATTATTTGATCTCTTTCTCTTATGATTCGAAATGAATGCATAAGCGATAAAAGTGAATCATGAAGACTAAGTCATCGAAAGCAAGACAAAACAAAAAGTAACACAAAACCAAGCAACAAAACAACCAACAAAAAATCTTGGACTCATTTCAATAGAAGTTGTTCCATTAATTATAAGGATTTATTGCATTTCGTCCGTGTTGGTTTGGCGGTAAGGTTTCCTCGAGACTCGATTCCATTGTAACAAGTGATCCATAAGTAACTCGCTAGGAGCGAGGTATTATACATCATATGTCACACCCCGGTTCTGCAGAACTGATAAGTCGTTACTAGACGTGATATCGTACATGTTTAAATTGTACTTGTACAAGACAAAAATGTTCATGGTTGAATAATCGTTTCAAACAAGGTCATTGCAGCTGAAATAAGCAAAAAATGAATAGACAATGGATTTATGGATGATTCTCTTTATTCATAAGCTTACAGCGAAATACAAAGACAATACAAAGACTCTAAATTGCCAACATAAATCTGCCAAACTTGGCTTACAACTCAAGAACTACTACAATGAACAATATTCGATACATATTAAGTCCTTTATTGTAAAGAGATACATTCTCAAAATAAAAAGCTTTAGCTTGCCACAGAGCTTCAAATGCCTTAGATTGCCCAAATTATTATCCGCACCATCAGATACATGGGTCAGCATATTGGGAATGCCCTAGTGAGCGGCATCAACCCAACGCACCTAAATCAACAAAATAATCATGTGAACATAATAAAATTTATTAGATGATCTTTCTAATATTCTACGGATGTTTGTTAAAAATTAATAAACAATAATATAAAACATAAATATGAGTTGTCACCCACTACGAAAATATGATAAAATAGTGATAATTTTAACGACGTTCCTCACTGGCGTCGCTATCATTTATGAATTTAGCAACTCCAGAAAGTAAAATCACAAAATATCAATTTTAGCGACTGTCCGCAACCCTTAGCGACTACAAAAAATATTACGGAAGCAAATATCGCAAGATGTCGTAAAACGTCATTATTATTTTTATTATAGTGGAATTTAGCGACGGATCGGTCCTCCTCGACCCCTTCCAACTACGACGGTAAACACTAACCCTCTCTATCTCTCTCTATCTCTCTCTCTCTCTCTCTCTGCGACCCCCACGACCCCCTCCGGCGTCGACCATCTGAGGGTTAGGATTCCGACTATGCTCCCTCCTCCCCCGCGGCCCATTTGACCCTGACCCTGACCCCTCTCGATCAGGTAACCCTAACCCAATCTCCCTCTTGTAGACAAGACACAGACATACTAATATAGACACACTGACATGATACACATATGCTAACACAAATACTGACATGAAATACATGTTATATATATATATATATATATATATATATATATGTGTGTGTGTGTGTGTGTGTCACGCCCCGGTCCCAAAAATACATGGGACCAGGCCACGTGGCAATAGCCAGCTGTCACATCTCCGAGGATAACCCAATTTAATGGATCCTAACGAAGAGTGCTACGCTATCCTAAATACTAAGATATCCCATATCAATCAACAATAGGTAACTAATCTCATCAATAATATAAACAGCAAGAATGTACTAATAATAACTGTTGGATGATAAACACCATCTCAAATATCATAGTACAACCAAGAATGTCTGGTGGGAACAAACCCACTACTGACGAAATAAAAGTACTAAAATAACAGATAAAATAGAGTAATGACTAGGGCATCGATGACTAGATAATGATCCTTCCAATCCTAGGCAGAAGGCCTATCAAGTGATCACGGAAACTCTGACGGTAGCACCTCTAGCTCCTCCACGGTGGCATACCTAGTCTCCTGTCCTGGGCCGTACACTGTGGGGTAATATGCCTTGTCAAATCTAGAAAGGTATCAGGTCCTCAGAGGGATCTAACAAGATACATAGAAGCATGTCATATATAAATACTGAATAAAGTAAATACAATAAGGGTGTGCTAACCATCTAAGTGAATGCAATATGAGGACAACTTTGGTACGTATGGTAGGCATAGGCATAACGTCCATACCGCTCCGAAGAACGGAGAATCTGCATATATATAACGTCCATACCGCTTCGAAGAACGGAGAATCAGAATAATATAACGTCCATACCGCTCCGAGGAACGAGAAATCTACATAAAGGAAGTCATTGGATCCGTGGCTCCTCTAGATACTACGGATTCTATTGTATGTATCACATACGCCTACTAGTTGTCCTCTCCGTCCAAATGTAGATACACAAGACGAATAGTCGACGAGCACGTATCTATATGCCAAGTCTCTAAAATAAAATAATCTTGAGTTACGTACTAACCGTGATGCTTGTCACACACACCGATAGCTATTTGAGTACGCGAACCAGCATCCCAACATGAATTTGTCACTGTGAACCATGTAGTAGTATCAGGTCTCAGAAGATATCAGAGTATCCTCCCAAATAGGTGAGTCTACTAGTGGCTAGGTCAAGTACTGTACTCATCGACGCATCCGTCGACTGTACCAGAGTCAATCTCGGACGCGCACAGTTGTATAAAAGAAAACAACAAGATAACAATACAACATATGCATAATTTAAATTAGACATTAAATATAGCAAGGTATCTTGCCTGGGTCCTCAAGCTGTGAATGCCAATAGCCTGCTCCTGCAGTGTCTCTTGTCTGGTCTAATGACCCTAAACACACAATATAATATAGCAAATACTGTCATCAGACACTAAACAATACATACACAACTACGACACTGCTCTTAGGTACTGTCGCAAGATTACGGTTGGTCGACTACAGAGTCTCGTGTGCATGTAGTTAGGGTGCACGCGTGTCCTGTCCTTAGTTACCGTGTCTCTCATGATAATAAATTACTACGTTATGGGTTTTACGGAACTATTTATGTTTAGTACAGTTATATGTCTTTATTTCCCATATTTGAGCATACATGGTTGGTCGACTACAGATTCTCGTGTGCACGTAGTTAGGGTGCACGTGTGTCCTGTCCTTAGCTACCGTGTCTCTCGCGATAACATCATACATTCATATATATAGTTTAATGTTAATTAGGTTTGTGTCCAAGACTACGACACTCGACACGACGATACGACGACTATAAATAAATAACGATACGAGGAGAGAAGGGAACTAGAGGGCGAGTACCTAGTTGGTTGGACGAGGGTCTCCTCGCTGACTGGTCGTCCTTCGGCGATCGGTGTGGCTCCGGCATCGGCCGACGAGCAAGGCAGCAGCGGCAGCGGCAGTAACAGCAATTGCAGTAGTCGCAACAGCAGCTTGGCGGCTGGGGACGGTAGCCAGGGTCGCTGGAAAGGCAGCGCTGGTCGTGGGGAAGGCAGTGGTCAGGGTGGCACAGGGTGGTTGGCGATGGTCAGGCGACTGGGGGCAGTCGGGGTCGGGTTAGATGGAGTTAAGGTGAAGATAGTTGATGGGAGAGGACAAGCAGTTGTGCAGGTGGCTGGATGGTGGTCCAGCGTCGAGAGGGTCACGGCCTGAGGTGGTTATCCGGTGGCTAGGGGTGGCAGCCTGAGGTGGTGATGGCGTTGGGTAGTCGGGACCAGGAAGGGAGCTCAGTTAGAGGAAGGGGTTCGGCTAGGGTTTACTAGTTGGTGGTGATAAATTTGATTTTAGGGTTTTTAGTATAGGAAGGTATATATATTTATATAGGAGGGGGTTTATGGGTTGACCTTGGGGCTTGGGCCTGTCTGGACTCGTTGGGGGGGCTGGTCCACATAAAAGGGTGTAAATGGGCTTGGTGGGGTCTCACTATGGGTGAAATTGCCTCTAATTTAATTTAATTAAAAACAAGGCGCACGACATTCTTAAATGAATTGAAGACACATGGAATTAAAATTCTGGATAGGACACGTATGTCAGATGGGTAGTCTGGCGTGTCTATGAGAGGTATATGAAATTTGTTTGCAGGTAACTACTAATGTAGCGCTCCAAACGTCGAAGCAACGGTAAGGTGTATTAAGACATATAAATGTTGTACATTAATAATAATTACATCCAAATTAACCCTATTCTCTTAATCTAAATTACTTAAATCCTAAATTGGTCGAGGGGGTTTACAATAAGTGTATGTGTGTGTGTCCCCAAGGCAAGCGTTGATTTTTTATATATGTGCATAAACATGTTTGTTAAAAAATCTCTTACATGGATTATTTAGTTGAAAACTTTTACTTGTACTTATTGTGTTTGGGTATGGGTATTACCTTGTGTGTGTGTGTGTGTGTGTGTGTGTGTGTGTCAAGTGTCAAGTGTTCTCTTTATAGTTTATAATTAAGCTTAATACACCAACTTCAATACTCCAATACAGAACAAATTATATTGATATAAATTTGGGTATGTATTTTAGTCAAGTTATTGTGTTTGGGTATGGATAGTACCTTATGTGTGTATTAAGTATATGAGAGTCCACGAGTTCCTTGTGTATGTGTGTGTGTGTCCAAGTGAGAGGTGTTTATGTGTATATGTTTGAGTGAGGGATGAGTGAGCTAGTGAGGATTAATAATCTATATAGATAGATACATATATAAGGGTATAAAATATACAGTTATAGAAGTAGGTATAAATATGTATTAACTGTCAATAGTTAGTGGCCTAGAGTGTATGTTGGTACCAAGATACCAAGTGTCAAGTATAGTTAGTGTCATAGGTATTTGAAATTGTATGCTAGTATCAAGATACAAGAGAGTATCAATCTGAGATTGTGTACCATGGTAAGTAATATCCACATGATACACAAATACCTAGATATTAAGACCTATGTATATATTGGATACTTCGAAGCCAAGTGTTCATGTCAACCCTTCTCCGAAAAATAAATTTGTATTTGTAAGCCTTTTTGAGGTTTTAGAGTTCTACCAATTTTTAAAAAATCGTATAAAAGACAAAGAACGAGTCAAAGTATCCATGTAAAAATTTTCAAAAATCTGATAGAACTCTAAAAGCCTTAACAGGCTTGCAGAAAAAAAAATTCAGAGAATGGTTGACAATGAACACATGACGACACCTATTTAATAGAGTTTAAAATCGGAGTTGTCCACATGTTGACAAGTTTTCGGATAGTCATGAATTATAAAATGGATAGTCATGAATCATGATATGGATACTCACACATCATAACTTGAATACTCACACATCAATAGGAGTTGTTACTTTGATGAACATGTGTATCCATCTTTATATCCTTTTGGATAATATACTTGAACGATGTCTATTCATCTTTGCAAAAGTATATAGAAATGGATCTGAATTACTACTTGCATCATCGTTCATGGATGTATAACTGTTATCCTGATGACATGTGCGGTGTACGGGATAAATTCAAACAGGGGGTAGAATATTTCTTACAGTTCGCCAAGCGTTCTCTCAATACATGGACGATACCAAAATTAAATATCCGTGTGTGAGATTTTGCAACTTGAAATATCACTCAGAAGTGGATGTGATATATCATTTGTACTTGAGGGATTTTATACCGAATTACTATCAGTAGACCTCACACGAAGAACTTGTATCTTTAGCATCGAATCTGGAGCCTTATGTGGATCTGTATATAAATGTGCACAACTATGATGATTATGATGATAGGTGCGTGAACATATTTTCGATATTGGTGGGCCCAGTTTTGATCCGGACAATCATAATGCATTTGAGAAGGCACCAAATATCGATGCTGCAAAGTTTATGGAGTTACCGGAGAATGCAATGACTCTATTATATCCTGGTTGTGAGGATCATTCATCGTTGGAGGTGGTTACAATACTGTTGAGCATCACGTTCAAATTTAACATGTCGCAAGAATACTACAACCAACTGATAGAATTGATTATAGAGATCTTGTCGGTGGCTGCTAAGTTACCTAAAGACTTCTACTAGTCTAAGGGGATGGTGAGATCACTCTAGATGGGATACGAGAAAATTAATGCATGTCGTAATACATGCATGATATACTACAAAGACGACAAGGATGAAGACGTGTGCAGATTTTGTGGTGCTAAACGATACAAGGCAATTGATACAAGAAGGTCTGTCGGTGCAAGAAAGTTGACCGATTCGATACACTAATTGTCTTTAATGCCACAATTACAGAGGTTGTTTATAGTGAAGGAGACTACCAAAATTATGAGTTCGCACAGGTGAGAACAGATTGAAGGAGTGTTGGATCACCCATCCAATGGAGAAGCATAAAAATACTTCGATCGAGAGTATCCAAATTTTGCTTCGGATTCGCATAATATAATATTGGGGCTCTCTGTCATGCCCCAATTTCGTAGAATCGTTATTCGTCCCCTGGGGGTGATATCGTGTGAGCGTAAGGTACGCACGCACAAGGTCTAGCATAATGATATATATATATATATATATATATATATATATATATATATATATATATATATATATATATATATATAAACACAATAGCAGAGTGCAGAAGCTAAAGAACACACATTGAAAAGAAGAAAAGTTTTCTTTATTGATAATGCACATATTTGTTACAAACTCTTGACTCAAAAGTAAAGGGGTGCCTCGTGGGCTTACAAGGGGGATGCAAAATGAGATAGTCGTTCTATACATTACATCCCATACGAGAACTTCAAAAGATAATATACACCTTCATACGAAGCTATCGCCTTGTCTCGGCGCTGCATAAGATGGGTGCACAAGATCCGGATAATTTTTACAAGCTTCAAATAACACGAACGGAGTACGCCTAGTAATGGACTAATCAAGAAAAAAAGCTTCAGCTCCTCGTCATGTCTCCTTGGCTTGGGGAACCTGCTGTAACGAGGGTCGATACTTTAAAAAGTACCGGTGAGGGTGAGCTAACCCAACTAACCAAATCGACTGAGTATTCATGTGAAAAATAAAAATTATTAATGTGATCTATCTATCTTGCCTTAGTTCATGTTACATCATGCAATAGATTTAAAATAGCTAAAATAAATATGTCACTATTCGGTGACTTTACCTGCCCGTTTGAACTACATGTACATAACTTACCATGACCTTCCATGCCACGAAGATATAGTTAGCTTGCATAGTTTAAATATACATATAGGGTTACTGGCTTTGTGAGCCATTTTGGACTGTAGTCTGAGTAGACAACGATGGTGGTAGCGCCGTTAGCGAGCCCCGCTACGAGCCACCCTGTCTTACCCACGCGAGATGCTAGTACTACTACCATGATGTCCCGCCTAGGACGAAGCAGTTCCAGTGCCCCGGTTACCGTTCACAGAAACTCTATACTTTGTGCACTGTAAACCCCCTCACCCAAAATAGGTATTTTGTGTGTATATATTATTATATTATAGATGTTGAATTTCTTTAGAGTATTCTCTTAGTTACTTAGAAAATAAAATTTTGATATATTTACTTATATAAATATTTATTTAGAATCATTTTTAGGCTATTTTAGATTTTTAGATATTTTTTTAGAATTTTTAGGTAATTAAAATCTAGGAAACGTAAATTTATAGAACTTTCATGATTTACTATGAGACCATACTTGAATGTTGTTACTACCAAATATTTATTTTAGATTTAAAATATTTAAATATATTTTTTTGTAATTTATTTAGAATTTTAAGGAATTATTGGATTGTTGGAATTATTTAGGATTTATTTGGATATATATAGTCTTAATATTATGTAGATATAATTTAGTGTTAATAGATATTAATAAGATTATATATAAATTATTTGTATTATCTTTAATTCTATTTAAGATTATAAATTATTGAGATAAACTCAAACTCTATTTTTTAAATTAATTCAAATCCTGAGCCTACTAGGAAAGCAACTTCATGCATATTCTATCCTTATTTAAACTGATTCTAATCCTATCCAAATTAGCCAATCCTAGTCGTATTCAATTAAGTAGTCTAAACCATTATAAATACCTATTAGACTTATGGAATAAGCTCATCTTTCATATTTTTTTCCCCAAACTCCTCTCTTTTCGTCCAAAAACAGTCAAAATTCGTCATAAATTCAGCCTCATTTTCTAGTAGTTATGACGACTTAAAAAGACGATATCTCCTAGCTCCGGACTCCAAACATGTTCCATTTTTTTTGTTTGAACTATATCAAGGTTAGTTTTCTAAAAATATAAATCATTTTAATAATTTAAGAAACTATTTTTCCAGAATATTCCGAAAGTGCCAGCTATCCGAAATCAGACACATTTTTGTATTTTCAAGATTTCGGGAGATCCCGAACTCAAAATTATGAGCCGTTTGAAGTTTCAAAAATTTGATATGATGAACTTAAATAAAATTAATTTTCTATAATTTAATAAGAAAGTTTAATCTACTGTAAAATTTGTGCAACGTAGACATAAATAGGAAACCACCAAAAACTGTCATCTGTGCACCCTTGTGGCCATAACTCTTTACCGACTTGTAATTTTATGAAACTGTTGATTCCAGCGTTCATGTAGCATTGAAATTTATAGGATTCCACACAAAAATCTAGGATTTGAGTTGGTTGACTTTTTGGTCAATAGATCGCCTCGATCTCCGTGCCACGGATCACAAATTCGTAGTGTTGACTTTCTTTGGACCAAAATTAGGGTTTAAAAATAAAATAAGATTATAGTAAGATTAAAATACTATTTTAGGTTATTTTATTCATAATTAAAATAGATTAAAATGGCAGAACCTATTCACCCATTTTTGTAACCTAACTTGTTTAATTTATGTGACGGGTAGATCGGACGACGCCTTGAGTTGGGACTTCATTCTTTTTCAGAGAAGGCAAGTATACCTTGCCATTGTACTATAAGTTATATTCCATATATTGCATGCACCTTATTTCTGCCTATTAGTTCATATATTTTTACTTCTATATAAACTGCGCGTCCAAGGAAACTTGGGTGCAACGAAGGTGTCGTCGTATTCTGTTTTTATTATGTATATGCATGTTGACCTAGTTTATGAGACCACCCCATTATCATGAGGCATTCTTAGGTTTTGTTGGCCGTGACACAGCTGTTACACGAGTGTGAGTCTCATATAGATCACGGACTTGCGTGACGGGTTTGACCTCCTGTACGTATGGGACATACGTTAGGGATAACTACTGATAGAAATTGCATGCTAGAAGACTTGGCAGTTATTAGAGGTATTATCATGTCATGGATGTGACATGCTTAGAGCATGGGATGAAGAGAACAACAAGTAAGGCATTTGGGCTCCTTTGCACTTTTCTTTCAATAACCCGTACGCTCCGTCGGAGATACGTGGCGGTGATGACCCCTATATTACTGGCGGCCTCTAGCGTTAAAAAGACGACATGCTTTATAGGCTCCTGATTCTTCGAGAGAATCATGCCAATCTCATTTATGGCCAGATAGACCACTTGTTGGAATTTTTTTCTCAAACTGTATTCACATAGATGGTTAGGCGGCCCCATTGGATGTTTAATTCAGTACTTTATTGGCATGCTTCTATGTATCTTGTTATGTCCCTCTGAGGACCTGGTCCCTTTCCAAGTATAGATGTTCATGAGTATTTGCAGGAGCGCAGATCCGGACTTGCTACTTATGTTTTGAGGAGGTCTTCTCTTCGAGCCTCGTATTTATTAGTTGATGTACTTGTATTATTTCTTTTATATTCTAGTTTGGCAGTGGATTTATTTCCACTCGACTATCATCCTTAGATACTTTATATTGAGATCTAGTTATATAGATATTGGTTATTTATTTATTTATAATTTCTGTGGATGAGATTTAGAGTTATGCCCTATAACTTGTGATAAATTTATACCACTTATGAATTATTGTTCATAATACAGCGTACGTATGTGTTATGGTTTGTATATATTGGAGTCTTCATATACATATGGGTGGCATGCTTACGTATTTCTAGTCCTACGTATTTTGGGACTGGGATGTGACATATTTTTAGTGGTGGCCCATGCAGGTCGAGAGTATATTATCTTGGTTACGTTACTGTGCCGAGCAAGCCTGCACCTAGGAATAGAGTATAGGATTTCATCCATATTTGACTATGACTCATCTTCCTTCCAATCCGTTCTATTTGACTAATTACATCATGCTTGATTCATGTACTTCCCTAATAGTTCCTTGAGTATAGCCTCTGCTATAATATAGGAATCATTGTTGTTAGGATGATAATTAGGGTAACATACTTAATAAGAATATCACTAGAATATTGACACATCACTAAGTTAGAATACTTAATGAATCTTATCATTCCTTATTACCTAATGAACCCTAGCATCCCTTACCTGTAGATCAATTGACCACTATCCCTTGATATATTTATGAAGGACTTGAGAGTAGTATAGACACGACTAGAGTTAATAAAAAATTTGACCATATTGTTTAACTCTAGGATTAAGGAACCAATAGAAATCCAAGATTTAATATTAGGACTGAACCTAAACCTTCATAGTGAGATAATATTAGAACTATAAATTTAGATTCTTGTCTTAATATTAGCAGACAGTGCTTTAGGAAACCAAGAGGAATGAATAGAACATTTCTCTTAATCATACTCGAACATAGAGATTAGCATACCACTTTCCCCTTAGAAAATTATGATGTTATCAAGAGTCTTTTTATTTTTAATTTCATATCTTGTTCCTCTGAAACCTTAACACTCGCTATTTGTGCGACGACTAATTATATTTTTCTTTTCTTCATCTTTCAATTTGTGCCACCTGACCCTTCTGATTGTAGGCAAGTGATATTCTCTTATGTTAAGATATATAGTTTGCTAGGATTATAGTTGTAATCTTAAAATTTAAAATTATGTGCTTAGTAGAACTTGATAGTTGAGTATTCCTTTAGATTATAATTTTATGGTTATACCTTAGTTTTGAATCATGTAATTTATACCCATACCTCCATATAGGTTGTATCCCCTTTCACTTGAGAGCCGGTAACTTTTCCACTTTACTATTAACTATTTTGTTCTATGAGCACTATAATTAAGACTTAAGATGACCATTACCTATGGAGTTTTATAATGCAATAGGAAACCCTAATAAATACTAAGATCTTTTCTCGTGTACCCCAATAAGAGTTTCTACTTTATTTACAAGTGCAAGGTTATCCCCTTAAGACTATCACAATATTAGTTATTGTTTTAAGTTGGGTAGTATGCCTCATAACCTAGTATCACAAAGTCTTTTTTACTGATTAATGAAGTGTAATTGAATGACACCAACTATATGCTAGCATAGGACGATAGTGTTTATGCAGACTGTAGAACTTAGAGGCTCATATCCCCTTCTTGGTCAACTAGAGACTTAGACAAAGAGTTAATATGAGAACTGTAGAGGCACAATACCAGATGAGTCTCACCTTCTGGGTAAACTTGAATTATTGTGTACCTTCTCTCATCATAATCCAGCGTACTTATATTTCTGTACTACCTTAACTTATGCTGCTATTTTATAGCCTAGTTTTGCAAGCTTATTCTTTTATCGAGCTTGATCATAATATATGTATTATTGGGGATGATTACTAATACATTATCTAAATAAGAATCAGTGTATTATGGTCTAGCTAACTTTAGTACATTTGGTTCGCCCTTCACAATACTATTTTACGTGGATTGAGATATATAATTGACTAGTAGACGAATATACTTGCCTCTAGACATGTCTGAGCATATCGTATCGGTTACATAACTTTACTGATGTAAGCATGTGAATAAGAATTTACCAAAATAAGATTTTAATTCACAACTGCCTTGACAACTCTCTTTTTGAATTCTTTGATCCCCTTGAACCCCGTACTTGTATTCTATCACCTCCTTCTTGAATTTTTTATTATTGTTCTCTGTCTTCCCCTATTTCGGAAAGACGAACGTTCATGCTTAGTATAAGTTTGATACACGGAGAGTACTAGATATACCCCATAGGCCAATCACATTACTTGTGACTATCTTTCGTAATTAAGGGCACACCACATGTGATATTTGGTGTTAAAATTTTTGAGGATTGAATAACATGAGTAAATAATTTGAGGAAGTTCTTTCTTAAAGGTATAGCCTTATGTGATAGATGGATAAATTCTAAGTTGGGTAGAAGTTGTATTGTCAACTTAAGAAAATTTTCTTTTAGATTGTGATCAAGTAAGATTAAATTTAGAGATTAAGTTATTTTAAATGTGGAAAATTTTAGAAGAAGGGGTTAGATGATGAGTATTTAATAAAAATTTATATCTTGATATTGCGGACCAAATATTTATATTTTAAGCACATGATTTAAATTTTGAAAACTAAAGGTTGAATCATCGATTTAAATCTTGAGAAAAATAAATAGAACTCTAAACATGAACATTGACGGATTGAATTCCAAATTTGATAATTTGAATTAAAAGTTAAATTTTGATTGTTTGATTACCTATTTGAAATATTGAGGATGTGAATTAAATTTAAAATTGGAAGAGTACAAAATTTATAAGTTGAAAATAGGAATAATATTTGATTAGAATTGTTTTCTAGAGTAGATTATGATCGTAATGTAAAATAGGTTATTTAAATCTTGAAGATGTTATATGGATTAATTTAAATTTGGATGTTGATGATTTGAAAATCGAGAAGAGATTACAATATGTTAAATTTTGATTTAAACAGTGATTATTTTAAATTTAAAGTGATTGCGATGAAATTGAATAGATTTTATTATTTAAATTTTTTGAAGAGATTGTGATAGACTTGCCTTACATACGAATGTGAGAGTTTTAGAAAATCATGTCTTATTTTTATTTCGAGGACAAAATTCTTTTAAGTTGGGTAGATTGTAAACCCCCTCACCCAAAATAGGTATTTTGTGTGTATTTTATATTATTATATTATAGATGTTGAATTTTTTTAGAGTATTCTCTTAGTTAATTAGAAAATAAATATCTTGATATATTTACTTATATAAATATTTATTTAGAATCATTTTTAGGCTATTTTAGATTTTTAGAAATTTTTTAGAATTTTTGGGTAATTAAAATCTAGGA
The DNA here is from genome assembly GCA_036927795.1 of Iris macrosiphon. Classification (NCBI taxonomy): domain Eukaryota; kingdom Viridiplantae; phylum Streptophyta; class Magnoliopsida; order Asparagales; family Iridaceae; genus Iris; species Iris macrosiphon. The sequence goes on from JAYESA010000015.1 coordinate 57,722,200, forward strand.
AACGTAAATTTCTAGAACTTTCATGATTTACTATGAGACCATACTTGAATGTTGTTACTACCAAATATTTATTTTAGAGTTAAAATATTTAAATATATTTTTTGTAATTTATTTAAAATTTTAAGGAATTATTGGATTTTTGGAATTATTTAGGATTTATTTGGATATATATAGTCTTAATATTAGTTAGATGTAATTTAGTGTTAATAGATATTAATAAGATTATATATAAATTATTTATATTATCTTTAATTCTATTTGAAATTATAAATTATTGAGATAAACTCAAACTTTATTTTTTAAATTAATTCAAATCCTGAGCCTACTAGGAAAGTGTCACGCCCCGATCTCCCGCAGGCTATTTCGGCCGTCCCCGCTAGGCGGGAATCACCCTCGCCAGCGCTCCCGCGGGACGATCGCTTTGACCCATCCGGGCGTGATACCGCACGAGCGTGATCCACGCCCGTGCAAGGCCATGGTTCATTGGCTGGCGGCAAGAGTTCTAAACCACAGAGTCGCACAGATTGTCCGAGTGCAGCGGAGTCATGAACGCATAGGCGATCGGTAACAGGTTCACTGAGTCGACAATATAACGGAAGCATTGAAACACAAGTTTGAAGTAAAGCAACTCTTTATTGATATAAACATGTGTTACAGGCGGCGTATAGCCGAGATTACAAGTTTCTCAAGCCTCTCTCTCTCTGAAACAGTAAAAGCGTGCCAAGTGGCTACAATTATGGATGATTGTACAGGCGATGATCAGGCGATGTTCTCAACATTATGTCTTGTATATGTGCTTCAGTTCCGGATGCACCGTTGTAAGGCTTCAGTGGGAACTCCTGGCCTTAGCACGCACGAAGGAGGCATCCGCACCGAACGAGGTTCTCCCTCACCCTGCATACAAACTGGTGGATTATCAGTACATTGAATGCACTGGTGGGAAAGCTACTCGCCCGCTCGACAAATCCAACACGTAATATAAGTTCCGTATAAAACTATTATGTTGTGTTTCTAGTTGCCTTAGGATCAGTTTCATGCGAGTATTGAATAGCCTAATGTGTCGGGCAGTGCGCCGTGCGACATGAGAGAAAATACGGCGAGACTTACCAACTAACCATCTTCTTCCCTGTCCAAGGCAAACATTGAGGCAGACATTGTTAATTCAAGCACGGGCAAGTATAAACATTCAGGAGGCATAGCATATGCAAACATGAGGGTCATTTTGTATCATGATCGTTCAGGTGTTCAGTTTTTCATTGATGCAATGCAATGACTCGCACGCGGAAAGCCGCTAAGCGAGGATGACTTATCTATATGAACATAAGTTGCTGGCATAGCCATTATGGACGGTTCACAGTCTCAAGACACATAATAATATGCAACGCAGGTGGCGAGCCCCGCTGCATAACACCTTGCTCCATAACATACGACTGCTCATACGTCCCGTCCGGATCGGATCGGTCCCGGTGCCCCAGTGACCGTCCGCGGAACTCAACATAACAAACCTTGTGCACAAGTTGTCCGCGACAATGCAGGTCAGGGTCTATCCTTTATCCATAGCTTGACATAATAATCATAAAACTTAAACTTATTCTGAACGAGCATATTGCTCCACGAGCTGGGATTCCATCAGTACATAACACGATCCTCATTCAGATGCATACTTAGCATGATTATCATTCAAGTGTGATTCACGTTCAGTATTCATTCTTGCTTAATGCATTCCCCTGGTTCGGGGATATGCCTTGGGTGACCTAACGGTCCCGGATACTTGCAGGTTCATTTGCACAGAAGGACTATTTGATAGTCTCCTGGCTAACAAGAATGCATGCACAATACAATCACGTAAAACATTCGTAAGCAGGCAAGCACGCGTTCTAAGGGACATAAGCAGACACGTTTTCTAGGACCCGAAGGTAAGCCGAGAGATGAAACCGTTAGTGGACTTAGCATGCGAGGGTCCGAATATAAACAGTATTTCATTTTCCATGTTCTAGCATAAGCAATACAAGTTGGGATTATTCCCTTAGCTAGGCGTATTGGATTTATTAGCATGTAGGGGGTGATTCACCTAGCGACTAGCATGAATATTCCAGATTTTATGTGTGCTGGCTAAGCAAAGACAAGTTCACCGTAGCCACCCAGCTTAGCGATGATTCGCCTCGGTAGAGCGATACGCTTGAGCGAGCCTCTGAAAGCCTAAGCTGAAATCCTGTAGGGGCAAGTCTGGATATTCTTTGCTTCTCGTTGAGGCAAAGCGGGTCGGGACAGCTGCACTATTACCGTTTGAAATGGCAGTCCGCTTGAGCGGAACAGGGTGTTACAGAAAGTAACTTCATGCATATCCTATCCTTATTTAAACTGATTCTAATCCTATCCAAATTAGCCAATCCTAATCGTATTCAATTAAGTAGTCTCCACCATTATAAATATCTATTAGACTTATGGAATAAACTCACCTTTTATATTTTTCTTCCCCAAACTCCTCTCTTTTTCGTCCAAAAACAGTCAAAATTCGTCATAAATTCAGCCTCATTTTCTAGTAGTTATGACGATTTAAAAAGACGATATCTCCTAGCTCCGGACTCCAAATGCATTCCAGTTTTTTTGTTAGAACCATATCAAGGTTAGTTTTCTGAATATATAAATTATTTTAATAATTTAAGAACCTATTTTTCCAAAATATTTCGAAAGTGCCAGCTGTCCGAAATCAGACGCATTTTTGTATTTTCGAGATTTTGGGAGATCCCGAACTCAAAATTATGAGCCATTTGAAGTTTTGAAAATATGACATGATGAACTTACATAAAATTATTTTTCAATAATTTAATATAAAATTTTAATATACTGTAAAATTCGTGCAACGTAGACATAAATAGGAAACCACCGAAAACTGTCATTTGTGCGTCCTTATGGCCATAACTCTTTACCGACTTATGATTTTATAAAACTGTCAATTCCAGCATTCATGTAGCAATTGAAATCTATAGTATTCCATATACAAATATAGGATTTGAGTTGGTTGACTTTTTGGTTAATGGATCATCTCGATTTGCGTGCCATAGATCACAAATTCGTAAAATTAACTTTCTTTGGACCAAACTTAGGATTTAATAATAAAATAAGATTATAGTAAGATTAAAATAATATTTTAGGTTATTTTATTCAAAATTAAAATAGACTAAAATGGAGGAACCTATTCATCCACTTTTGTAACCTAACTTGTTTAATTTATGTGACGGGTAGATCGGATAACGCCTTGAGTTGGGACTTCATTCTTTTTTAGAGTAGGCAAGTATACCTTGCCATTATACTGTAATTTATATTTCATATGTTAAATGCATCTTATTTTTGCTTATTAGTTCATATATTTTTACTGCTATACAAACTGCGCGTCCAAGAAAACTTGGGTGCAACGACGGTGTCGTCGTATTCTGTTTTTATTATGTATATGCATGTTGACCTAGTTTATGAGACCAAACCATTATCATGGGGCATTCTTAGGTTTCATTGGCCGTGATACAGTTGTTACACGAGTGTGAGTCTTATATAGATCACGGACTTGCGTGACGGATTTGGCCTCCTGTACGTATGGGACGTGCGTTAGGGATAACTGCTGATAGAAATTGCATGCTAGGAGACTTGGCAGTTATTAAAGGTATTATCGTGTCATGGATGTGACATGCTTAGAGCATGGGGTGGGAAGAACAACAAGTAAGGTATTTGGGCTCTTTTGCACTTTCTTTTCTGTAATCCGTACGCTCCGCCGGAGATACGTGGCGGTGATGACCCCTATATTACTGGCGGCCTCTGGCGTTCAAAAGATGACATGCTTTGTAGGCCCCTGATTCTCCGAGAGAATCATGCCAATCCCATTTATGGCCAGATAGCCCACTTGTTGGAAAGTTGTTCTCAAACTGTATTCACATAGATGGTTAGGCGACCCAATTGGATATTTATTTTAGTACTTTATTGGCATACGTCTATGTATCTTATTATGTCCCTCTAAGGACCTGCTCCCTTTCCAGGTATAGATGTTTATGAGTATTCACAGGAGCGTAGATCCGAACTTGCTACTTATGTTTCGAGGAGGTCTTCTCTTCGAGCCTCGTGATTATTAGTTGATGTACTTGTATTGTTTCTTTTATATTCTAGTTTGGCAGTGGATTTGTTTCCACCCGACTATCATCCTTAGATACTTCATATTGAGATCTAGTTATATAGATATTGGTTATTTATTTATTTATGATTTTTGTGGATGAGATTTAGAGTTATGCCCTATGACTTATGATAAATTTATACCACTTGTGAATTATTGTTCAAAATACAGCGTACGTATGTGTTATGGTTTTCATATATTGGAGTCTTCATATACATACGGCTGGCATGCTTACGTATTCCCAGTCCTACGTATTTTAGGACTGGGGTATGACATGCACAAGTTGTCCATGTCCATAAGACGTCTCTATACTAAGTTATCATACCAAGCATTTCAAGACATCAGGATGGAACATAAATACTTAGGCACAGTACGATGGCATAGTCTACCTGCTCAAGCGATCATATTATAATTTATGTACTACCTATTAAATAGTTATAGATGAATAAGTTCTAACTATAACTGAAATAATAAAATAGATATATACACAGCGGACAACCACACAATAATAAGATCATACGATGAAGTGGTGTGACAAGCATAAGTGTTCCAAGTTTATTTTTTATTATATTAACTTGGTTATTATTAATATGGTATCGTTGATCAGAATGCACAAACGAGTCAGATTGTTAAGAGTGAAGACTTGAAAGAAGGGAGCTAATCGAAAGTAAGGCTACTCAAAAGTTGGAGAATCGGGGAAGAGAAAGGAAAAAATTTTAAGACTCCGCTCGCACGTCGCCTACACGATCACCTGCAAGCACCAACAGATGATCAATATCCCTTGTCTCGATCTCTTAGAGTTTGATATAAAATATGAAGTTCAAGGAACGAAGATAATAAAATCCATCAAAACCATTTAAGAAAACGCAAGTCACCAAAACCAACAAGAAAGAAACCAAGCGGCATCAAAAACGGGCAAAAAAACCAGCACAACGGAAAGACCCATCGCAAATCTGCTGCCTAGTCCTTCCTCGGGGCACGATCTACTGAATATGGGACTTGATTCCGAAGAAACCAATTCATAACAAGGAAATGATCTTGATTTAATCTGTCCCGATCGAACGATACCAAGTATTTCTTGGTCGTGCTCCCTAAACAGGGGGAACAGGGCACTACATCTTAACCAACTAATAAAAAGTTTCGTCCTCAAAACTTAGGAATGGAATCTATCCCTAAAAAAATAATGAAGAAAACTTTTTTTATGTCTGATTCGAGTTCCCAGGTCGACTCCTCGACCGCGTGGTTCCTCCAGAGTACGCGCACGAGCAGGACTGAACAATTTTAGAGCTACTTATATGTTCGATCGATGATCTGCACAAGTTCTACTACATAGGACAAGTCTGCTTGCAAACCCAACTGACCAAAATCTACTACGTGACTTGAATCATGCACGTACTTTTGTAACTAAAATATGTGAAAGATATCATGTACGTCTGATAAGCTCGGTGGTAGGGCAATTTGATATGCAACTGGGGCGACTCGTCTGAAAATTTTGAACGGACCAACAAATCGTGGACTTAGCTTGACCTTTACTCTAAATCTCGTAACTTCTCGCATCGGCGTGACCTTAAGAAATACGTGATCACCAGTTGTAAATTCAAGGGATCATTTATGGATGTCTGGATAACTCTCATGTCTGCTTTGTGTCATCTTTAATCGCTCTCAGATCAGCCAAACCTTCTGAACGGTCTGCTCTACTAGCTCCTGGCCGAGGATCTATCACTCGCCAATTTTATGCCAACAGATAGGCGATCTACACTTTCGCCCATACAAAGCCTCATACGGAGCCATCTAAATGCTGGACTGGTAACTATTATTGTATACAAATTCTGCCAATGGTAGATGGACGTCCCAACTTGACTTTGAGTCTATCGAACTGAGGCGTAGCATATCTTCAAGGATCTGGTTCACCCGTACCGTTTGGCCGTCGATCTGAGGATGGTACGCTGAACTGAATTTTAACTTGGTCCCCATAGCTGACTAAAGGCTTTTCCAGAAACATGATAAGAACCGTCCGTCCTGATATAAAATAATAGACACTAGCACACATTATAGTCGAACTATCTCATCAATGTATATCTGAGCCAGGCGATCGATGCTCCAAGTAACTTTGATGGCAATAAAGTGTGCTGACTTGGTTAATCGGTCGATGATAACCCAGACAGCGTCGTTTCCCCGTTGCTTTTTTGGCAAGCCAACAATAAATTATATCGTGATATGGCCCCATTTCCACTCCGGGGTAGCAAGGTTCTGCATCTCTCCGCTCGGCCTCTGGTGCTTAACCTTTATTCTCTGTCAAGACAAGCATTGTGACATGAAGAGCGCCACATATTTCTTCATGTCGTACCACCAGAAGATCGTATAGATGTCCTGATACATCTTCGTGCTTTAACGATATGATATACTATAAAAATACAAAGTTTTAGAGACATAATTTTTTGTCATAAAAATTTTCGTCGCTAAAATGACTATATACGTCACTATTTTAATATAGTGACGGATTAGCGATAAAAATATGGCATAACTAATTAAAGTATCGCTGCCATATTTTTGTTGCTAATCCGTCGACATGGCGATGGATTTTCGACAAACATAGCGACAACATTACATCGACGGATTAGTGAGAAAATATTTACGTCACTTTATTTGGTGACGGATTAGCAACGGATTGGCGACAAAAAGTGTGAGACCATTTTTACCAAATTTTTAGAAGTTTACAGACGGAATTTTTGTCGCTTATCCGTCGCTAAAGACGACAGATATAGCGACTAAGTCTGATACATAATTTTTACATTTTTGGTATCAGACATATTTAGCAATAAATTTTTCGTCGCTAATCTATCGCTAAAGCGTCGCAGATCCGTCGTTGACCTGGTAGTCACCAATCCAGTATATGTCGACGACTTACTGATGCTTTAAAAATTAATAGGAATATTTGTTTTTCCCGAGTGCAATACGATTTTTAGAGCAAAAGAAAAACCATCATACCGACGGTACATCAATCTAATTGGGCTGAGCAAAAGTTAGGTCTTTGGATCATGTTTGATCAAGCATCGATGGTTTGGATTGGATCGTAAGATACTAGGAGATGGTTATATTGTTATTTTTTTTACCTAATTAAAAAATATAGGAGGGTTTTAATTACACAAAGAGTGCAACTTTGAAGAAGTCGAAGATGGAGATTGGAGAGTCTGTGGTTAATTCGGAGGTTCGTCTGTGAGTTCTCATCTTCGGTAACTTGCTATTTTTTCCATTGTAATCTATTCAGACTATTCTTATTTATTGAATAGTTGTGGTTGATCTTTTGTCAGAACGGTAGGGGAAGTTAGAGAGGAGTTGGTATATTCTTCTATTATATCGAGTTGGACTCTAATAGTTCCATGTTTTCTCCATCATTGGATTTCTATGTAAAAATTATTATGTTTGTGAATGTGCTTTTGCAGGCTATTTTTGTTGGCTACAAGCAGTAGGTTATAACCTTCAGAAGGCAAGGACAGTGAACACAATGTGTTTGGAGAATGTTTTTATTTCTTACTTATAATTAAACAAACATCTACACTCATATTTATATAGCCACTACTGCTAACAACTCAATCCTAAAAATAAGCTAACAAACTCTATTAAAGTGGATCTGAACTTTGACAAGTTCTATTCCTACAAAAAATTATCATATCTAGATTATTAACTGATATTCTCCTCCTTAATCTAGATTTGATCAAGGTTGACAACTTCAAGCACCTACTGCATCTCAGCGAATTTTACTTTGGCGAGAGCCTTCGTGAGAATGTCGACACGTTGCTTTCCAGTGCTCATGAACTCCACCTTTATCTGCCATCTTTCAACACACTCGCGAAAGAAATGAAAGTGAGTATCAATATACTTACTGCGCCCATGAAATACTGAATTCTTCATCAACGCAATTGTAGACTTGTTGTCGACATAGAGCGTGACTGGCTTAGGTTCGCGGCCAGTCACTTCACTAACCAGATTATAAAATGCCATATTTTTAAATATTATTTAATTAATTAGTTATTTAATTATTTATATTATTTCGTAGTTATTTAGATAATATATACATAGTGATTTAAATATCTAGATAAATATTCATTTAGAATTATTGCACAAAATCTATTATTTTTATTTTAGAAATCTTGTAGAAGGGTGATAGAATTTTTTAGAATTTATTTTGGGTACGAATATATTTTTATATATACCTTAAATATATATGTAAATAATATATAATAGTAATAATAATAATAATAATAATAATAATAATAATTATTATTATTATTATTATTATTATTATAGTTTTATTAGTAATAATAAGAATAATAGAAAAGAAAATAGAAAAGAAAAGAAAAGAAAATAGAAAAGAATTAGTAATAGGATAAAAAGGAAAGAGAAAAAAAAGAATATATATATATATATATATATATATATATATATATATATATATATATATATAACTAATAACCACTAACCTAACTATTCCCCCACCCCCCCTAAACTACACAGCAACTTTCCTTCCCCTCCTTCAGCAAACCAACGTAGCTCCTCCCCCGATCTCATCTCTCCCCCTCTTTGTGTATATATATACATACGTATATATACATACGTATACATATTACTAAAAGAAACCCTAACCCTAAACCTAGCTTCGGCGCCGCCGCTCCCACGCTGGAGACCACCCCAAGCCAACCGTCGCGCCGTCGCACCGCCGCGGGACGCGACAGCAGCCGCCGCCGGCTGCCATCAGCGTGCGCACAGCGGACGTAACAACGCAGTCCATCACCCCATCTTCACAGTATGTTATCTCCCTCATCTCTCGTCATTTTTATGTGCAGTTTATTCGTGTACGGTCACAACATGGCCCTCTAGGATTTTCATGAAAGCGGCACGAGTTTTTGTGTCCCGGATTGGTCAAAAATTTGACCAAAAAATGACCGAAAAACTGACCAAAATTAATCCAGAATTTTAACACCAAACCCCCATGTTCACACCCAATTTGCCGTCAACCTGTTCATTATTTTTGAAAACAAATAAAAGGGTTTTTCTTCTCCATATATGTAAACCCCCTCGACCAGTAATTAGGGTTAAATAATTTAATTAGCATAATTAGGGTTAATTAGAATTGTTTATGATTTAATATATATAGCATTATGATACTTGTGCAATGATTGATTGTTTTAGGATACTACCTTAGCTGTTGCCCTAAAACGAATTCTACATATTTGACCTAGACTTGTAAACCCCTCGTATTGAACCTAGAACGAACCCCGGATACCGATTTTTGTGCCTGATTTTAGACGCACAAAAGTCGTTACAAACGTCCTTGCGCAAATTAATTAAATTGCATAATTACGTTCGTTATCCGTTTCAATTGAAATTAAGACCCAACCTCAACCAGTTTTGACCAACCCAGATCACGATATTATTGTACACTGAGCCAGCTACACCAACGACCCTTGTCCAACCAAATTTAGACCCCCGGTTTTTAATTAAATTAAATTAGAAACACCGTAACATTAATTACGAATTAATTAATGTGGAGACCTAACCTAAATAAAATTGGACCCAACTCCAACCCAAACCCACATCCACACCCACAAGCCTCATACAAAAACACCAAACACCATCATGGTCCATTGAGGAACACCAAACATGGTGTTTGTTTATATTAAATCCCCAATTCTATTTATTGTGTAAATACCAAATTGTTCAGGGACCTAATTGCAAAATTATAATGAGGTGTCCCCCTCTCATTGGCCCAAACCATCATGGAGAAAAGAGATGTCATGACCAACCGTATGCATTTGATTTTCCCTCCTTTCCTATGCACTTACATCACTTTATGTAGGGCACATCATGGCCCTACATTTCAAATGACTAAATCCTAGCCCTTCCCTCAACATGTAGGAGCTTTCCTAACTCCCCAAAACCCTCCTACAGCCGGCCCTAACCCCAAGACAGCCCCCCCTCACTCTCTCTCCTATTTATACACTAATTTACACTACATGGAGGCACACAAACCTAGGAAACTAACCTAAAACCCTACTTCCTAAAGAACACCCAAACCGAGCTCTACCCTAACCCCTTACACCCGACCACTCCTCCCGGCCAACCACCACCGCCGGCCACCTCCATAGTAACCCGACCACCCTCGCCTAACTCCTCCCCACCTACCACCTCAGCCACCGGCCACCACGACGCTGGCAGCCCCCTCCAGAAACTCCACACAGAACCCGAGCCTCCTATCCCGCACAGCACAGCCGACCTCCCCTCTGCTTCGTGCTCCGCCACCACCGCACCTCCGGCCACCAAACTTGGCCGAGCCCTCCCCCAGCCAGTCCTCCACCACCCCGTGAAGTTTCAGCCGACGCCGTCGCCACCCCGCGGAGAAATCGCCCCCGCAGTAGCCACCTAGCTGCTAACTGCTGCTGCTGCCCGCCTCTCCCCGCGCGACGCCGGAGCGCCGTCCGGCCACCCCCTTCCGGCGACGGTCGACCACCGTGACCCCCTCGACCCGAGCTTCGCTGAGGTACATTATTTTGGGTAGATTTATCATTATTTGTAGATAAAATTCAGTGTACATTGAGTATGTATTAGCTTATGTATATCATTCAAAATCCTAGTTAGTATATATATACGTATAGTTGGTATAATTACTGTATTTCTAAATTAATATATATTATGGTATTGGGTGGTAAATACTAGAAAAATGTTTATAAAGATAAATATATTCGGTATATTATTTTAATACTTATAAGTATTAAATACCTATTGTGTAAACGTATACCTATATATATATATAAATATACATACTTACATAATGTATATAGTATTCTAAATTAATATTATAGATATGGTTCTTCCTGTAAAAATATAGTATTTCATATACAATACAATGTAATTAGTGTAATTTAATATATATACTAAAAAGCTATGTGTATATGTATAATATATACAGGTTATTGTATTTAAATACCCTATATGCATTAAATAGATATTATGTATATGAATACACATATAATAAATATAAATATATATCCATATATATGTTGTGTAATTTTGGTATTTACAAAATTATATAAATATGTACGTAGACAAATATACATACTTGTGTATTAATGTATGTTAGTTATTTATGACTGCACTAGCCATTTTTTTGTACAACTAAATAAATAGGTATATAAATGTTACATATATGGGATAAATTGCTTATATAAATATAACTGATGTCAAAGTAATTAATTAATAAATATGAAATTTATGTTCAAATATATAGAAATATGTGTATTTTTTTACTTATGTACAAATTAATTATCTAAATATAGATATATATACAAGTATATAAATTATGGTATTGCCAATTAGGTGCATCTATTTAATACTTGTATTATTGCTAAATAATACCTGGATACTATTTTTGTACTACTAAACATATATATTATTCTAATATAATTAAATATGATTTATGGTATAGATATGTATGTACTTGTATTGGCTATATATATATTTAGTCCAGACCCGGTGTCAGTTGTAGATACGAACAGTGTGTCTAAGTCGTGCTATTGTAGCGACTAATTTGGTCATTACTACATCCTATATAGGATTGCTGGACACTACTGCCGAGGCATCAGGAGCAGGGCTTTAGATTTCGCAGCTACCCAGGACAGGCAAGTATACCTTGCTGATTTACTGCTTTAAATTTAAATGTTGAATATTTCAAATATACATGAACTGTGCGCATCCGAGATTGACTCGGGTGTAGTCGACATTGCGTCGATGAGTAGTGTACTTGACCTAGTTGCTAGTTGACTCAACCACTGCTGCAAGAATATTCTGATATCCTCCTAGACCATGGCACTATACACGTACCACGATGGTACATTCATATTGGGATGCGGGTCCGCGTACCCGATTCGCTATCGGTACGTACGACATGCATCACGGACTAGCATGTATTCTAGAGTAACATAGTTAGTTGAGACTTGACATCTAGATACGGTACACTCAAGTCGTATATTCGACTTGTGTATCTACATTGGGTGGAAAGGACAACTGACAGACGTATGGGATACCCCCATCGGACTCCGTGGTATCCAGAGGAACCACAGACCCGGTGACTCCCTATATTCAAACACCGCGCTCTTCGGAGTGTTACGGACATATATACATTGTAGATACCACGTCCCTTAGAGTGTGGACGTTATATATATACAGATACCTCATTCTTCGGAATGATGGACGTTACAGATACCATACTCTAGAGGATGTTGGACGTTATGCCTACACCTACTTATATGTTCCTAGGTTGTCCTTATATTGCATTCACTTAGATGGTTAGCACACCCCCTCTTTACTTTTATTTCAGTACTATATCCAGCATGCATATTGTATCTTTTTACGTCCCTTTGAGGACCTGGTTATCTTCCAGATCTGGACGAGGCCTTTTATCCCACAGTTTATGGGCCAGGCATAGAGATGAGGTTTGCTCTGGACGAGGAGCTAGAGGTCCTTCCATCAGAGTACCCCTGATCAGATTGGTAGGCCTTCCGCCTATGACTGGAGCTCCTTACCTAGTTAGATGTTGTTCCAGTCTCTCCTTATCAGTACTTTCATTTCAGATATTCAGTACTTTATTTCAGACTATCAGTACATTTGTAGTGGGTTTGTTCCCACCAGACTTATTTCAGTTGTACTATGTCAGTCGACTATGTTTCTTATATTCCAGTCTTTCATTTCAGTATTTACTTGTTATCTGTGGATGAGATTAGACATTGCTTGTTGTTATTAGACTTGTTAGATTTAGGACAGCGTAGCACGCTTCGTCAGGATCCATTAAATTGGGATATCCTCGGAGTCGTGTCAGCTGGCCAATGTCACGTGGCCTGGTTCCATAATATTTTGGGACTGGGGCGTGACATGGTTTTAGTGGTGGCCCATGCAGGTCTGAAACACCAAACATCTATCGCTTGTGGTATGGAAACGTGCCCAGCGAGCCTGCAATAGGATAGAAATTACTAGGTCTCATCCACTTGATTACGCCTTTGAACCTCTTCCGAACTGTAAAATACCTGCATCCTGTTTGATTGATTCTATACTCTTCTAAATATCGTTCTATCTCTTACAGCGAGATGAACCTTCAGAGCCGACATGAGATACTCGGTGCCATAGCACCACCAGCAGTACCGAGAGAGGATACGACTCGAGGACCACCCAGAGAGCATCCTCAGCCAGAGGCAGAGGTGATCCCTCAGGCCCCGATGATGCACTGGCATCAGATCTCTCCCGACGAGGAGACGCAGCAGCCAGAGGGCCAGGCATCACAGACGATTCCGAGGCAGTACTTTGAGGGGCAGACCTCGAGGGCGACACCGATGTCGCAGTACGAGAGGCCGGCACCCGAGGAGACACCGAGGAGACAGCAGGAGGTACCGCTTCCACCATCTCCACCGTTTCCACCTCAGATGCCACCAGCGGAGGGACAGACACAGATGATGCAGTTCTTCCAAATGATGATGCAGGCCCAGATGCAGCAGACGGAGACTCTAAGACAGGGTCTGATGGTCGTACTAGAGAGGGCACCTGCCCAAGCACCAGCACCAGCACCGGCACCTGCACCTGACCGGCTAGCGGGCACTGTAAAAGGCTTCAGAACGATGGGCCCGGGAACCTTCTCGGGTAAGGAGATGGCTGAGGTGATCTCAGACTGGGTCTCCAACACTGAGATGCTGCTAGAGGGTTCGCAACTACACCCCGATCTCTGGATGACTGCGGTGAGGGCCCAACTCACAGGCAATGCCCATCACTGGTAGGACTCTATGGAGCGCAGCATTGGCCGACAGCAGACTTGGGAGGAATTTCTAGAGCACTTCAACAAGAAGTATTTCCCAGCTACGGTGAGGAACGCCCTGTACTCTCAGTTCCTGCACCTGGAGCAAGGGAACCTGACTGTGGACGCCTACGACGGAGAGTTCAGCAGACTCAGCCGATTCGGAGCAGCCCTGATCCCCAATGACCTGGAGAAAGCCAGAAGATTCCACCATGGCCTCACTCAAGAGCTGCGGAGGTACACTACTACCTAGGCGAGGATCTCTTATGAAGAGGTCCTATCAGAGGCGAGGATCCAAGAGGCTATAGGAGGAGGAGGAGCGAGACGTTCCAGCGCGAACGTTCCAGCCAGGACCCAGCAAGGAGCCGGAGGACCGATCCGCCGTCCAGGAGTGCAGGCACAGCAGAGGACAGCGCCGTACCAGCAGAAGGAGCTTCCGACCTATCACTTCTGTGGCAAGAGAGGACACGTCATCCGAGACTGCAGAAAGAAGCTCGGGCTCTGCATGGTCTGTGGAGCCAGCCAGCACCTTGCTAGAGACTGCCCCCAGCGTAGAGACGCAGCACCCCAGACTGGACAGAGGCCACCAGCAGCACCACTGAGGATCCAACCCCCAGCAGGAGGCCAGCGTCCCCCAGCTACCGGAGGACAGCAGAGAGGACCACCCTTGGTCATACAGGAGGCACACTTCAACCAGGCCCGACAGCAGGCAAGAGGGCAGAGGCGCGGACAAGCTTTTGCTTTAGCATCTATTGAAGAGGAACCAGAGGGAGAGGCTATAGCAGGTACAATTCTAGTTGCATCATTACCTGCGACTGCACTGTTTGATTCTGGAGCTACATTGTCATTTATATCTAGTAGATTTGTAGCAATGCATAGAGTAGCAACTTCCCCCTTACCTCAGAGTTGGAGAATACTTATCGGAGGAGGCATCGTACAGGTTACCAGCACCATTAGAACGTGCTCGGTAGTAGTTTGTGGTAGGGAGATGAGAGCGCGATTGTTGGTACTCCCAATGCCAGCTTTCGACGTTGTTCTGGGCATGGACTGGTTAAGCCAGTACAATGCCGTGCTAGATTGCCGGAAGGGTAGCGTTACTTTTAGACTGCCAGGACAACCAGAGTTTGAATTCATGCGAGGCACCATCGAGCAAAGAGTAGGACACGCAGCTGGAGCTTACATGGCGATGGAGACGGCACCCCCAGAAATCATTGCAGAGTTCGAGGATGTTTTCCCAGATGAGTTGCCAGGCCTACCGCCTGATAGAGAGGTAGAGTTCACCATTGAGCTAATACCTGGAGCAGCACCGGTATCATCAAATGTGTACCGGTTGGCGAAGAAGGATCTTGACGAGCTGAAGCTACAGCTAGAGGAGTTGCAGATCAAAGGA
This sequence comes from Iris macrosiphon, assembly GCA_036927795.1. Taxonomy (NCBI): domain Eukaryota; kingdom Viridiplantae; phylum Streptophyta; class Magnoliopsida; order Asparagales; family Iridaceae; genus Iris; species Iris macrosiphon. Next base: position 57,737,584 of record JAYESA010000015.1, read on the forward strand.
TTCGTTCGTCCTAGTGCATCACCCTGGGGAGCACCAGTGCTGTTTGTACCGAAGAAGGACGGAACATTCTGGATGTGCATTGATTACAGAGCCCTTAATGCTCTGACTATCAAGAACAAGTACCCTCTACCACGAATCGACGATCTGTTCGACCAGCTGACAGGAGCAGTGGTGTTCACGAAGATCGACTTAAGATCGGGCTACCATCAGGTGAAGGTGCGAAGGGAGGACATTCCAAAGACAGCATTTAGGACTCGTTATGGTCATTACGAGTTCCTAGTGATGCCTTTCGGATTGACAAATGCGCCTGCTGTATTTATGAACCTGATGAACCGAGTCTTCCATGAGTATCTGGACCAGTTCGTGGTAGTCTTCATCGATGACATCTTGGTGTATTCGAAGAGCCACGAGGAGCACGGAGAGCATTTGAGGATAGTGCTAGAGACGCTGAGACGAGAGAGGCTTTATGCCAAGCTGAGCAAGTGCGAGTTTCTCCTAGATCGTGTCGCATTTCTTGGACACGTTATCTCGGGAGATGGCATTTCAGTAGATCCCGCGAAGATTTCATCTGTAGAGACGTGGCCGACCCCTACCAACGTCACGGAGGTGAGGAGTTTCCTAGGACTTGCCGGATATTACCGGAGGTTCGTAGAGAACTTCGCAAGGATCACAGAGCCGATGACCCGCTTGACCCGCAAGGATCAGGAGTTCACCTGGACAGAGGAGTGTCAGACGGCGTTCGATGAGCTGAAGAAGCGTCTGACTACAGCACCCATCTTGACCATACCTTCTGGACCCGGAGGATTCATGATCTATAGCGATGCGTCCGGGAAAGGATTAGGATGCGTCTTGATGCAGCATGGGAAGGTTGTGGCCTATGCCTCTAGGCAATTGAGGACCCATGAGAAGAATTATCCCACCCACGACTTGGAGCTTGCAGCAGTGATCTTTGCTTTGAAGCTTTGGAGGCACTACCTGTACGGAGAGCGCGTGGAGATATTTACCGATCACAAGAGCCTGAAATACGTCTACACACAGAAGGACCTGAACCAGAGACAGAGACGTTGGCTTGAAGTGATGGCGGACTTCGAGATTGAGCTGTAGTACCATCCGGGAAAGGCTAATGTGGTAGCCGATGCTTTAAGCAGGAAGCCCATAGCATTTTTCCTGACTACCCAATAATATCTGTTGAGAGATCTAGAACAGTTGGGTATCGAAGTCGTCATGCCCGGAGTAGACGGCCAGATGTCGAGTTTCCAAGTACAATCGACATTGGTGGAGAGAATCAAGGCTGCTTTGCCGACGGACGCCAGATTTCAGAGGCTTCGACAGAGGACAGAGGCTGGAATACAGACGGGACTGCGTATACACGAGGACGGGACCTTGAGATGTGGAGATCGTCTCTATGTTCCAAATGGAGAGCTACGCCAGGAGCTGATAACGGAGGCCCACAGTTCAACCTATTCTATACATCCAGGAGGCACGAAGATGTACCGAGACCTGAGGCAGTACTACTGGTGGCACGGGATAAAGAGAGAGATAGCCCGCTTCGTGGCTAAGTGTCTGGTGTGTCAGTAAGTCAAGGCTGAGCATCAGAGGTCTGCCGGATTACTTCAACCACTTCCGATACCGGAGTGGAAATGGGAGCACATCACCATGGATTTTGTCACGGGTTTCCCGAGGAGTCCTAGTGGTCGCAATGCCGTATGGGTAATCGTAGATAGACTCACCAAGTCTGCCCACTTTTTACCCTTCAGGGTTGGGCAATCTACGAAAGTCTTGGCAGACATGTACATGAGGGAGATTGTATGCTTGCATGGAGTGCCAGTCAGTATCGTGTCTGACCGGGATACGAGATTTACATCGTACTTTTGGAGGAGTATGCAAGAGAGTCTTGGTACCCGCCTTAAGTTCAGTACTTCGTACCACCCGCAGACAGATGGACAGTCCGAGCGCACCATTCAGACGCTGGAGGATATGTTGAGGGCTTGCATGCTTGACTTCAGCGGTTCATGGGAGGACCACTTGCACTTGGTCGAATTTTCCTACAACAATAGCTATCAGGCGAGCATTCAGATGGCTCCCTATGAGGCATTGTATGGTAGGAAGTATCGTTCCCCCGTATGTTGGAGCGATGTAGGCGAGAGGCAGATTCTAGGGCCAGAGTTGATCGTCCATACAGTGGAGAAGGTGAAGAAGATCCAGGGGCATCTACGAGCAGCACAGGACAGGCAGAAGCATTGGGCTAATGCGCATCGACGACCCTTAGAGTTCCAGGTTGGAGAACATGTGTTCCTGAAGATTTCACCTACCAGAGGAACCATCAGATTTAGAGGCAGAGGGAAGCTGAGTCCGAGGTACATCGGACCCTTTGATGTGCTAGAGCGCGTCGGAGAAGTTGCTTACAGATTGGCCTTGCCGCAGACACTGGAAGGAGTTCACGACGTCTTCCATGTATCTCAGCTGAGGAGATACATACCGGATCCGAGTCATGTGCTTGACCACTCGGAGATCACCGTTGGTCCAAGCTTGTCATACCAGGAGGAGCCGGTAGAGATCCTAGACCGAAGCGAGAAGGTACTGCGAGGCCAGACTATCCTTCTAGTTCGTGTCGCATGGAGGCATCATGCACCAGGTGAATCAACCTGGGAACGAGAGGACGATATTCGGCAACGTTTTCCCCATCTCTTCGAAGGCCTAGGTACGTCTTAATGTTTAATTTCATTCAACAGTTTTTTCTATATATCTGTTTTAATTTCGAGGACGAAATGCTCTAAGGAGGGCATGTTGTAAACCCCCTCGACCAGTAATTAGGTTTAAATAATTTAATTAGCATAATTAGGGTTAATTAGAATTGTTTATGATTTAATATATATAGCATTATGATACTTGTGCAATGATTGATTGTTTTAGGATACTACCTTAGCTGTTGCCCTAAAATAAATTCCACATATTTGACCTAGACCTGTAAACCCACTCGTATTGAACCTAGAACGAACCCCGGATACCAATTTTTGTGCCTGATTTTAGACGCACAAAAGTCATTACAAACGTCCGTGCGCAAATTAATTAAATTGCGTAATTACGTTCGTTGTCCGTTTCAATTGAAATTAAGACCCAACCTCAACCAGTTTTGACCAACCCAGATCACGATATTATTGTACACTGAGCCAGCTACACCAACGACCCTTGTCCAACCAAATTTAGACCCCCGGTTTCTAATTAAATTAAATTAGAAACACCGTAACATTAATTACGAATTAATTAATGTGGAGACCTAACCTAAATGAAATTGGACCCAACTCCAACCCAAACCCACATCCACACCCACAAGCCTCATACAAAAACACAAAACACCATCATGGTCCAATAAGGAACACCAAACATGGTGTTTATTTACATTAAATCTCCAATTCTATTTATTGTGTAAATACCAAATTGTTCAGGGACCTAATTGCAAAATTACAATGAGGTGTCCCCCTCTCATTGGCCCAAACCATCATGGAGAGAAGAGATGTCATGACCAACCGTATGCATTTGATTTTCCCCCCTTTCCTATGTACTTATATCACTTTATGTAGGGCACATCATGGCCCTACATTTCAAATGACTAAATCCTAGCCCTTCCCTCAACATGTAGGAGCTTTTCCAACTCCCCAAAACCCTCCTACAGCCGGCCCTAACCCCAAGACAGCCCCCCCTCACTCTCTCTCCTATTTATACACTAATTTACACTACATGGAGGCACACAAACCTAGGAAACTAACCTAAAATCCTAGTTCCTAAAGAACACCCAAACCGAGCTCTACCCTAACCCCTCACACCCGACCACTCCTCCCGGCCAACCACCGCCGCCGGCCACCTCCATAGCAACCCGACCACCCTCGCCTAACTCCTCCCCACCTACCACCTCAGCCACCGGCCACCACGACGCCGGCAGCCCCCTCCAGAAACTCCACACAGAACCCGAGCCTCCTATCCCGCACAGCACAGCCGACCTCCCCTCTGCTTCGTGCTCCGCCACCACCGCACCTCCGGCCACCAAACTTGGCCGAGCCCTCCCCCAGCCAGTCCTCCACCACCCCGTGAAGTTTCAGCCGACGCCGTCGCCACCCCGCGGAGAAATCGCCCCCGCAGTAGCCACCTAGCTGCTAACTGCTGCTGCTGCCCGCCTCTCCCCGCGCGACGCCGGAGCGCCGTCCGGCCACCCCCTTCCGGCGACGGTCGACCACCGTGACCCCCTCGACCCGAGCTTCGCTGAGGTACATTATTTTGGGTAGATTTATCATTATTTGTAGATAAAATTCAGTGTACATTGAGTATTTATTAGCTTATGTATATCATTCAAAATCCTAGTTAGTATATATATACGTATAGTTGGTATAATTACTGTATTTCTAAATTAATATATATTATGGTATTGGGTGGTAAATACTGGAAAAATGTTTATAAAGATAAATATATTCGGTATATTATTTTAATACTTATAAGTATTAAATACCTATTGTGTAAACGTATACCTATATATATATATAAATATACATACTTATATAATGTATATAGTATTCTAAATTAATATTATAGATATGGTTTTTCCTGTAAAAATATAGTATTTTATATACAATACAATGTAATTAGTGTAATTTAATATATATACTAAAAAGCTATGTGTATATGTATAATATATACAGGTTATTGTATTTAAATACCCTATATGCATTAAATAGATATTATGTATATGAATACACATATAATAAATATAAATATATATCCATATATATGTTGTGTAATTTTGGTATTTACAAAATTATATAAATATGTACGTAGACAAATATACATACTTGTGTATTAATGTATGTTAGTTATTTATGACTGCACTAGCCATTTTTTTGTACAACTAAATAAATAGGTATATAAATGTTACATATATGGGATAAATTGCTTATATAAATATAACTGATGTCAATGTAATTAATTAATAAATATGAAATTTATGTTCAAATATATAGAAATATGTGTATTTTTTTACTTATGTACAAATTAATTATCTAAATATAGATATATGTACAAGTATATAAATTATGGTATTGCCAATTAGGTGCATATATTTAATACTTGTATTATTGCTAAATAATACCTGGATACTATTTTTGTACTACTAAACATATATATTATTCTAATATAATTAAATATGATTTATGGTATAGATATGTATGTACTTGTATTAGCTATATATATATTTAGTCCAGACCCGGTGTCAGTTGTAGATACGAACAGTGTGTCTAAGTCGTGCTATTGTAGCGACTAATTTGGTCATTACTATATCCTATATAGGATTGCTGGACACTACTGCCGAGGCATCAGGAGCAGGGCTTTGGATTTCGCAGCTACCCGGGACAGGCAAGTATACCTTGCTGATTTACTGCTTTAAATTTAAATGTTGAATATTTCAAATATACATGAACTGTGCGCATCCGAGATTGACTCGGGTGTAGTCGACATTGCGTCGATGAGTAGTGTACTTGACCTAGTTGCTAGTTGACTCAACCACTGCTGCAAGAATATTCTGATATCCTCCTAGACCATGGCACTATACACGTACCATGATGGTACATTCATATTAGGATGCGGGTCCGTGTACCCGATTCGCTATCGATACGTACGACATGCATCACGGACTAGCATATATTCTAGAGTAACATAGTTAGTTGAGACTTGGCATCTAGATACGGTACACTCAAGTCGTATATTCGACTTGCGTATCTACATTGGGCGGGAAGGACAACTGACAGACGTATGGGATACCTCCATCGGACTCCGTGGTATCCAGAGGAACCACAGACCCGGTGACTCCCTATATTCAGACACCGTGCTCTTCGGAGTGTTACGGACGTATATACATTGCAGATACCACGTCCCTTAGAGTGTGGACGTTATATATATACAGATACCTCATTCTTCGGAATGATGGACGTTACAGATACCACACTCTAGAGGATGTTGGACGTTATGCCTACAACTACTTATATGTTCCTAGGTTGTCCTTATATTGCATTCACTTAGATGGTTAGCACACCCCCTCTTTACTTTTATTTCAGTACTATATCCAGCATGCATATTGTATCTTGTTACGTCCCTCTGAGGACCTGGTTATCTTCCAGATCTGGACGAGGCCTTTTATCCCACAGTTTACGGGCCAGGCATAGAGACGAGGTTTGCTCTGGACGAGGAGCTAGAGGTCCTTCCATCAGAGTACCCCTGATCAGATTGGTAGGCCTTCCGCCTATGACTGGAGCTCCTTACCTAGTTAGATGTTGTTCCAGTCTCTCCTTATCAGTACTTTCATTTCAGATATTCAGTACTTTATTTCAGACTATCAGTACATTTGTAGTGGGTTTGTTCCCACCAGACTTATTTCAGTTGTACTATGTTAGTCGACTATGTTTCTTATATTCCAGTCTTTCATTTCAGTATTTACTTGTTATCTGTGGATGAGATTAGACATTGCTTGTTGTTATTAGACTTGTTAGATTTAGGACAGCGTAGCACGCTTCGTCAGGATCCATTAAATTGGGATATCCTCGGAGTCGTGTCAGCTGGCCAATGCCACGTGGCCTGGTTCCATAATATTTTGGGACTGGGGCGTGACAATATAATCGAGAATTTTTTTGTTCTTTTAGTTTTTGTTAATTTATTCTATGTGTTAAATTATTCAGCCTCCAAATCAACCAAAAACTTAATTTTAAAATATTAAAAATTGTGATACGGAGCGCGTTCCGCCAAACAGGACTGCCCGGTCGCATACCAATTACACAAAAAGGAGCGTATGGTATGTCCAGACGTGTGGGCTTTCGCGAAAATTGATTTGGACGCGTGTGCGCGTCGGAATCAACCCGTATCCGCAAAAAGTTCTCGTATCGCAATTTTTGTAAAATACTGTACCATTTAGCTTACGCTCGTCAGAACGTGACAAAACTTGTGCCATTGGATTCATGGTATCGCGCTGGTCCTGGATCCAAGTTTTATGCGATTCTGAGATAGTTGACCAAGCAACCTATTTGTGGGTCCTACGGTTGACTTTTTGGGCAAATTTGTGTTCGGCCCACCGGAATACAAAATTTGACATACCGTTGAGTTCGTATTGACGTTTAGAATTGTTTTGACCTATAATTTGTCCCATTTAGAGACCTTTATCTCTGGCACACTTTTTGGTACAAAGTGGGCCACATGTGGATCCCGCTTTGACCTAAAATTATCGTTTTGTCCCTGTGTCCAAATTGGACGAAATGGTAGTATTTTTTAGCTATCTCGCTTATTCTGGAATGTTGGTGATATTTATTTCAGCATCCGGAGACGTTCATTCTGAGGCCGTAGTTTCTGATTATGTGTACTTGACTCCTGGACGTTACACTTTGCAGCTCCCTTGCTAGGCAAGTTACCTTGCCAAATTGCTTATAGTACTTTGCATGCTTATTATATTTCTGTATATTCATTGCATGTGTATTTTCTTTCAGTCATAAGTATATGCTATATATATATATATATATATATATATATATATATATGTTGATACACACTTGACACATAGTATCATGAGAGGGAAGGACAATCATTAGGCGTATGGGCTATAACCACTCTGGTAAACCATAGTAACTAGTACGCACTATGGTAGTCGTGTCCGATGGTCGCTACCCCCGTGGTATGTCGGCTGATGGTGTCACGATGGTCGCTACCCCCGCGGTATGACGGCTGATGATGTTCCTGACATGTGTGTGAGTTGTGAGATTAGATAGAGTAGCCTACCCATGCCCATACGTCAAAAAGTTATCCTCATTATGCAATTCATATAGATTGTCTTGTACAGCGTACTTATATATTTTTTTGTCTATATTGCATGTTTACTGTATTCAAATTGGCATGCTTCTATGTATCTTGTTACATCCCTCTGAGGACCTGGTCCCTTTCCAGGTGTAGATGTTCATGAATATTCGCAGGAGCACGGATCAGGACTTACTACTTATCTCTTCCGAGGAGGTCTTACCTTCTGAGCATCATTGATTATCTCTAGCGAGGGATTGCTTCGCTGATACACTTCTATTATCATCTTATTTTATATTGGAGATTTACCCTTCTCCCTCATTTTAGTATTGATATAGGCATTGGTAGTGGATTTGTCTCCACCCGACTATTATTTTGGATTATTCAGACTCATTATTCTAGTTTAGTTACTTCTTTTCTATGACTTATTGTGTGGATAAGATTAGTATATCTGTGATTTGTGACTTTATAGATACCACACATGAGTTTATATTCATATTACAGCGTACGTATGTATTATGGTATCCATATATTGGACTTGCCATATACATATGGCTGGCATGCTTACGTGTTCCTAGTCCTACGTATTTTGGGACTGGGGCATAACACAGATTCCTCAGCCATAAAGCTTGATACGCTGCAACCGTTGCCGCCATGAACTCAGCTTCACAGGAGGACAATGCGACAGTTTTCTGCTTCTGAGACGTCAAGTAATCAGGTTCTTGTTGAGGTAGAACACCATTTTGTTGGTGCTCCTCCTGTCGTCGACATCTTCGGCTAAGTTGTTGTCCGTGAATCCGTGCAGTTCATCTTCACCATGTCCTCTTTCATACATGAGTCCATACTCAAGTATTTTCTTCACATATCTGAGGATCTATTTCACAGCCTGGTAATGCATAGTTGTTGGCTTCTCCATGTACCTACTTACCATTCTGATAGCATAACAAATATCCGGGCGAGTGTGAGTTAAGTACCTGAGATAGCCAATGACACGCATATATTATGTCGGATTGACTGGTGTTCCTTTAAGGTTCTTGCTGAGTTGTAGTTTAACTTCCATGGGATACCTAGTCGGATGCAATCTCGCATTCCAAACTGCTGCAAAACTCTCTTCGCATATGTTGATTTCTTTAGTGTAATATGATCACCCTGTTGATCTACCTCTATACCGAGGTAGTAGGAGAGTAACCCAAGATCACTCATCTCAAATTTCTGCATCATCTGCTGCTTATAAACCTTTACTGCAGTTGCTTTTATTTCTGTGATGATTAAGTCATCAACGTACACTACGACAATGAGTACACCCTCTCTATTGCTTCTCGTGTACAAAACATGCTCTTGAGTACATCTGATGAATCCCAGCTCCTTTAAGCAGCTGTCCAGACATGTATTCTAGGCCCTTGGTGCTTGCCGTAAGCCATAGAGAGCCTTGGACAGCCTGTACACCTTGTACTCCTGGTTCTTGATGATGAAGCCTTCAGGTTAAGCTACATATACCTCCTCTTTGAGGTCATCATTTAGAAACGCAGATTTAACGTCCAAGTGGTGAACCTCCCATCCGTGCTGGCTGCGAGGACGATGATCAAGCGAACTGTATCGAGTCTGACAACTAGAGGAAACACTTCATCAAAATCAACTCCATGTTGCTGGACGTAGCCCTTTGCCACAAGTCTAGCTTTATGCTTGAGGATCTTGCCTTCACTGTCTCTCTTTACCTTATACACCCATTTTAAACCGATGGGTTTGTGCCCAGATGGTAACTCAGTAAGCACCCAAGTCTCATTCTTCTCGATGGCTTCGAACTCCTTCTTCATAGCTTCTCGCCATTCATGTTCAAGTGTAGCATCTTGAAAGTTTGTCGGTTCTTCAGCCGACAAAAATAGCATCTCTGGATCAAGAAAGGTCTCCTCAATTTCAGCATATACATCAACAACTGAGCGGTATCTCCTTGGCTCATTCGTGTCTGTCGTCGGTGTGGGTGAGCCGCTCGAAGTTGAGGCCGCAACTTGTGGTGTAGTAGGCTCTCTTGACGCCATTGCCGCTCTGTGCATCATAGGTGTTGCCGTATCTCATGTGCCCTCGGACGTGTGCATAGCCGCGCCCACCGCTCTCTATGGAGTGATCACTGTCTCGACAACAGGATCTTTGACTAAGAGTTTTACATAGCCTTGTTGTTCGGTACCATCACCATTGTTCGAATCCCATCTCTTTTTTTCTTCGAACACGACATCCTTGCTCACATGGATCTTGCTGCGTTTAGGATTATAGAGACGGTATGCTTTGCAGCACTCTTCCACGCCAAGGTACACCAATGGCGTGCTTCGATCATCAAGTTTCTTGTGATGAGGACATGCAGTCTTCATGTGTGCGACGCATACAAACATCCTTAAATGTTTGAGGTTTGGTTTCTTACCAGTACAGGCTTCATACGGCGTGAGCGCACTGAAAGCTTTAGTTGGCAACTGGTTGAGCAGGTACACAGCATGTCTGACCGCCTCGCCCAACATACTTCTAGGAACATACATGCTCTTGAGCAAGCTCCTTGTCGTAGCCATCACGGTGCGATTCTGGCGCTCCACTACATCGTTTTGTTATGGTGTATATGGTGCGGTGAGGTGTCGTTGTATGCCTTCGCCTTCACAGAAGCTTGTGAATTCCTTGGACAAGAACTCACCTCCTCGATCAGTTCTTAGTGTCTTCATCTTGCTATCACATTCATTCTCTATAAAAGACTTGAATTTCTTGAAAGCATTAAAGGCATCACTCTTTTCTTTGAGCATATACACCCACATCATGTGACTGAAGTCATCAACAAGTAGAAGAAACTACTTATTACCAGCAAGTGTAGTGGGTGTAATTGGGCCACAAATATTAGCATGCATAAGTTGCAGTGGCCTCTCGGCTCTGAAGCTTGCCTGCAGAGGGAATGGTAGTCATGCTTGTTTGGCGATGAGGCACCCTTCACAGAGCTGGTTTGGATGAAAAATTTCGGCAGCCCGATGGCCATTCCTTTCTCTGCCATCATCTTAAGCGCGAAAAAATTTACGTGACCGAGCCTTGCATCCCACAACCAGGCTGGGTCTTGTACTTTGGTCATTAGACATATCGGCCTACAAGATTCAAGAGCTATCTTATACAGGCGGTTAGGTGATCTCCTCGCCTTCATCAACAGAATATCGTTCATGTCGAACACCCTCAAGTAGGAACCGACAATCTCCACCTTGCTTCCATCTTCTGTTAATTAACCAAGGCTCAATATATTACTTCTTAAACTTCGAATGAAGTATACCTCCGACAGAAGACGTTGTTTGCTATTCTTGCATCAGAACATGATTGATCCCCTGCCCTCAATCTACACGGTTGAGCCATCACCGAACTTGACACGGTCGGTGATGTCCTGATCAAGGTCCTTGAACTTTCCTCGGTGGCCCGTTATGTGGTTGCTAGCGCTGTTGTCGAGGTACCACACATCGGTGTCGGCATGCGCTTCTCCATCACTGCGCAATTCTGGTACTATCTTCTGTTTATTGAGCATGACGAAGTCAGGCGTCTCCTCATGAGTCTCTCCCAGCAGCAATACGGCCTTCTCGTCTTGCGCTCTTGCGAGGTTTGCCTCCTCGTCACGACGTTTGTTGCGACACTCCAACTCATAATGCCCATATTTTTCATAATTGAAGCACTTGATTTTTGATTTATCGCGATTGGAGCTTGAACCGGGAGTCCCCTCACCCTCCTGGCGTTGCGCTATTTGGCCGTCACGGCCACCCCTGCGCGGCCACGTCCACGGGGCTTGCTACGGCCCCGGTCGTCGCTAGAGTACCCCTTTCCGCTCGACGAAAAATCAGTGCTGCATTTCTTCAATCGCGCCTACCACTCAGCTTGAGTAAGCAGGAGTTGTCCGTTGTTGCTCTCGCCTCGACCGCGTATGCATTCTTCGTACGCTTTGAGGCGACCGATCACTTTCTCGACCGGCATGGTCTCCACATCCACAAACTGCTTGATCGCAGCAACGACCTGCAGGTACTTGTCTGGGACGAAGACGAGCAGCTTATTGACGATGACAATGTCCTCCATCTTGTCTCCCAATCCACGAATATTGTTTGCGAGGGTAGTCAATTTTTCTGCAAACTCATCGAAGGAATCTGTCTTCTTCATACGCAAAATCTTGAACTCACACTTCAAGGTTTGAATCATTGCCTTCTTCACCCGATCTGCGCCGAGGTACATTGTCTTCAGGCTTTCCCAAGCTTCCTTTGTCACGACCCGCACCCGGTGTAGGGATGCAAGTTGGGAACAACGCCCAGCCTACGCCGCAGCATCGGCGGTAGAACGCTGTCTTGGTCAACTATACTATCTAATTATCTCACCATAAAGCATAAACCTCCAATAATATCTCAACTCCAAGAAGAGAGTAATCAACTTAATTCAACACAATACTCAATCACATTTCTATGGCACGAGAATATATCACAGAAGTCTAACATAACTAAGCAGTTAAAAATATAACAACAACAAATAAAAATAATATCCAAACACAAATATATGCCGGAAACAAATCCGGTACCAAAATGCTAAAGAGAACTAACTATGCTAACTAGTGAATCCGGCTAAAACTCTCAACAGTCACTCCAGAACTAGTGGGTCCAAGTCTGCACCATCAATAGGCTGAGGTTCGTAGTATGTCGGACACCAATCTCCCGGATCCTCTGAAAAATGTTTTACAGTCAGGAATGGAGCGAAGTACAACCCAATAGCAGTTTTAATTAATTGACAAAAACTATAAAGCAGTAGAATAGAAGATGCTATCTACGATGAGGATATAACTGATAATCAAGAACAATGAGAGAATAGGCAATACTAACAACAGAATATAATCAATGCATACAAGAATAAAGGAATGAACTATAATGTCAGAATAGAATAAGATAATCAATGAACTGAATAATAGAATCTACAATAACTATGTGATTTGAGATACTAACTAAATATGTGATCGGCCTGGGAGATTCAATGATTACACTACGGAGCTAACTCAACCATACGTGAATTATATGGTTAGTTAGTAGCTAATGATTATACTACTAGCCGATAGTTTCTTAATCACATATTTAATTGGTATTTCCCCCGCCCCGACTGATATGATGGATCGAATCATGATACGTCACTAGCCAATGTATCCAATGTTTAATCTACAATATTCAATGTTATCCAATACCAACAAGGACAGTATCCGATACCATCTCCATAATCAAGGTAACATCCCATGACTAACGATCCAATAACAATACCAATCCGTGTACCATCGTGTCAAGAATCATAAGTAACATTTTTAAATACTTGAATTATAGTGGTAATCAAACAATGAAAACTATCAGAGAATGTACTCGCCTGTGGTCCAGAGCAAATAATAAAAAATAATGTCTGAACTGGTGTCACAGACCTATATATGAAATATTGCATTAATACAAGTTTTTGGGAAGAGAAATAAATTAAACTAGTCAACTTTCTAGGTCATAAAGTCATTTTTAAGTTAAAAGTCAAACTAGGTCAACTCTAAGTCAACTATGGTCAACTATAGTCAAATTATGGTCAACTACCTATTTCTATGTTGCATGAGTCTAACTCAAAGATATTGGGCTCACACACTATGAATCTAGGCCATACAAACTAAATCTTAGGATACTAAGATACCATATCTCAGGATACGCAAACAAGGGATAAATATAACACATATGTACATATCAAACAATATTATATATATAAAATCCTAATTACAAATGCTAAATGGATACCTTGGTTTTGAACCAACTTGGTATCGCAATACTAAACCTCTATCTTGATATCCAAACCCAATACCTTGATTATCCTCCAATACCTTGATACTTACCTTGGCATCTCAAGGTAAATTCAAAACCTTATTTATACTAACTACCCAACAATAATTATAAACTACTATATATTTAATATATATATAAATATGTTCCGAATTGCTATTTGTATTATAGTATACTATATATGTATATATTTAGTTGTAGCATATAAATTTATTAGAATAGTTAGTATATTTTAGTTATCAATTATTATGAGTATCTTTTATATATTATATATTTGTAGGTATGTATGTATGTACGTATATATGTATTAATAGTTAGTGTGTAGTTGGTAGTTAGTATTATTCTATTAGTACATACTAGAGTTATATTGGATTGATATATGTAATTATTGATGGGTAGTTAGTATATATATGAGATTTTGGCAATTACCTTGAGATATCAAGGTAAGTATCAAGATATACCAAGGTATGAGTAGTAGGTATTGGCATAAGTAATAGGATAGTTGTAAACTAATTATGGGTTGGTATTACTTAGCCGTTTTGTACTTGGCCAACTGGAGTAGGATCTCCTCGGAGACAGCTTGAAAATGCATGCCAACGCCATCTTGTCTCTCTTCTTTTCTACGACCACCCCGGCCGCGGGTTCAATGGCGTCCCAAACACCTTGAGCCTCCATGAAGACCTCCATCTTGATCGCCCAAGTGGAGTAGTTGCTAGATGTAAGCATCGGGTAGTGCAAGGTTATGCTTTCCTCCTTTGTTGCTGGCGCCGTCGAGTGTCACGCCCCGATCTCCCGCAGGCAATCGGCCGTTCCCGCTAGGCGGGAATCACCCTCGCCAGCGCTCCCGCGGAACGATCGCTTAACCCATCCGGGCGTGATGTCGCACGAGCGTGATCCACGCCCGTGCAAGGCCATGGTTCATTGGCTGGCGGCAAGAGTTCTAAGCCACAGAGTCGCATAGATTGTCCGAGTGCAGCGGAGTTTAGGAACGCATAGCGATTTGATAACAGGTTCACTGAGTTGACAATATAACGGAAGCATAGAAACATAAGTTGAAGCAAAGCAAGCTCTTTTATTGATATAAACTTGTGTTACAGGCGACGTATAGCCGAGATTACAAGTCGCTCAAGCCTCTCTCTCTGAAACAGTAAATGCGTGCCAAGTGGCTACAACTGTGGAATGAATGTACAGGCGATGGTCAGGCGACGCTCCAACATTATGTCTTGTATATGTGCTTCAGTCCCGGATGCACCGTTGCAAGGCTTCAGAGGGAACTCCTGGCCTTAGCACGCACGAAGGAGGCATCCGCACCGAACGAGGTTCTCCCGCACCCTGCATACAAACTGGTGGATTATCAGTACATTGAATGCACTGGTGGGAAAGCTACTCGCCCGCTCGACAAATCCAAACACGTAATACAGGTTCCGTGCACAACTATTGAGTTATTTTTTTAGTTGTCTTAGGATTAGTTTCATGCAATATTTGAATAGCCTAACGTGTCGGGCAGTGCGCCGTGCAACATGAGAGGAAACACGGCGAGACTTACCAACTTACCATCTCCTTCCCTGTCCAAGGCAAACATTGAGGCAACATTGTAAATTCAAGCACGAGCAAGTATAACATTCAGGAGGTATAGCATATGCAAATACGAGGGTCATTTTAACATGATCGTTCAGGTGTTTAGTTGTTTGTTGATGCGATGCAGTAACTCGCATGCGGATAGCCACTAAGCGAGGATGACTTATCTATATGAACACGGTCGCTGGCAAAGCCATTATGGACGTAGTCGAGGACAAGGATAGCATGCTACACGTGTACACGAGGCACACAAACACGATGCGTTGTAAGCTATCCTCCCTGCACACGAGACTACACACAAGCTCCATTCGGACCGGATCGGCCCCAGTGCCCCGGTGACCGTCCGTGGAACTAGTCCGCGACATGCAAGTCAGGGTTAACCAATCTCAAGCAACACGATTTATTTGACCAATCTCAGGCAACACGATTATTAGACCAATATCAGGCAACACGATTTATTAGACCAATCTCAGGCAACACGATTATTAGACCAATCTCAGGCAACACGATTACACGAGATACACGAGAACACGCGTGCACTAGAACACGAGAACACGAGAACACGAGTGCACGGGAACACGAGTACACGAGTATACGGGATACTTGAATCTTGGTTCTGTACAATAACTTGTCTTGATGCATTCCCCTGGTTCGGGGCTGCCTTGGTGACCTAACGGTCCCGGATACTTGCAGGTTCATTCAGGCACGGAACGACTACGTAGTAGTCTTCCAGGGTTTGCATGAAAACATGGCAACATTACAAGCAGACAAGCATGCGTTTCTAAGGAACATAATCAGCACGTTTGCTCGGACCCGAAGGTAAGCCGAGAGATTGAAACTGTTAAGGGACTTAGCATGTGAGGGTCTGAACATATAAGCAGTATTTCACTTCCATGTTCTAGCAAGCAATATGAGTTGGGATTATTCCCTTAGCTAGATGCGTTGGATTTATTAGCATGCAGGGGGTGAATCACCTAGCGACTAGCATGAACATTCCAGATTTTATGTGTGCTGGCTAAGCAAAGACAAGTTCACCGTAGCCACCCACCTTAGCGATGATTCGCCTCGGTAGAGCGATACGCCGAGCGAGCCTCTGAAAGCCTTAGCCAGGTTCCTGTAGGGACAAGTCTGGATATCCTTTGCTTCTTGTTTGAGGCAAAGCGGGTCGGGACAGCTGCACTTTTGTCGTTTGAGACGGCAGTCCGCTAGAGCAGAACGGGGTGTTACATCCTACCCAACTTAGAAAAAGTCTCGTCCTCGAGACTTACTAAGGATAAGCAGTGATCTAGGTTTGAGGCAATCCTAGACAAGTCGTTGTACTTGTTCATTTGGATATTCACTTGCACAAGCTTCGAAATCAGCATATCGCTTAGTCTGGATCGTGCGCACTTTCGAAGGTACCCTCTAGCGTGAACACGTCAACCAGCTTAGTGATAGCGAAGTCTTAGCACTCGAGTTCACCTTTTCTTAAGTCTTGGATGGTGCACTAGTTCAAGGCGTCCCTCGAATAGATGCATTCAACCAAACTTAGAGTTAGTGAAAATCGGACAAGCTACTAGCGATACTCTCATGGGTTCGCACAGGTTGGCACAAAGGCCACTCGCAGCATACAACCAGACAAGCAATCATATCATTCAAAATATATTTTGAAAGTATTTAGACTTATTGTTGGAACATCCCATCGAGGCATTGAGAGAGAGCATGCACATAACCCACGAACGAGCTTTCGAAACAGAGATATCGAATTGAAGGCCAAAGGCGTAGAAGCCAGGCTCTGATACCAACATGTCACGCCCCGATCTCCAGTAGGCAATCGGCCGTTCCCGCTAGGCGGGAATCACCCTCGCCAGCGCTCCCGCAGAATGATCGCTTAACCCATCCGGGTGTGATGCCGCACGAGCGTGATCCACGCCCGTGCAAGGCCATGGTTCATTGGCTGGCGGCAAGAGTTCTAAGCCACAGAGTCGCACAGATTGTCCGAGTGCAGCGGAGTTTAGGAACGCATAGCGATTTGATAACAGGTTCACTGAGTTGACAATATAGTGGAAGCATAGAAACACAAGTTGAAGTAAAGCAAGCTCTTTTATTGATATAAACTTGTGTTACAAGCGGCGTATAGCCGAGATTACAAGTCGCTCAAGCCTCTCTCTCTAAAACAGTAAATGCGTGCCAAGTGGCTACAACTGTGGAATGAATGTACAGGCGATGGTCAGGCGACGCTCCAATATTATGTCATGTATATGTGCTTCAGTCCCGGACGCACCGTTGCAAGGCTTCAGAGGGAACTCCTGGCCTTAGCACGCACGAAGGAGGCGTCCGCACCGAACAAGGTTCTTCCGCACCCTGCATACAAACTGGTGGATTATCAGTACATTGAATGCACTGGTGTGGAAGCTACTCGCCCGCTCGACAAATCCAAACACGTAATACAAGTTCCGTGCACAACTATTGAGTTATCTTTCTAGTTGCCTTAGGATCAGTTTCATGCAATATTTGAATAGCCTAACGTGTCGGGCAGTGCGCCGTGCAACATGAGAGGAAACACGGTGAGACTTACCAACTTACCATCTCCTTCCCTGTCCAAGGCAAACATTGAGGCAACATTGTTAATTCAAGCACGAGCAAGTATAACATTCAGGAGGCATAGCATATGCAAACACGAGGGTCGTTTTAACATGATCGTTCAGGTGTTTAGTTATTTGTTGATGCGATGCAGTAACTCACACGCGGATAGCCGCTAAGCGAGGATGACTTATCTATATGAACACGGTCGCTGGCAAAGCCATTATGGACGTAGTCGAGAACAAGGATAGCATGCTACGCGTGTACACGAGGCACACGAACACGATGCGTTGCAAGCTATCCTCCATGCATACGAGACTACACACGAGCTCCATCCGGACCAGATCGGCCGTAGTGCCCCGGGGACCGTCCGTGGAACTAGTCCGCGACATGCAAGTCAGGGTTAACCAATCTCAGGCAACACGATTTATTTGACCAATCTCAGGCAACACGATTATTAGACCAATCTCAGGCAACACGATTTATTAGACCAATCTCAGGCAACACGATTACACGAGATACACGAGAACACGCGTGCACTAGAACACGAGAACACGAGAACACGAGTGCACGGGAACACGAGTACACGAGTATACGGGATACTTGAATCTTGGTTCTGTACAATAACTTGTCTTGATGCATTCCCCTGGTTCGGGGCTGCCTTGGTGACCTAACGGTCCCGGATACTTGCAGGTTCATTCACGCACGGAACGACTACGTAGTAGTCTTCCGGGGTTTGGATGAAAATATGGCAACATTACAAGCAAACAAGCATGCGTTTCTAAGGAACATAATCAGCACGTTTGCTCGGACCCGAAGGTAAGCCGAGAGATTGAAACCGTTAAGGGACTTAGCATGCGAGGGTCTGAACATATAAGCAGTATTTTATTTCCATGTTCTAGCAAGCAATATGAGTTGGGATTATTCCCTTAGCTAGGTGCGTTGGATTTATTAGCATGCAGGGGGTGAATCACCTAGTGACTAGCATGAACATTCCAGATTTTATGTGTGCTGGCTAAGCAAAGATAAGTTTACCGTAGCCACCCACCTTAGCGATGATTCGCCTCGGTAGAGCGATACACCGAGCGAGCCTCTGAAAGCCTTAGCCGGGTTCCTGTAGGGACAAGTCTGGATATCCTTTGCTTCTTGTTTGAGGCAAAGCGGGTCGGGACAGCTGCACTTTTGCCGTTTGAGACGGCAGTCCGCTAGAGCAGAACGGGGTGTTACATCGAGTGCTCGACTATTGACATCTTGTTGGGCCGAAGGTACTTTGGCTTACACTTGGCTCTGATACCAAATGTTGGCTACAAGCAGCGGGTTGTAACCTTCAGGAGGCAAGGACAGTGAACACAATATGTTTGGGGATGTTTTTAGTTCTTACTTATGATTAAACAAACAACTACACTCATATTTATATAGCCACTACTGCTAACAACTCAATTATAAAGATAAGCTAACAAGCTCAACTAAAGTGGATCTGAACTTTGACAATTTCTATTCCTACGAAGAAATGGTCATATTTAGATTATTAACTGATAATTTTGACTTACTCTAATCCTCACATAATACTCTGTCAAAAATGGTTTGTTATTTGGTCGCACTCCGTTCCCAACACATTGATCCTCTGAATCCTTATATTTCTCTTAAATGGTCGGTTTAGGGAACAGGTATTCTACACCATAGCATGCACTTGTTCCCCTTGAGGAGCCTTAATTCATGATGTTAATAGAAGCAAATACGAAAGTTTCTGCGATGAATGTCTGAATTGGCAGAATTTACAACATCAACATATTTGTAACAGTAATTAAGTTTAATTAGACCAACCTAATTCTTTTGCAGAACTAACTTTTGATACACTAGCAACTCTGGTTTAAGGACAACCTAACATTCCCATAGCCATTTATAAATTGACGTAGCCATTTATTGAAAGGTCTAGCAAATGTATAGGAATGGTACAAAATGTTATAACCGGAGAAAGGGATGGAAGACTTCCCATCCCCTATAAATTTCCATAACCAGCCTTAATCCTCCTTGCTCAGCCCCACCCAGATATTTCCCAACTAAATATACGGGCAACCGGGTTGCGATTGTCCAGTTGATATGGCCGACGCAAAAGTTGCCGGGTCTGCAATCCTCCTGCTGGTCGCATTGCTCGCTGCAGCCAGCTCCGTGTCACCCGTGTCTGCCTACCCCTACGGTTGTGTCACCAACTGCATCGAGGCGTGCGCCAGGCTCGACATGGTAGACAAGTGCAGTGCCTGGTGCAACGAAGAGTGCCACGCCAACCCTAAATCCGGATGGGAGGCCAGAGAGCATGCCAAGGCCACCGTAAACAACATGGTTCGCTAGCTAGTCACAGCCCGCGCGCGCGCGCGCCAAAGGGAGTGAGTAGAGGGTTTCTTTCATTTCAAGTTGGGAAAGGAGGAGGGACGACCGAGGCTACCGATTATTAGAGAATCATATCATTTTGCATATTTGTAAAACTTGTATTACTGCACCTGATGATATTCATAAAGAAAATTGATTGATTAATGGACCCTAGCAATGCGCTATAAACACCTCACAAACCAAATTACGGGTCGGTTGAGTGTGCCAAGATGTCTAAATATATGCAATTATTTTCAATATTTTATTTTATACTTTTTCCTTTATATTTATATCATTGGAACCGTAGCTCGATCATAAGATCGTCCGTCACCCAACCAACTCTCAGTTTTGTACCTTTTCTCATTGACCACCACTAGGATCCCATTACCTCCCGTCCTTTTTTTTCTTTATATATATATATATATATATATATATATATATATATATATATATATTATCGAATCAATCTAACAAACTATAAACTTTCACCAACTTTCAAAGATTATTTAAATCTATCAAACACAACCAATATAAAAATTATAAAAAAAATAAAAATTTAGTTCTAAAGCACACCATTGGTTGTACTGAAATTTTAATTAGTTTCTTATTTCCAAGGAAAAAGAAATCGTTTAAAGCTAGGTATGTGAAATCTAGGATTCAAAAAGGATAGTCCCATGTGAGATCATCAAAGGATGGGTCCTTCAGAGAGGGGGGGGGGGGGGGGTTTCCCCAACCGACGAGAAGGCCGGACGGGTCTGGCGGGGCTATGAGCATGGCGTCGGTGGGGGATACGAGCATACGGAAGCCGGGGATTGCTCAACCGGCAGTGCAGCCCCCTAGGGTTGAGCAACATAGGTCTCAACATGCCACATATGTGTAGAAAGGGAAGGCTCCAATGGAAGGACAAGTGCATAGTAAGTCATTGGTTGATCTCTGTAAATCGTCGACATACAAAAACAACAGACATATGTGGTATGCTGAGCCGAAGATGGTGGGTAGGGGGACGGACATTTTTCCCAAAGGAGGAGGTGTTAGAAGCGATGGAATATCACTACAAGAAATAATGATGTTTTACAACGGTCGAAAACCATTGCAAAATCAATATAAACCGTTGTGAAATCAATCTGCAACGGTTATTGGAACCATTGTCAAAGCGAGCGTTGCAAATTCCTCTTGCTACAGTTATCGGAGATATTTGCAACAGTTCAATAAATAGTTGCAAATAGCGTATTATGCAACGGTTTCTATTAAGAATCCATAACGGTTGCATGACGTTGTTAATAATATATTTGGTAACGATTAATAAACCGTTGTAGCTTTGAGTAATGCGTAACAGTTTCTAACTGTTGCCTAAATATTTCATGCAACGATTAAAAATCGTTGCGGAAAACCATTGCAAATAAATTTTTAAGGCAACGATTAAGTAATGGTTACAAAAAGAATAAGCAACGATGTGAGAAACAGTTGCCAAAATTATAACAAATGTGCAACGATTTCACACAGGCTTTTGCAACGGGTTCAGTTTGTATGACAACATTTATATTCAAGTAATTTGCAACGATTTTAGTACCGGTTGAGAATAGAATAAATTGACAACAGTTATAGAAAGATATTACAATGATTTGTAGATATTACCAAAAAATATTGTGCGATATTCGAAACAGTTTTTTTTTTCAACACTTGCAAAACTCTTACAATGAAATTTCTTTTATTTTCTAAAAAAAATATTTGATCAATATTCCTCTCAATATACATTAGACACATAAACCTGTAAAAATAAATAGAAATTAGATTTCTGTTATTCAAACCATCGTTGATCCAAAATGGATCAGATTCATCATTCTCATAATATAAATTGTACTTCAGTTAACAAAAAGAAGCATCAACCAAGAATACAACAAGATTTAAAACAAATTATCTAGCTTCATTTAATTCCAAGTGCTTACAAAAGAAACTTAATCCAAAATCCAACAATATTTAAGACATAAATTTTCTAGCTTTATGTAATTCAAAGTGCTTACAAAAGAAATTTAATCCAAAATATCATAAGGATAGATCGCTTAAATAGTTCTATGGACTAATCAAAATTTTAAATCTCTTCATGTGTCCATCTTGATCCTCATCTTCATTGAACTACAAAAAAAAATCGTTAATAGTTAGTACTTAACTTCGTAAATTTTTATTTGTTTATAACCTAAAAAACTATCAAATGATCGACTAATCACCTGACCATTGACGAGGTGCACTTGATTCATCTTGATGTGAGCTCCCATTATACAAAGGAGATGAAAGCAAATCGGAAGGTAGTTGAGCATTAGGATAAAGCTGTTGCTAGCTTCGATATAAAAGTTTGTAATTTAGTAAGCATCGCTTCATACTTCTCTTGCGTCTCTACTACCATTTTTTTCCTTATAGTTTTCAAACGCTTGTGCCGATATTAAATTATTGATTTTTTTTTTCAGATCAGAAGGTACTACTACTTCACCATAGAGAGGCAGTATTAGAAGGTTGAGATGTCAAACTTTCAAGTTCAACCTACACAAGTCATTAAGCATAAAATTAGTAAACATATTGTTATAATAAGAAGTAGCTGGTAAATAATACATGTTACAGTAGAGTTGAGATTATGCTCACTACACTGATACACCATATTCAACATGATATCACCATGTTTATCTACACAACTCTGTCCCTGTGGTGAATGGTTTTAAGTGTCAGTTTGAGTAAGACATTTATTTGAGACAAAAATGCATCTTTCTATTAGCTTCCTAATGTTGTGTTTTACTGCTCAAGCATTCAAAGAGGAGGATATTAGCCATGCCAAATGTTTCACTATCGTATCCCACGTAAGATACAACATAGATTAGAAATTAACAAATCTCAAAGAGGAGTATATTAACCATGCCAAATGTTTAAAGTCAGCAGTAAGGAAACAAAGAATAGATAGAAAACGTCTGTGAATCTATGGAGGGAGTCTACTGATAAGTACCAGTTCTATAGCTCATAAATACACAAATCATATGTTATTTAAACAACATTATTTGCAAGGAACATAACCAACTCAATTCTAACTAACATATAAATTTAGAACGTCCACATAAAAATGCAATTACTAATATACTAAAACAATTCTCAATTCTCAATTCTCAATAAATCTAATACATCGCATCAACAGTATCTGTTGCAATATTGCAAAATACCAGGGTGATTAATTCTCAGCATACAGTTAACAAATTTAAGGAATTAAAGATGTTTTACATGAGTAAGTAAAGGATACTTGTCATGTTCCTGTCAAATAATACATATAGTGAGTAGTCAAACAACTTCTGAAAATTACAAATAGCTAGACTTTAGGAAAAAAGGAGATCATGAATTATTTAGTTGAGAAAATCAGGTGTTAAGAGAGCATCTTTTAAGAATTTTATGATTATTTGAGAAAAGTGTTTATAGAATGGAATCAAATAGGGACCTATATAATAAATTAATGCCTATTCCACATGGTGATATCTTGCCGGAGAGATTTAATTATAAATGTTGTTTTAGCGAAGAGAGAGATTAAATTGTAAAATATATAAGAAGAATTATTTTTAAAATATAGATTTCAATCCCTTATTGGATTACTAAAATTGCAAGTTCTAACCTCCCCGGGTGTAATAAAGTCCTTCTCCTCTGCATCTGTAATCATGCTATAACCAATCCTGCAGACATTTTTTTGCTCATGATCAGAAATTTCAAAGACAAAACAATCATTAAGCAATATTCTACCAATTAGAAATACCTGTCCTTAACAGTAGAGCAAGGCTCCATCATTTCAAGTTTAGCAGCAATACGAGCATTGCAGCCACTCGTGACATTATTTAGGTACACCAATGGAGTTTTGCCAATTAACTATTAACACAAACAATAGGACAAAGAATTAAAGTTTCAATAACATCGAAGCATGAATGTGCGTGTGCGCGCGCGCGAGAGAGAGAGAGAGAGAGAGAGAGAGAGAGAGTAGACAACATACTTCAGTGACAATGTACATAACCTCCTATGTTAGTGGGAGCCGAAGATGAAAAAGAGGCGAAGAAGAAAGTAACATTGTACAGTCTGTACCCTCCTGTGAATAATGCAAAATTGGTATGTTGTCAACTTCACAGAGCAGGCCTTCAATTACATCTGGAAACTTCAAGTAGCCTAAATGCATTATCCTCTTTTTGATGTAACTGTGCGGCCTATTAAAAGTCTGTTTAATACCACTCATACCTTAATGTAGATAGATAGAACTGAATTTTGTTTGAAGTTTTAGTAGGTAAGCACTTTCTTCTGGGCAAATGATAAGGGCACTACTACTTTTACTTGGTACTAGTTTAGGATTGGGACTAGTCCATTAATGAGCAAAGTTTACTCACACTAGCTCATTAGTTTACTCATACTAGCCCACTTTGAAACCCTTTTTCCCAAACACTCCCAAACCCTCCCCACCCCACCGGAGCCCTCCCCCCTCCCGCCGTCCTCCTCCGCCTCCTCCCCCGTCCTCCACCGCAGCCTCCCGTCGCCGCCTCCCGTCGTCGTCGCCGTCAAAACCAAAAAAGACAATGAAAAAATAGAAGAACTGTCAAAATTTGACATATATGTTAATTTTTAGGACTGTCAAAATTTTGACAGTCCTACCAATTGGAAGTACTGTCAAAATTTTGACAGTCCTAAAAATTTAACATATATTTTTAGGACTGTCAAACTTTTGACAGTCCTACCAATTGGAAGGACAGTTCTAAAAATATATGTTGAATTTTTAGGACTGTCAAAATTTTGACAGTCCTAAATTTTTTGACATTGACAGTCGACAGTCTAAAAATCATGATCTAAAAATTTTGATCTAAAAATTTTGACTGTCAAAATTTGACATATATGTTGATTTTTAGGACTGTCAAAATTTTGACAGTCCTACCAATTGGAAGTACTGTCAAAATTTTGTCAGTCCTAAAAATTCAACATATATTTTTAGGACTGTCAAACTTTTGACAGTCCTTCCAATTGGTAGGACTGTCAAAAGTTTGACAGTCCTAAAAATATATGTTTAATTTTTAGGACTGTCAAAATTTTGACAGTCCTTCCCATTGGTAGGACTGTCTAAATTTTGACAGTCCTAAATTTTTTTTTTCTGTTAATTTATTTTTGTTAATTGTTGGGGGGGCCAATTTCAAAATATTCTTAAAATTTATATCCTTAAAATTTGTTAAAGTATTATGTTATTTAAAATAGTAAATTTATTATTGGTACATTAAATATTTTGTAAAAAAAAAAATTACCAAAAGTAAAATTTGGAGGTCGAAACATCGTTTTTTTGCGATTCTAAAAATTCAACATATATATATATATATTTTTTTTCGTAGAAGAGATTTAATTTTGGTTTAATCATCTCCTAAGTAGTTTGAAAGAAAAATTTGGAAGAAAATAATATATTAAAATTAAAATTTGATTTTTTTAATTTTTTAAATGTTTTTAATTTTTTTAAAGATATAGTTATTTATAAAGAAATATTATTTTGTAGATTTGTTTTGAAATATAAATTATATTTTAGATTTATTTAAAAAATAAATTTACCTTTATCTTTTTATTGTAAAAATAAATAAATGTATCTATCTCTAATTTTATAAAATAAATAAATTTATCTTTATTTAAAAAAATAGATAGATAAGCCTAATTTTTTTTGTATAGAGATATGTTTGTTTTCTAAAATGAGAAATAAATTTAGAGGACAAACATACATATATTTTCTAATCCGGCATATTTGTCCCCTTATTGCTGAGAAGTCCTTTAAGAGAAAGAAAAATATATATTGTAAATCTCCTATCCCGAAATTTTTAATTTTAATAACCTTTAGGACCGTTAAATTCAACTAGATTGATAATCCAAGAAACATGTAATTATGGTAAGTAAATATAAATGAATAAAGAAATCGATACTAAATTCCTTACTTTTTGTTAATAAAATGTAATTTTTTCAAAAAAAAATTAATAAATAAGATAATGATAAGTACAAAGATATATAAATTGGGAACATTTGAATTTTTTTTACTTCTTCTTATTTTATTTCTATTAGAGTAAATGAGGGATACAATGGTCAATATAATACTAACATGTATAACGTAAATTCTCTATTAGGATGTTACATAAGTCTATTTGTAACGTTAAGTAATTTTTAAAGCATAGAGTCTTAATTTGCAAAAACGTAAATATAAGAATAATTTTTCTGCCCTTTACCCTGGAAATTTGGCTTA
This sequence comes from Iris macrosiphon, assembly GCA_036927795.1. Lineage (NCBI taxonomy): Eukaryota > Viridiplantae > Streptophyta > Magnoliopsida > Asparagales > Iridaceae > Iris > Iris macrosiphon. The sequence continues at coordinate 57,764,008 of JAYESA010000015.1, forward strand.
TACTATTCCAATGAAAATTTCGCTGTTTGCTTTCTAGCAAAACCCGCGAACACCTACCCTCTCCCAAAAACCCAAATATTCTTTCTCAAAACCTCACAGCTGGAGCCGCCCTTTCTCAAAACCTCAGCTAGAACCGCCGCCGTCATCAGGTGATCTCCTTCGCACCCTTTCTCAAAGTTAGGGTTTCTCTTCCGCAGACGATGGCCGCCGGGAGAACCCGATATCTTCCAGGCGCGGGGCCCTCCATCGGCCACGGTGGCGGCCGACTCGTGGTCGATAAAGATCTACTACAGGAGCACTCTGGACGACGAGCAGTGACGGAGAACCTCTGTGTTAGGGCACGAAGGGGGATTTGTTCCTTTGTGGTGAGACACGAAGGGGTATTCTAGGGTTTCCTTGTCAAGGGAGGGAGGAAGGGGGATTTCGACCTTCTGAATGTCATCCTAGGAGTTCCAGGTTTGATAAAATGCCAGTGTTTTTGTTCTTGTTATCTGTTTGATAAAATGCCAGAGAGACTATCAGATAGGCTAGGACCAATTACTGACATACTGTTTTTGTTCTTGTTGTTGCTTTCTATCTGTTTGATAAAATGCCAGTGTGAAATATCAACATGGAGTTAATGCCCAAGGAAGATTATTTCTCCTTTGTCATCTACTACACTTCTGCCCTCCTTTCTGATTGCTATCGTTCTGGCGATCTAGTCACCGGGAAGTGCAACTACACTTATATGGATGATGTCCATGCCAATATGGGTCAGAAGATAGATGACTGAACTAACCAGCACAAGTTAATTTGTTCTTCTTATTCTAAATCCCTTTGTGCATTTGCCTTACGTAACAAATCAATGGTTCTTTCCAGTGGGGTGCTGCACACTGCGTTAAAGGAGGCGTAAAAAAAGAAAGAGCTGCAATGCAAGTATTATCCATATTATTGGTTCAAATTCTTAATGCTTGTTATATTGAATTGATAATTAACATATTTATTTGAAAATTTAATCTCACAGTATCTGGAAAGAAGAGAATTGATAATTAACATATTTGTTAGAGCATCATTAGTAGTTGGGACTCTCCAATGCAATTTGGGGCCCAAAATTTCAAAAAAAAGAGAGGGTAAATATAGAATGAGTTGGTTTGTATGAGAATAGTAGGAAATGATAAAGTGAGCTCCGGTCCCAAAGATTGTGTGGTCAAAAATTGATGTGGGAAAAAAATAATGTAAAATCTAGAATCTAGAAAGTTGGGCTCCAAATTGAGACTTATTATTCTATAAAATGAGTTCCTACAATCAAGAATCTAAAAATTGAGAGGCCCAACCCTTAGCACCTATGGGTGGGATGGAACCGAAAATCTAGAAATTGGGACTAGGGATAGGACTTACTATTCTACAAAATGAGTTTCAAAATTCTGAATCTAGAAATTGGGCCTAAGGATGAGCCTTACTAATGATGCTCTTACCTTTGCAAGCTTTATGCTGCAGACTTACTGGAGTAGCACCCTCAGAATTTAGTATTATTGAAGTATTTTAGCACGCCATTTACCCAATGTCTCCAAATAATCTGTAATTCAGAATTCTGGAAATTATTTATTTATTCATGTATCTTTTACTCTATGGTCAATGCAAGGATATATAATCCCAGTGGTTATCCTTGTTTGAGCTAGAACATGTAAGCCTATTTGTTTTCTTTTTCTTTTCTTTTTTGAGGAAGATACATTGGGGATGAACCCCCGATGCTGTTTCAGTTGTTGTCAATGTAGAAACTAGTAACCTTTGTTGAATGGGGAATCCAAGATGCCTGTGATGATGCATGCAGCATCTGCCTCAAGGCATTTGTCGATAACAATCCTTCGACGGTTTGTAATCAGAACCATGATATAATTGCAAATAAATTTGTTGTCTAGGCAAGCACGGACTCAGTAAATTAGTGATGTTTCCATGACAGAAGCGCCAAATATATGTCATGTCCGTGTCTCTGTTTCCTTGTTCTGACAGTTCTGTTGTGTCATTATTCATCCCCGAGCAATAGAACTTGTTTTTTTTATTGTGGAGATTTTTTTTCTTAAATTATCTTGTCTGTTTATTTGAGCAGGTGACTAGCTACAAGCTTGAGTTCCATCTTCAGTGCATTCTTGAATGGTAATTCCTTCTCCATCTTCATTAATGAGTTATTGCTCGTCTCAGAAAATACTAAATGACAAGTTTGAAGCAAGACGAGTTGTTGAATCCTGCAATATAGATTTATGGATAATCTTGAGTATTTCCTCGCTGAGGAAAAAGCATTTGGATTTCTCCTCTTCATTTGATTTTATTAGTATGTTTATCATAATTTAACTACAGACTCCATTCATTTATATAGCAGTGGAACACAAAGGATATAATGAAGTCAACCTTTAAATGCCTCTTTTTTGTCTTGCATGAAATGAGGCATAATTATTGTTTGTTTGTTGTAGTATGATCAATTGTCTACTCTTTTTGGTGTGGACATCGATTTATAAATTTTAAAGGGCCAATTTTTGGACTTCTATTTGCCATGTACTGGATTGATGCTAGGAACTACTATTTGTTCCCCTGACAACATAGTTTGCATTTACCTAAATGAGAATTTTCTTCTTCCATTAAGCTCTTGTGGAATTATAAGTTTAATATCCTCTACAGCCCATTTGACCTGAAACAAAATTTGTTTATGGATTATAGGTGTCAGAGGAGTGCTCAATGCCCTATGTGCTGGCAGGACATCAGTTTGGAGGATTCCACTAGGTTCGTTTGTCTTGCGCTGCCATAGTGAGCAAAATGAACTATAAGGTTCAACTAAAAAATTACAGTAGCAATATAATGTATATTAATGAGGTAGCCAAGAACTGCTCGAGGATGTTGAACTTGTTAGGAGAATTAGGTCTAATCAAACACAAAATACTTCCATTTTTCATCACCCTTCGCTTGGAGATTTTGACCTGCAGCATATGGGTGTTCTATGGGTCCTTGTTTGTTGTTTTTAATCTTGTTAGTAGGAGGATAGCATAGAATAAGTATATAAGTATATATCAATTTTGAAACCAACTTCTCCATTACGGTTATCAATGGGTGCAAATGATGCTGAACTTGAGGAGTGCATAATACAACACTTGGCTGCTGCAGTTGTAATGGGAAGGGCCCATCATCTTGACAGGGGAGAAGGGCAGCGGGGTAGATCAGCTCAGGGCCGTCATCAGTTCTTGGTTTTCTCAGCACAGCAAGTGCGTCTTCTACCGGCTTTGCTCCTACCTCTTCTGTTGAAGTAGGAGAAGATGAACCAGCTCCTCCTGTTACTTCTGATGACTCATCAGCAATGCTTTCTGCTATAGGAGGTGTGGCTGCACACCAGGCACTGAACACCCCTGCTCATGGAAATCAGTTTACTGGTTTGTCATCTGGTCCCAGTGTTACTAATGCCAACATGTCCGTTTTATCTGATAGCAAGTACTTCTTGAGTCTATTTTTGTTTTATTACACAACTTCTACATGTTTTTGTATACTTCCCTGTCGCTCTTATTTATGTTGTGTTCGTAGACATTTGCAACAGGATTTCTGCTGGTTAGTCTACTCCACTTGGTCAAGATTGAGCAAGACCATCAGATTTTCAAGCATTTTCAGAGTCTTTGAAATTGGGCCTAAATTTCGTGTCAACACGGTAGCCCAAAATTTCTTATGTAGAACATGTTGAATTTATAGCTCAACATCCTTCTGGTTATTTGACAAGGTTTTGTGTTGCACTATAGATACAAAGAGTATTATAAAGAGTACACGGGGATGGAAGGAGAGGTGGTTCTCCTGCAACACTTCTATGACATATATTGGTTCTGAAGTCAGGGGGGAGGTTAGTGCAGGAATTGCTAGTGTCACACGTATGATGGAACGTCTGGATACTAGGGAAAACAGAAAAACAGCTGGTGCCTCTGCCCAACAAAGTGTTACCGTGACATCACTAGCTTCTGAGAGGGTTACAGAGAATACCACCCATGTTCTTCCAGATACTTCTACATCTACTTCCCATGGTACAAGAAGTCCAAACTAAGCTGTTTTCCCATTTCCTAATTTAAGTTATCAGTGAAGGTATGCACATTTTTCTTGTCACATGTATTGATTTATCGTACTTGCAAGTCATACATATTCAATACTAGGAGTTAGGAATATTACTTTTGTCAATGTATTGGTTTTTATAGTTAAAAGGAGGATCAGAGTTCTAGTCACTACTACTTGTAAGCATCATTTGTTTGAATTTTGTCTGTAGTTAGTGCTCATGAATTTTATAGCTCAACATCCTTTAGCATCTATTATTTACTTTCTTTTAGACTAAGTATACCAGCAATAGATAGTTTTGTATGTGATAATTTTAGGATGAATAAATGTTGTTAATTAATTTATTACTATCCAACAACGCTTGCTCTGCTAATGATTCTATCTTGGAAGGGTTTTGGCTTGATGTCCCTTGACTAAGGGTTTTGGCCTGATGTCTCTTGACTAAGGGGTTTGGCTTGATGTCCCTTGACTGGGTTGAAAAGACTGGGATGCGACTTATCTATGGCATTCTATGAACTTATTGAGGCAACTTCAGTTGACCTTCAGAAAAGTTCCTTGGCTTACCTCCAAATATTTTGAGCTTTACTATGTAATACTATATCAGTGAACTCTTTTATCTATGCATTCATTGCTTTTATCTTATATTAATGGAATTTGGCTGGGATCTGCTTGATCCCATCCTTTCTCTAAAAAAACATATATAACTATACAACATCGAAAAATGATAATGGTTACATTGTGTCGATAATGAAAATTATCGACACAATATAGCATGCCAATCATTCTGTCAAGATTGATTTTTCTTGTAATTCTTTATTTTACTTTTTGTTTTCTTTGATGAATTGGCCAGGAAATAGAGCACGCAATCTCAGTATCGGCCATTATCGGCGGGGTAAATATCAGACATGGCCTGCCAAAATAATATGATATGGCCTGCCAAAACAATATGATACTGCAGATACGCCTCAATGTCCGCCGATTTGCGACCCTTGATAAGCCACACCAGAAGTTCAATTCTTACAAGTATTATTTCAAATGTGCCTAAAATATATGGTGTGCCAAATTATATGATACTCTGGTATCTTCACCATAATGATCAGTAAGGGAAAGGCGACATTGAGCCATACATAAGCATAAGTTTATTAGTAACATTATTAACTGGGATAGTATCCAGCAAAGGGAAATAAGCATACCAATCATTCTGTCCACCACAAACCAACCGAAAGATAACTAATGATATTGTTGCCGGGAACCAGGTTCTGTCTTAGGGGTTGATGTAGCAATGTGGTGTAGACATTTTTCCCAGTCACACATTACAAAAGGATTTATCTTGATGGCGTCAGCCATTTCATTGTGCAAACCAGATGTATGATTAAGGACATGGTGGACCTAAGGAAAATAAGACAGTCAATAGTGAAAGTAGAACATAGTAAGTGATACTTAACTTCAATTAGTCATTTATGAACAGATCATAACATTTTTCATACCTTAATAAGATCTTTTCCGCCACTTCCAAAATCTGGCCATATATTAGCAATAGTGTCATCAAACTTTGAGTTTTCTGCATAATAATACAATTCAACCAATATTATATGTTCTTTCTTTGAAGAAAGAAAGGTTGTTTCAAATAAGAGAAAATCAACTATACTAAAGTATAATAAACTAAATTGAAGTACAGAATAATATTATAGGCGTGGAAGGAAACTTACTATTGCATATGTCAAAACTCGAAGCACGACATACACCAATAGAGATACCACCAAAATATAGTATATTTATGGATACAACAAATATTTCATATCCTAACTCAACTGGCTCTTGTGGTCAGCGGTAAGAGGTATAACCTCCCTGGCTAGGCGGACGGTCTCGGAATCAAATCGCGGGGGAGATGTGGGACAGTGGGCCCAAATGGCATGCAATGCAGCGTGCGCAAAGTCCCGAACGTATCGCCATGCATCTAAAAAAAAAACAAATATTTCTTAGACCCAAGTTAGTGAAATTGCCACACCTTTAACCAGTAGAGAGCACTATCTGAGTCTCCCAACTCAAAAGGAAATGCCAGAAACATGCTAGCTATGATTGAGACAAACTAAACAACCACAACATTCAGTTCAAGCAACTACCTGGGTTCTGGTTTGATATGGATTAGTGTAGTTAGTGCATAATTTATACTGATACAAGGAACAAAGATAAAACTGAGTTTACCTTCTATATAAGTGGAATGACCTCAAAATTCAGTTCAAGCAACTACATGATTTTTAGATGTTGAAGTTTACCCTTATATAGGAAGTGGAATGACCTCAAAATTCCTCTTTTAGCTAGCCTAGACGACTTAGTGCAATTCTTTTTTTTGCCTTGAATTGCCTCTTATCAATTTACTTGGAATAGATGAGATACAAATATGGAATTGTAGTTTGTGGGTGAAGATTTCTAGAAATCTTCTTTCTAAAGATATTAGTTGAAAAATGTACTAGTGTCAGATTGGACCACAAACTATCTAGTAAAATTTGCCAAGTAAATAGTTGTGTAATATTGAATCATAGCTAAATTAAGGTTAAACATGGATTTAAACTGAATAACGTCTCATGTGACCTAAGCAAGAATGATTACTGCTCACGTATGTTCATGTTAAGGATTTTGCATGGAGTTTATCCAAGCAAAATTTATCTGCAGCGTTAGTAGGGAGAACAACACAGGTAGGATTAACTTGTCCCCAGGAAGCATGGGCACCCCAAATATTGTTGGTAGTGTCCATGTCGGATATGTATCGAACAAGATATAGACACTCTAAAATGTTATAGGACACACCAAATTGGTCCAGGTCATGTTGTGTTGTATTTATGTTCATACAACATATGACACACCAAATTGTTAAAGTCTGGTTTCCTGTCTTTTTTTCGTTGTTTTATCAATATTCTTCTGGATAATTGCCTTGAAACTCACCAAATTGCTAGTTTGACTGCTTATATTATAAATATTCATCCAGTATCTATTTGTGTACCCGGAATCTGCATCCACGCATCTTAGTTTTTGGATGTTTGTTCTAAGTATATCATACAAATGAGATTAATTCATTCTTTGGGCACACCTAACAGCAGACACACAGAAATCCTTAATACATCAACCAATCCACACAGACACTGCTAGTAGGACTGCTGCACGTTGCAGCTAGTGATGCTGCTGTTGCACATTGCAGTTCCAGCTGTGTTCTGCTGTCCAGTAGCAGCAGCTGCTGCTGTTAGTGTTTGTTGCTGCTGCTCTTTCTCCCCACTGCAGGGACTGCTGTGCATTAAGAACACCCACTCCTTGACACGCATATCCATCACACACATACATGCATTACTGCAGACAAATCCAATTAAACACATGTACACATTCAATTCCTGATACACATTGACCATATGAACACACACACATAGGATGACACAAGTATTTGTGCTCACACTCTGTTTACTGATAATTACCCGCACTCAAACACTCCTCTAATACTGATATGTATATCACTCACACACGTAGGTCATCCCCATGCCCTGCACACATTTATACTCATTAACTTTTAGTATAGGTCTGACATACGCTTTAGGTCCATAATTGTGCTGACATAATAAATGATTAATTGGCCAAAATATTCAGTTCAGTTTATGAGGTTTTGAAATTCTCTTTTTTTTGTATTGTACTTGAGAATGTAAGCTAGCAATAACATTCTCTTCTTTTTGTTCATCATGAGAATGAAACCGTTGTGAGCTAGCAACATTGGAGTTACTTTTTATTTTTTGATGGAATATTGCTATGTAAACTTGATACATTTATTAATTAATATAATTTTGATTGAGTTTTTTCATTGTTGATGATTGTTGATGTTAATATGAAATTTTATTTTCAGATATATTTCAGTTTTATATAGAGGATGAACAGATTTAAATAGATTTGATATGGATGAATTAAATTTTTTTTTAATTATGTTTTCAGAAAAACGACATACCTCTACATGTTGAAAAAGTAAAAATAGTGGCAGACCAATTTACATGTTATTTGACAGTTTTAGTTCGTCGTTTTTATTTGACAGATAATAACTGTCGTTTTATGAAACGATTTATGAAACGACAGTCCAAAAGTGTCGTTTAAATTTTGGGACACGCCATTAATGACGAATGTTCTGACGGGTTAAAATTGTCGTTTAATGTAATTTACGACGGTTTTGGTCTGTCGAAAAATGCATGTTTTGGCGTAGTGATAGAAGTTGAACATGAGGAGTAAAAAGAGGCAAGACAGTAAAAAAGAGTTGTTTGGAATCATTGGATTGCTCCTGAACTCCTCTTTATTTATTTACCTACAACCAACTGCATTTCTGATAGGAATTGAGATTTTAAATCAAGACACAGGAAAATGTTGTGTTAAGAATCCATACTAGCATTAAACCCTATCTCAATTAAATTTCAGTTTTTGAGGACCGTATCAGGCTGTCGTAGACTTGTATTATCTGTCCAACATAGCTGACGGGGTAATCTTATTTGTAATGCTTTTTTAGTAGCATGGGATTTTTGTGTGATTTTAGAGCAATGGAGTTTTACCATAGACTAGGCACTAACAATTACACAAAAGATGGTCTTTATAATATTACACTTCAAAACAATTGAGATATTAGCACTAACAGATCTCCAACAAAGTATCACTCTTTGGTCAATGCACACTAGATCTTTAGAAAATTTAGCTGCCCCCATTAAATTGAAATACTGAAATTTTTGCAGGGGTGACAACCATAATGAATTATGGACTTAATTGTTTAGCACTTGGGCAGTGTTCTATTGCAAGAAGAGACTCACTCCAGTTCAACTTTGGCATCATACAGAACGTATATACATACATTCATAGATGGACTAATCGTGCATATCATGAGTACACCTTGCATGTTAAAGAAAGTTAAGCCACTTACAAATAATAGATGGCAAGAACAAGATAACATATCATTCTAAGCATCTGATAAGTGAAATTAACCTCAGCAACGGGGTTATCATATTTGTAATGCTTTTTATGCCTCTTTAATGCCATGCAGGGGTAGTTAGTTTCCCCCAACTCCTGCATACAAGAAGTAAAGATAGCGGAACTGATGAATGCAAGGTATCTGTAGCTAGTTTCATTTCTTCCAAAGATATTGTTTAGCAATTATTTATGCAAGATATCCATTTTGATCTCTTAAGAAAAATATTTTTTAAGCAATTGCTTCATCATCAGAAAACAAAACAATTCAGAATGAAATCGAAATAATAACCATAACGACAAGGTATGCATGTCTAGGAACTACGTCTCCAGTTAGGTATCTTCCCGGTATGTATGTCTTGCTTTTAACATTTTCCTACATCAACCATTAACATCAATCAACATCTATGCAAATGATCCAGATGCTTCTTGTCATATAGATTATGTGGTGTTAAACCTATATAGGGTTTTTATATAATAGGTCATCTCTCGGTGATGCAAGCTCTGAACTAATCAATCACATATTGATTTCATCAGATGCATTATCTTCCGTCTAGTTTCTTAGAATCAGATAGTGAAACCCCATTTATATCATAACAAAAAAAAAAAAAAATTGATAGTTACAAAAGGAAAATTGATATTCATAACTTTGTAGAGTATCAGAGAGTCCAATACCCAAGGTACTGCTTCCACTGATGAGATCATTGCGAAACAAAGTATGGTTTTAATATGACATGAATTTTATGAGCCGATGGGTTAGTGAGTCTGAGCATCCTTTCATGGTATGACTGGTTTTACCTGAATATTGGGAACGCGGTGTGACCCAAATCGGAGTTGGCCCATGAGATAAGATATTAAAAACTATTAATTATCTTGTAAACAGTTGGAAAATATTAATAAAAATTATTGAAACTTACTTTGCCTCTCTTAATTTTTATTTGAAGAAAAAAGAAAACGACATCAGTATATGCTGGAATGTCAACTGAAGGATCTTAGAAATTTTTATTCATGAACAACTCCTTAATATGAAGTGACGAGAAGTATGATTAAGAGTTTAGTTGTGTTGATTACTTTGGGAATTTTTGACAACGAACCCCCCCACCCCCCCCCCCCCCCCCTATTGGTAGATGTCAGGAAAATTAATGTCTATATTCAATAATTTCTGACTATTATAGGGTTAATGTCAGATTTGACAAATGATAACAACTTTGTCAATTATTAGCATTCTCGTGCTCTATAGTAGACCCATTCTTACGGGAGAAGGTGTAGATGATGATCCCCATGGCAAGCAGTAAAACTAGGTTTAATGGTGTTGCCTAAACCCAATAAAAACCATCAACCTTTGGTTGCCATAGGTGAATCTCAAAACTTACGAAACCAGTCAGTTGGCATCAACAAAATATACATATTTTAACAATTTCAATTGGTTGGATTTGGAACCCATCAGAACTATGAGAGAAGTGCAAACCTTGAGAGCTTTGAGAACAGTCTCCGTCAACATCGCCGTGCTGCCGTCAACCTCGCTGTGCAATGCCGTAAACTGCACTGTAAACCGTATCGCCCCGTAAACCTCATCGTGAGATCGTGTACAACCGTTGTTCTGCCGTCAGCCTCGCTGCGCCAAAGGAAGGGAGAGAGGGAGAAGAGTGGAGCGCCTATGCAGAGGGGGAAGAGAGGACTTTTCGTAGAGAGTTGAGAGGGAGGAGTTTTCGTGTAGAGATTAGGGGAAAAATTGAGGGAATTAGAAATTTTAGGGAAATATTTTGGCACGGTTTTGAGAGAATTTTTTTGGGAAAAAGAAAAAAGGTCGATTTTTGTATACCACTTTCTTTTCTCTAAGCGGATTGATTGTAGTGGATTCTTTTTTGGCATACAAAAATATTTATGGTACAAAAGGAATATTAACTTGCTTCAACGACAAAAGTTAGTTATCAAAATGTAATGGAATACGAAATTGATTTACTTATAGTTTTTATTGTCAATTATTTTATTTTAATATTTTTTACAATTAAATTTTGTTGTAATAATTATTTTTTGTTGTAAATAATTTAATATTTTAAATGGTTTATTTTTTTGTTGCTTAAAAATTATAAAACCAAAATTTGCAACAAATATATAAATTTTATTGCAATTAATAAATAATTGCAAAAATTATTTTTTGTTGCAAAAAAAAGTCCCAAAATGTCGCTTTTCTTGTAGTGGTAGTTAAAAAAAATTGTTTAAAAAACTTAAATTTTTTCTAACTATCTGAACATATAATAAATTCTAAAATATTTTTAATATTTAGAGGGATAATTAGAGTTTAGATCTCCTCAATTTTATACCAACTTAGAGTTTAAGTCCTGATATGTCTAATTGGCAACTTTAGGCCCTGAATTTTTATTATTTTTATTATTTTTTTCATTATGCCCTTCTAATCTATATAGGAATGTTTTATTGGCAAACACAGGAGAGGGTATAATTGGAAAAATAAAATAAATAATAAAAATTTATGTTCTAAAGTTTCTAATTGGACAAGTCATAGCTTAAACTCTAAATTGGTATAAAATTCAGGGTCTAAACACTAATTAGCCCATATTTAAACTAACTACATTTTATCATCTAACTAAATATATATCTAAAATTCAAAATATTTGGTACTCAACCTTTCGGATGAGTAGACCAAACGTTATAAGATAGATGGAGGGCCATCACCCCCATGATGACCTACCGAGCTATATACAAAAAAGATGCTGACCATGTGGGGGTACTCGTCCAATGCCTCTCCAAAACTCAAGTAAAACTGAGATACAATTTTGATCAAACCTTCTTATATATTAATAAAAATATATATAGCTTCAATTAATTAATTAAAATCGGATATTGAATTTGCAACCGTCATAAATAAACTATTGCGAGATCAATGGCTTGCAACGATTGATTGTTATTTCAACAAGTAATGGCTATCACAAACGTTTGTCATTTAACAAAAAATTTCAAATAGTTGGAAAAATCGTTGCATAATCATTATAAAGACCATCCACAACATGCTATAAAAAGCGTTGCGTAACTGCTACAAATAGTTAGTCTTTTATAAGGTTTAAACTAATTGTTGCGAAATGCTAACAAAGTTGCAATAGTTACTTAAAATCCTTGCATAACTGTTGTCTATTAAGCTCACTTTGACAACAATTTCATAAAATCATTGTTGGACCATTGTAAAAAAGAACAAATATTTAGCAAGCATTTACGAACCATTGTAAAAGATTTTATAAGGCAACGGTATACTTCTAACTGTTGCAAATTGATTTAATTTGGTAACGGTTACTAGAACCGGTATAAGCTTGTTGCAATTAAACGTTCCAGCAACACTCATATAACCGTTGCACAAAAACTATTACGAAATGGGAAAAATTCTTGTAGTGAATATTGGAGGAATACGATTGTTTTATATGTGCTAGGCAATAGACTGTTCTACGGACAAATCAAAACATATGCAAATCGGGTTTGGCGCCCTAAGGGGAGTTTGGAGTTTTTTTTCCTAGAGATAACGAATTCTACTACATTCGTTTCGGGATACAGGAGGACATGAAGAGGGTGTTGCAGGGCGGCCAATGGACATTCGATGAGAGGCTGATTATCATGAAAGAGTGCACGCCCGGATCGCTGTGTGAGCGGAAAGTTCTCCATACTGCTCCTATTTGGATCCGATTTCTGGAAATGCCTATCATGTACTAGAGTATACCTCTGATGATGAGACTGGCAAGCCTAGTGGGGCGCCCTATCAAGGCAGACGATGCGACCACGATAAGAAACAAAAATGGGATATGCTCGTATTTTTATAGAAATTGAAGCCGGTAGAGACACATGCACGTCTTAAGTACAAGTTGGCATCCGGGGAGGCGCTTTATCAGAAGATGGAGTATGAGTGGGTCCCACCGGTCTGCCAGAACTTTAATTTGTTGGGCATCCATCGAATGATTCCACGTTAATGAAGGTGACCACAGAGGGGGATGGGATGACGACGTTGTCAAAGACCTCGGTTAGGCAGAACGAAGAAGTGGTTCCAGTTGATGGCCATGGGCAAAACCAACATGAGCCTTCTCCTGACACAATTAGTAGAGGGATGGAGCAGGAGATCGACATTGGGCTCGGTAACATTAGGGTGCCGAATCGACCAACACACCAGTGGGAGGAGGGCGGGAATACTGTTAGGTTGTCAAGTGATCATGGTCTGATACAGATGAAGGATGGTTCAATGTCGAGAGAGGGTGGAAATTATGGTGGTGATACAAGTGCTTACATGCAGGTACAATCATCAGAGGATGGAAAGGTTGGGGCGACAGCCTACGCTCAGACCTGGTGTGAAGGGGCGGTTAGTTGCGCATGGCTCCGGTAATAAAGAAGAAAGACAAATTGGAAAGGGAGGCGGTGGAGGGGGCAAGAAGAAGGCGGGATTTGCTAAGCTTGTGATAGGCAATAAGAGTATGAAGTGACACACAATAGTAACATCTGAGGACCTTGCATCTGGGACGGGTAGACGGATTGGCGACTCGACATTGTGTATTAATCCTTTATGGACAGATACGCTCGGAGAACCGGCCAACAAACTTCCTGAAGTGGGGATCTGAGAGCGATGGATCAGGAGGTTCCTGTCAACCCCTAGGTGACAGGTTAGTAGAGCTAACTAGGGACTCTCTTACTTATTAAATGTCTATGATCACGTGGAATGCACGGGGTGTGTGTTCGTTAGGGAGGTGGAAGGAGGTTTGTGAAGCGGTGAGGAGAGCCCAATGCTCTATTGTGGCTTTACTTGAGACTAAAATAAAAATTGAATGGATGCTCACTAGACGTACTCCGATGTATATGCAGCAAATACACAACCTTCATATGTGCAGTGTGGCCAGAATTTGGTTAAGGTGGGACAGTCGGGTATAGGAGGGACATGTGGTGCATGCATTAGAGCAGTTGGTTGCTGTCGAGTTTGTTAACAAGGGAGGTATGAGGTTCATTTATGGGGCTGTCTATGGGCATAATGATAGACGTAGGCGGGAAGAATTATGTAAGGATATTATCCACGTCAGCGTCTTGGCGGAAGTAGATCGTAAACTTCCGTTTATATCGATGGGAGACTTTACTGCCATGTTGTATCGACATGAAAATGTGGGTGGTAGTGTGGTTCCAAAGCCTATACTTCGGGACTTCCAACAATGTCTGCTACGGTTAGGTTTTGTGAGGACTCTAGTTTTTATATAGGATTATTATAATTAGTAATTTATTTTTTTATTTATTTAATTTAAATAATTATTTGGTAATTTATTGAACTATAGAAACCCTTTACCATGGTCTGCAGATATTGAGTACGACATTAGCCCTTACCTTCCAACCAACTTTGCGTACTAGATTTAGATGAGCCAAATTAGGCTCATGCATTGACTGTCACTCATAAAATCACATTCTTATACTTTGTTTGGGTCGCACAACTTTCGCGGCACAAATACGAGTAATTGACAAATAATCATCTTTGTCTTTGCGTACGACTTTAATGCGCAACACCAACCCATTTCGTACAACTAACTTGGTAACCTAGAGCCTAACTCGACCTACTATGTCCATGACAATGGTGTCATATTTATTTAAACTCCTACATGCTCTATTAATATTGCATGGTTCAAATCCTAGTTTTTAAATTCCAATTTTTTATTTTAGGAAACTGCATCTTTGCATATCTTTGTACACCTTAATTAAATTAAAATAAATAATTATATAATGAGATCAATGATCAATAGAGGCCTAGAAAGTCATAATGGGCCCATATACACATCTCCCAATTGGGCCAAACCAAACTCCAAACAACCAACACCTAAAGGCCCACAAACTAGCATATATAAGCAATCATCTTTCCTTTCCTATGCCCTAGCTGCCAACTCCACCCCTTCTTGCCGTCAAACATCATAACCCTCCGCTTGTAATCATCTTCCTCTTCATCTCCTTCATTCCCTCTTCCCTCCACCTCAAATCCGACCCACAAACCACCTTGGCCGACCCCTAAAGGCCGACCAAAACACCACCTAGCAGCCACCCGGTGCTGCTGCTAGGTGCAGCGGTAAAACCACTCCAAAATCCCCTCCAAACCCTATTTTCTTCATACATTTGAAGTCCCCTAGAACCCCGTCAAGTGGCGCAAAGTTTAGAGGTCGTTTGGTAGTCCAAAAGTCCGTAGTCGCGAAGAATGTCTCCGCCGTAATCGCATTCGCGTAAGTTTTCTAACTTTGTTTCCTTTCCTCTTTTTCCATGAATAAAATCTTGTGTAAATCCATGTGAATGATAGATGATGATTAGAAATAATTTCGTGTATGGAAAACCCATATTTACATGAGAAAAACTACCCCAAGTTGATGTACAATCATGACACAAGCACATTGCACCATGGCTAGTTGTAGTTTAATAATTTTTGTCATATTATATATATATATATATATATATATATATATATATATATATATATATATATATATATATATATAAGGAGAGTCAGCAGGTAAAGGCTGAACATCAGAGGTCTGCAGGTTTACTTCAGCCACTCCCGATACCTGAGTGGATATGGGAGCACATCACTATGGACTTCGTTACGGGCTTTCCGAGGAGTCCGAGTGGTCGCAATGCGGTGTGGGTGATCGCGGATCGACTCACCAAGTCCACTCATTTTTTACCTTTCAGAGTTGGACAGTCTACAGAGGTCTTAGCAGATATGTATATGAGGGAGATCGTGCGACTGCATGGGGTGCCAGTCAGTATAGTGTCTGACAGGGATACGAGGTTCACATCTTACTTTTGGCGGAGTATGTAAGAGAGTCTCGGTACCCGCCTAAAGTTCAGCACATCGTATCACTCGCAGAGGAATGGCCAGTCCGAACCCTCCATTCAGACACTGGAGGATATGTTGAGGGCGTACATGCTTGATTTCAGTGGATCATAGGAGGACCATTTATATTTGGTCGAGTTTTTCTACAATAATAGCTATCAAACGAGCATTCAGATGGCTCCCTATGAGGCATTGTATGGCATGAAGTGTCGTTTTCTAGTGTGTTGGAGTGATATGGGCGAGAGGCAGATTCTTGGACCAGAGTTGGTTGTTCGTACAGTGGAGAAGGTAAAGAAGATCCAAGGGCACCTGCGAGCAGCACAGAATAGACCGAAGTATTGGGAAAATGCGCATCGATGACCCCTAGAGTTCCTGGTTGGAGATCATGTGTTTCTGAAAATCTTGCCTACCCGAGGGACCATCAGGTTTGGAGGCAGAGAAAAACTGAGTCCGAGGTACATCGGACCATTCGAAGTGTTGGAGCGCATCAGAGAGGTTGCCTACAGATTAGCGTTGCCACAGACATTAGAAGAAGTTCATGACGTCTTCCATGTATCTCATTTAAGGAGGTACATGCCAGATCCGAGTCATGTGCTTGACCACTCGGAGATCACTATCGGGACGAGTTTGTCATATCGGGAGGAGCCTGTAGAGATTTTGGACAGAAGCGAGAAGGTGTTGCGAGGTCAAACTATCCCTCTAGTTCATGTCGCATAGAGGCATCATGCACCAGGCGAGTCGACCTGGGAACGAGAGGATGATATTCGGCAGCATTTTCCCCATCTCCTTGAAGGCTTAGGTATGTAGCAGCATTTAATTTCAGTTAATAGTTTTTACCATATGTCTGTTTTAATTTCGAGGACAAAATGCTCTAAGGAGGGTAGATTGTAAACTCCCTCGACCAAATTTAAGTCTACCTGGTTTAGATAGAGAGACTAGGGTTAGTTTGGGGCCATTTAGAATTAGAACATAGTATTTTTGACTAATGTACAATATTTGTATCACTTGGTGCACCTTATTTTTTCTATATTTGGAGCGCTACATTAGCATTTGCCTTCAAACAAATTTTACATATTTTTTCTAGACGTGCCAGCCTTCCATTCTGACCTTTGTGTACTCATAAATACCCTCTTGTGCTTCATTTTAGTCGCACAATATTCGTTACAAATATCTATTTTTAAATTCAAATAAATCCAACTTTGCATCTTTGTCCATTCCAATCGAAATTGGAGACACAATCTCGATCCGTTTTGTACAACCCAATTTATGACAATAATCTATTCTGAGTCTACTACGTCCATGACCCTTGTGTCTCTCCAAATTTTAATCCTATGCACTTTCAATTAATTAAAGAACACCTTTGACACTGATTTTAATTAAATTGGTGCAATGACTCAACCTAACCCAAAACTAGACCCAACACCAACCCAAATCCCCACTCACACCCTCAAGGTTCATACTAAACACCACACACTATTTTAATCCACTACATCACACCAAACAGGGTATTTTTCCTCATCCAATCACAATCTCCCTTGTTTGTGCAATTTTTAAATTGTCAGCGGCTTTTGTGCAAATAAGCAATTAGGTGTCCATCTCCCATTGGAGCAAAACCATGAAGAAACTCACTCCATTCTTTGACCGATCACCTACATTTCTTTCCCCATTTTGTGTGTACAACACACCACTTTTCACCTACCTCATCCACACCCTCCATTCAAATTTATCCCATCCTAACCACCCATTTCTTCATGAGGAATCTCCCCCATCCCTAGAAAAAGCCATGTGGCCGGCCCTAATCCCCATTTCCTCCTTCTCTCTCTCTCCTACATTAACACTCCCTCCCTCTCTCCAATTTCAGCATCCAACACCTCCCCTCCAACCTAACCCTAACTCCTTCTTCTTCTTCCTCCTTCTCCCTCTCCTTCGACCAACCACCACAGCCACCACCTTCCTCCTCCCTCTCCACGACCATCCCGCCACCACATCATCCCCATGGCCACCACAGCTAACACCACCACCCTCGACAGCACCCGCCATCACCTCCTCTCCTTCTCCATCTTCTCGACTTCCTCCCCCCTCTCCTCACGACCACCCTCACCGTCGACAACCACCACAGCAATCACCACCACCCCCTCATCACCTCCTTCCTGCTCCACAGTTACCACGACAACCACTACCTCCTCCACAGTCACCACGACCGCCACCACCTTCATCTCCTTCTCCATCTCCTCAACTTCCTCCTCCCTCTCCTTACGACCCCCCCTCACCGTCGACAACCACCACAACAATCACCACCACCCCCTCATCACCTCCTTCCTCCTCCCTCTCCCTACCATCAACAACCACTATAGCCATCACCTCGACCATCACCACCACAGCCATCCCGACCACCACAGCTAACACCACCACCATCATCGACCACCTTCTCCTCCTGCTTCCTCTCCTACTCCTCACGGCCACCACCACCATCAACAGCCACCATCACCACCACAATCATCACCACCACCTCCTACATTAACCTCCACCACCCTCCCCTAGCCGCTACGAGCTGTTGCTACTGTTGCTACTACCGCTGCTGTGCATTTTACGCCGGAGCACCTCCACCCGCCGGAGACCGGCCACCCTCGAGCCGCGGGCCGAGCACCGCCTCCCTGTTTAGATCTAACCCTAGGTTTGCATATTCACTCCTCCTCCTCCTCCTTCTTGTTGTTGTTGTTGATGAACCAATGTTGTTAGTGAACCCTATTATCTATTATATATATACATATGTTGGAGTGGTAGTTAGTATATTTTATGGGTTAGGTTGTTAGTATAACATATATTTGTGTAGTACCTAGGTGCTTAGACTAAATTATTATTATTCACCCAAACCTATTAGCCAGGACACGTGTTTAGTGTTATACGATATTTGGAGATGTAAACGTATTGGTAGCTAACTGTCTTGTTGTGCACGATATTTGAGAACATATGACGTACTCGTACATGGAGACCTAGATGGTTAACGCTACCAACTTGTGTTGGAAAGCAACTTAGTATCTACTTGAACCTTAGTTGATCTTGGTTGTAATATTTGAGAATGTACGTTAGAGGGATATGACACTTGTGTATTTTAGACATTTGCACACTCGACCCTGCTAGTTGACCGATTATGACCCCTCCTTGCGTTAGTTTTCAAGTGCAGTGTAGTTGTATTTTTGTACGTACTAGAATAATGACTATTATATATATATATATATATATATATATATATATATATATATATATATATATATATATATATATATAGGATCGTTGGATCGTTCGGGCGAGGCTTCGGGAGCAGAATTTTGGTATTCGCAACTTGCGGATCCAGGCAAGTATACCTTGCCTTATTTACTGTTTAATTCATGTTATTAAATGTTGCATGAGATATTGTTGCAAATATTACATATAACTGTGCCTGTCCAAGAATGACTCAGGTGAAGTCGACGATTGAGTCGATGTTTAGTGTAATGACTTAGTCACTAGCAGACTTACCTACTATTGTGAAGATATTCTGATATCTTCCAAAACCCTGACACTTCTTACACGCATCACGATGACAAACTCATGTTGGGATGCGAGTTGACGTACCCGACTAGCTATTGGTGCGTGTGACATGCATTACAGTTTAGTGCGTAGTCAGATTAGTCTAGTTATTTGAGACCTGACATATAGTTACGTAGTATGCACGTAGTGTATTCGACTTGTATAGTTTTATTGGATAGGGAGGACAATTGGTAGGCATATGGGATATACACATTAGAATCAGTAGTGTCCAGAGGAGCCACGGATCCAATGACTTCCTTTATTCAGATATCGCGTTCTTCGGAGCGTTACAGACGTATATATATATATATATATGCAGATACCTCATTCTTCGGAATGATGGACGTTACATGTACATATACCACGCTCTTCGGAGTTTGGACGTTATGCCTACACCTACCCATACGTACCAATGTTGTCATCATATTGCATTCACTTAGATGATTAGTACACCCCCTTTTCTTATTCAGTATTTATATTCGACATGTATTTTTGTATCTTGTTACGTCCCTCTGAGGACCTGGTTCCCTTTCAGATTTGGACTAGGTATACTATCCGACCGTGTACGGGCCTGGATATGAGATGAGGTACGCGACTGAGGAGGAGCTTGAGGTGTTACCTTCGGAGTTTCCCTGATCACTGATAGACCTTCCGCCTAGAGCTGGAGCATCTTTATCTAGTTAGTCGATGTTCTAGCCTAGTACTCTTATCTGTCCTTCCGTACTCTTATTTTATTATTGTAGTGGGTTTGTTCCCATCAAACTTATTTAGATTATATTACGACATTCAGACTCTGCATTTATTTCCAGTATTTATTTTAGCACTTCTTGTTTATATTTTGTGGATGAGATTAGACATTTACCTGCTGCATGTTAGCATATTAGACTTGATAGTATTTTAGGACAGCGTAGTACGCTTCGTCGGGTCCATTAAATTAGAAAATCCTTCGGAGTCGTATCAGCTGGCCATTGTCACGTGGCCTGGTCCCGTATATTTTGGGACTGGGGCATGATGGCGACTCTGCTGGGGACCGAATTATCCTCTGTTGAGAAATTAGTGACACAATCCGACGCGGCCAAACTTAGCTCAACCCAAAATATGCTAGTAGTTCGCTTCGACCAACATGCGTTCGAGGAAATGCTCTATGAAGGAAGTGCGAATCCTTCGCCAAGATAAGCCAAGCCCAATAAGACCCGCAGAACATGGGTAGCAAAGGCCAATGCACCTCGCCCAACAACGGAGGAGGTGATCTCCGCCTCTCAATCTGTTGCGAAGGAAGTCCACGTCTATGCGGCATCCTCGGTTGGCGCAGGAACTGCTCAGCACTCAAAATCTGGCAAAGGAAAATAACACGATGCCAGACGTTCTGGGCCTGGGGCAGGTCTTATGCGTCCAAGAAGGAGGCCGCATAATATTTTCCATGCGGCACCAACTCACAGCCGCAGGTAGACAGTTGCATGCGGCTCTGACAACAACAAAACTTCTATTTTTGACCGTATCTCACGCGGCGCAGATCCTATGCGACCTACTGAGAGTGGCAAAAACCCAAATCTGGACTCTTCTTACTACGCGCCTGCGAGTGCTAAATTGAAGATGTCTAGGACAGTGCGAGCTCGTCGAGCTCAAGCAACTGCTCATGCGACTGACCGCTAACATGCATCGCTAACTATTGCGTATGACTCTGACAGAAAGTTGTGCAGAACTGACCCATGCGTCCAATTCACAGGGACCAACTGACAGGGTTCGTTCCAAAAGTCTTCCACCAGTACCTCGGGACGAGTTCGTGTACGAACCCCAGGTCTGGAAGAAAATGCATCGCCTGCACGTCCGCGTGCCTGGGATACCCAGACTCGTAAAGAGGACGCAAATATGAAACACCCTTCGTAAGAGTTGCGTGAAGTGATCACTCACAAGCGCAAAGCGAGGGAAACCATTACGACGTGCGACATGCCCTCTTCTAGGCACTGTTGTTCCAACATTATCATTGACTGCTACTACAATAAATTAGCAGTACTAACAGACAGGAAGTCGGCCTTCCGACGACTGCACTGAAAAGATCTACTCGACAGCAACCCGGAGATCAGGTGCAAGTATTAGAGGAGGAGGAGTTGCCCTCTGCCTCATGCTACTCAACTGGAAGGCTTCCCGCTACCAAGGGAAGAAAGCAGTCAAACACCTCCAGTCCGATGCTCTCTACCACTGCATCGCGAATGCGATTACCCGGAAGGCTGACAACGGCACCCGTGGAAGGCCTCTTCCAGGGCACCCGCTCAAGGAGGAAGCTGACAGCTCTTGGGGGTTATTCTTCTTCAGAACCCCTGGGGGTGGCCTAAGCTGAGGGTAATGCCCCCCTAGAAGTATGCAACAATCAAGCGTTCTATGGAGGCAATGATCCCCATAGGACGGATCCCGAGATCTCTAAGGGTAGCTACCCATATCAAGGTGACATTATCTTCTACACTGGAGGTAATATCCCCTCCAAATCTGAGGAGGATATAACGTCATCTACTCTCCGCGAAGAATACCTACTACAAGGGTATGAAACAGGAGGCACGGCCTCAACTACCCCATCAGTTTCTCCCCAAGTAAAGACGATTTACATGGCTGACGATGAAGGCCCCAGTTACCGACAATGCCTCGAGGTTCTCAAGGCCATGATGCATACGATAAGGGAATCAATGCAAGCCTTGACCAAGACAATGCTGAAAATCAAGGCAAACATGCCCCCCATACAATCAAGGGCGTCAGGACAAGCAAACTTGGACCCGGGACCAACGGAGATTCAAACACAAACGTCTCATCCACAGGCGACAATCCTCCCTTGCCCGGCTCATCAGCGGCAGACGAGGCCAAAGAAGCAATAAGAGAGGTCTGACAACTCTGTGCTCGCCTAGATTCTATGGGCAATCGGGACTCATTCCGCAATTTTGGGGTACGACAACCATACCCGGTAAAATAGAGGGATGTACCATATCCACCCAAGTATAAACCCTTAAACATTAACCCGTTCGACGAGAAGTCCTCCCCTCGCTGGTTCATGAGCTACTTCGAGATCACAACGGGACACTTACCCTGCAGCAACGCTATCCTTTCCAGACTCTTCGTCGGGTCATTGTCGGGGGTAGCTTTCGACTGGTTCTGCAGTCTCGAAGACAACTGCACCTCGTCATTTGATGACCTCAAGCGTCTGTTCCTCAACATATTCTATGAGGCTGGAAATAACATGACGATGTCGTCTTTGATGGACGTCGCCCAGGGTGTAAAGGAACCAATACGAAACTACATCGAGCCATTTCGATAGACGGCGCTAAGGTTGTCCCCTGGCAATCTCGAGGCCACACTAATGGAGATGTGCCTGAAAATATGCTTTCGGCAATTAGCCTCTGGGTGGGCGAGAGGCAGTCCAAGGACTGGACAACATTCATTATAAGTGCTGTCAACGTAGAAAAGAAGCTCAAAGATGCTTGGCGCTTAGGCATCCATATCCCTATGGCTGAGAAAAAGGGTAAACGTCCCGCCAACAATAGCAACAGCGGCAACAGTAGTCGCGATGCAAAGGAAAAGCAGGCTATGGTCGTCAATGTAACCAAGAAGCCTGAGCAAAAATAAGCAGAGCCTCCGAAACCATAGAAGACCTACTCTTTTGAAGATGGTGATGTCAAACCCATCTTTGATATTATGCAAGGAGGTAAGATTTGCTTCCTGACGTCAAGCGCCAACCGGAAGAGACATACATGAATAACCTGAAGTACTGCCACTTCCACCGCTACGTCCACCACCCGACGCAGGAGTGCTATACTTTGAAGCGGTACATCCAGCGTCTGATTGACACCAAGTCTTTATCCTTGGATTTTGATGATGTGACGGTTATCGCTAACATGGTATCCCTACAGTTCGGCAACTTCCTACCAACGGAAGCCTAAGACGGGGTAATTCCAATCCCAAGGCAACTATGAAAGTTGTCAATCTTCCATCGGCTCGAGACCAAAAGGCCGGGAAAATACCTCTTACCACACCACGAGGAAAGATTATGTGGGTCCATTCGGACCTTGTTTCAGACTTGACGCAGCCAGCGACATCTTCTGCCACCAAGTCCAAAGGTAAGAAGTCCAAGTCTTGCCATATGGTGCCCCCCACTACGGAGGAAGCCATGACAGGGGCGACTAGGTCGGGCTTGACCTACCAGTGGGACTGTAACGCTCCCGATGAAAGAGATCTGCCGACGGTTGCACCCACTGCACCCGCTGTGTCTATTACGGGACCATCCCAGCCTCCAACATCAAACAAATTCAAGCTCGCTTTGACAAGTCGTTACGCAAAGAAATGGCTCAAGGGCTGGAGAATTGCTATAACTTTGATATCTTGGCACAGCTAGCCAACACTGCGACAAAGTTGTCACTCTACGAGTTGCTCCGGATCTGTAGAGACACTCGGGCCGCACTCAACGAGGCATTACAGAATGCCGATACATATCTGGCGCAAGTCAAGACGCCAGATGAAGATCCGACAGCCTGCCCCCAAAACAATAACGTTGTGGATACAGTACCCAACATTATATTTTCGCAACAGCACATGCTGCTGAAGAATAACAAGCATGTTCATCCCCTGTACTATACAGGGTACACTAGTGCCATAAAAGTAGACCGGATGCACGTTGAACCTGGTTCGTTAATCAGCATCATTCCGATGAGCCTACTGCAAACTTTAGGGATCCCGATGCATCACTTGGCAGCTACAAATACTGCCATCAGTGGCTTCCATTCAGGGAGAACCTATCCTCTGGGCAAGATTCACCTAAAATGCCAGATTAACAACTTAAAAATGGAAGTTACTTGCTATGTCATCGACGTAGACGTATCATATAACGTTTTGCTCGGACGGTCTTGACTGTACCAACATATGATCGTGCCATTGACTCTGTACCAGTATTTTAAATACGTCGACGAACAAGGGGAAGTCAAAGCAGAGTTTGCAGACATCGACCCTTTCAAGGGGGTCGAGGTGTACTACTCCGACGCTATCCTCTACAAACAAGTCCCTAAAGATAAAGAGGGCAATGAAGCCGATGATGAAGCGGAGATTACAACTATACCGGTTGAACCCATGAGAATCCGTCTCAAAGCTCGGACTCCCGGCACAGCCGCTCCCCTCGTCGTCAGACTGCAAGGGAAGGCACCTAAGCCCTCGGTTCCTTCCACATCATCAGAGCCTTTGGTCGTTCGCCTCCCCAGGTCGAGCCGACCACCAACGGGAGAACCAACTCCACCTACTCTTTTCGATCCTATGGTCATTTGCCTTCACAGACCAAGCTGACGACCTAGGGAAGGTCCTGCAACATCATCTCCTTCCAAACCCATGGTCGTTAGCCTTCATAGGTCGAGTCAACCACCAAAGGAAGACCCGACAAGTGCTGATCCATTCATAGTAAAACTGCGTCGAGAACGGTCAGAACCTTCACCTGCGCTGGGGGTAGCTGAAGAGGAAGACGAGTTAGAGGAATATGTTGCCGCTCAGGCTAATATCCCTTCCCTTGATGATGTAATCCTAGATAAAAAGTTACCCTGCTTTCTGAATAAAGGACTACCTTTGGACTATTCTGAGATCTCCCACCTAAATACACTATATGCCATAGAGGTCTAGGTTTACACCAGATACTCCCCAACCAAGATTCTTACCTCCTAGTCTCGCCTAGGAAGAGGGGAGATAATCTCATCATCTTAGGCAGGGTAGAATACTATCAGTCCATCATCCCAGGGGAAGAAGAACCAGAACCTGACATTGACATAATACCGCTCTATCGGTATAGTTCACAAGCCCTGCACCTTATCCAGAAAATATGGTACAATCTGAAGGCCACTAAAGGGATGAACTACGACAATGGCCGAAGGTTGCCCTTGCGTCTACCCACTCCTACAGACAAGCCCGAGGATTACTACCATAAAACCAAGCATGACTTTATGTGATGCCTCCTACAACCCCTGAGGACTCAGACGAAGAAGATAAGGTACACTCACACTTGTCAGAATCTTCATCCTGGGACTCCAATGTCAGCATCGGGGACGTGTTCAAGCAAATGCTGTCCTCCAACATGGTGTCTGCTGACCCCGAGGAAGACAACAAAGGTCCATCCGATCTCTTTGAGATGGAACCTTGGGCCCAATACCTTGATTCGTAATGGAAGATGAGATTTTAACAACGACAACCTCCCCTTAACAACGACAACCTCCCACAGAGGATGAAGTCATACAAGTCGACCTCGGTGACGAATCATGCCCTAAACCTATCTTCGTCAGTAGAAACCTATCCGATAAAGACCGAGAATCCCTATTACAACTCGTCAGGGAATACATCGACGTCTTTGCTTGGATCTACGAAGACATGCCAGGACTGGATCCCCAAATCGCGGTCCATAAACTCAATATTTTGCCAAACGCCAAACCAGTCAAGCAATAACAATGACTGTTCCGGCCAGACGTGATAGACTCCATCGAAGCTGAAGTCAATAAGCTAATAGCTAGCGGCTTCATCCGTGAGGAGCAACACCTCTACTGGGTAGCCAACATCGTCCATGTCATTAAGAAGAATGGGAAGATTCGAATCTGCATCGACTTCTATGATCTAAATACGACATGTCCTAAAGACGAATTTTCTCTTCCGATCACTGATATAATGATCGACAACACTTGCGGCTTCAAGCACATGTCCTTCATGGATCACTTCTCAGGCTATAACCAAATCAAGATATTATCTGACGACGAGAAACATACATCATTTCGGACCCCGATAGGCGTATACTGCTACACGGCCATGCCTTTCGGTCTGAAGAATACATGTGCCATATACCAACGAGCCATGAGCACCATATTTCGTGATCATCTGTGCAAGATGGTGGAATGTTACGTCGATGACATCGCTGTTAAAAGTCGCTCCAAAGATAATCACCTCCAAGACCTGATGACTGTGTTTGACCTGATACGCGCACACCGCCTCAGGATGAACCCTACTAAGTCCTTCCTAGGAGTCTCCAGCGGCAAATTTCTTGTTTTATCATCATCGCCCGGGGCATTCATATAGACCTTGATAAGATCAAGGCCATCCTGGAGATGAATCTGCCAAAGAACCTCCGGGAACTTCACGGTCTACAAGGAAGGTTGGCATACATCAGAATGTTCATACCAAACCTCTCTGGACGCTGCCATCCATTCACACAGCTCATGAAGAAAGGTGTCTCCTTTGTTTGGAATGAAGAGTGCCAACGAGCATTCGACAACATCAAAGAATAGCAATCAAACCCTCCTGTGTTGGTAGCCCCGGTCATGGGAAAGTTATTCCTGCTCTATGTATGCGCAATGGATCACTCTCTCGGTGCCCTGTTATCCTAGAGCAGTGATTCAGGTCTCGAACAAGCCATATACTATCTCAGCCGGATGATGGTCGGCCCAGAGCATAGATATACTGCAATCGAGAAAGAGTGCCTTGCGCTGGTGTTCGCCATCCAGAAAACCCGACACTACGTGACTGGACAGACCGTTCATGTAATCTCGTGGGTCAACTTTCTCAGGGTCCTCATGACCGAATCTAGGGCACTCAGCTTTCGCTTGGCTACCTGGACAATATTATTATCTCATTATGATATGGTATTCGTCCCACAGAAGGCCTCCAAGGGTCAGGCTTTGGCCGACTTTCTGGCAGCCCACCCGGGGTCAGAAGCCTCAAAGCTCTATGAAGAGATTCCAGACGAAGTGGCAGATGCTAACATCACCTCACACAAAATTGTTTGGCGAATGTTCTTTGACGGTGCTTCAAGGGCAGGATCCAAAGGCAACATCATCGTTGGGGTCAAAATAGTGTTGATCTCGCCAGACGGTCTTGTCATCAATCGTGCCTGCTCTCTCACAGAACTATGTTCCAACAATGTGACAGAGTACAACACCTTAATCATCGGACCGATAAGCTCACCTTCGTCTAAGGGATATCGGTTTATTCTGGCCATCACATATTACTTCTCCAAGTAGGCGGAAGCAGTTCCACTCGTTGAAGTCAAAATATCGAACGTGATTAGCTTCGTCAAGCATCACGTTATCGATCGCTTCAGCTTGCCACGGAGGATCATCCACGAAAATGGTCCGCAGTTCGCAAGTCATGCTTTTTATCGGTTCTGCGATAAAAATCACATCCAGAACGTAGCATCAACTGTCTACAACCCAGCAGCTAATGAATTAGCCGAGGAGTTCAACAAAACCATCATCAAGCTCCTCAAGAAGTTTGTGTCGTCCAACAAGCGCGACTGGAACGAGAAGCTGGGGGAATGTCTGTGGGCCTACCGTACAACTGTTCAGGTAGCTACTGGCAGTACACCCTTCTCTCTGGTCTATAGGAGTGAAGAGGTCCATCCTCTCGAGATCTAGATCCCTTCACTACGAGTAGCTCTCTCCAACCAGCTAACCATCGACGATAATCACCGCCGACGATTACAGGAATTAGAAGCACTCGATGAAACACGGCTCTTAGCTCAACAATGCATAGAGTTGTATCAAGCATGTCTCTCTGGAGCCTTCAACAAACGTGTAAAACAAAGGACGTTCCAAGTGGGTGACCTCGTCTTAACAGTAAGAAGACCCATGGTTATGACCCATAAGACAACAGGCAAATTTTAACCTAAATGGGAAGGCCCGTTCATCGTGAAAACTGTGTTTTCCAACGGCGCTTACCTGTTGGCGAAACCCAACGGCGACTTGCTCATAATGCCCATCAACGACAAGTTCCTCAAAAAGTACCACGTCTGAATCAGACTGGTACTCCTCTATCACCAAACTACATCGTATCTTCCTAGGCGCTGGTTCATATCCACAGGACCTCTAGACTGCCGCTCTAATACACTACTCCGGTGGAGTTTGCCACGTCCATATTACCTTTGAGTAAACATTCTGGATCTTGGCTATCGATTATCACGTCCATATTACCTCTGATATCGATTGTCATTTCCATATACCCCCCGTACTCACCAATGTACGCCATCGATGCTAAGTCCACAAAACTGCCACGTCCATATTACCTCTGGCAGGGCTTATCTCGAACCTATTACTTGCACTAACATGCGCAAAAAAGTAATGGGTCCACAAGACCTATCATGTCCATATTACCTCTGATAGAGTTTACTTTTTGAATTTATTATTTGCCCTCAATGTGCGCAACAAATAATATGTCCACCCAAAAATTCTCCAGTAGGGTTCGCCATGTCCTTCGTACCTCTGAGCAAACCTGTTGGGTTGGTTATCGATCATCGCGTCTGCAAGACCCTCGATTTTGATCATCACCTAAACTTATCACCCGTACTCGCCAAGGTACACAAGCGGTGTTAAGTCCACAAAAAACTGTCACGTCCATATCAATTCTGGCAGGGCTTATCTTGAACTTATTACTTGCACCTTCGTGCACAAGAAGTAATAGGTCCACAAAAAAAATCCCCAGCGGGATACCCGCTATGGAAACGAATCCACACTTCCTTTTTCCCAGTAGAGAAAAAGTTAGTTCAAGTCCACATTTTCTTTGAACTACGTTTCTCCACTATCCCCACATAGTCATATTTTGTCACGTCCATATTATCTCTGGCAGGGCTTGTCTCAAACCTATTACCTGCACTAAGAGGTATAAAAGGGTAATAGGTCCACCAAAATCCTCCAGAGAAATATCCTAAATTTTTTTTGGTAAAGTAAAGCTACAATATGATGTTGCATTCATATTATCTCCAGTACAATACCCAAAAGCCCACAACACATTCTAAAAAGGAGAGAGATGTCATTAATTAATATTCAAGATCATGAGTACATATGATGGAAATCTATTACATCTAAGGGTTTTTATTAATATTCAAGGTCATGAGTACATATGATGTAAACCTGTTTTAAAGGGTTTTCTATGAAGTCTCGCTGATACAGAACTTTTTTTATTAGAAGCACCCCTCCATGCTATCGTCACTACTGGTACAAGTTGGGTCCAACAACAGAGCTCAAGGTTTTTTGGCTCACTACTCCACAGTGCAAACCTCAGTATATGGAAAATCCATGCTGATGGATAGCAAGGAAAGAGCAGGAGCAGACGCTCTACGACCAGACAGGAAAGCCGTCGTCATGAATGGTAATTAATTCAAATCCTGTCATCGACCCCGCAGCCTCCTGGACGATAGCGAACCACATAAAAGGGGGGAAGCATCGGACGCGCTGCATGAACAAGGGCAGCTCAGCGCAGGACGCATGATGATCTTTCTCGTCTCCTGGATTAGTTCTTGCCGAACTAACCGCATCTCTTGAAGAAATTCCGCATAAGGTGGGTTTTTATCCCGAACAACGGGTGCTATGATATCCTTCCATGCTCCACCATGAGCATCACGAGCAAGGACCCAATATGCAAAAAGAAGATATGCATTAGTCTCAAGCGAAGATTGCATAAAGACACAATTACCATATATTGTTGCTCGGCCGCAGCGACACATGCCCGAGTCTACACGCGCAAGCAAGAGGAGGTCTCATCCATGCTGTCGAGCCAAAGATAAAGCTCTGCGTGTATGAAAGCAGACAACCCCCACTCATGCGGCCATGCCATAACTCGGCACGCGTGTTACAAAGGATTACTAGTTCACATGACAGAGGACTGCCCATGCCCAAGATGAGTTTCCTGTAGCAAGACGGTGTACTGGTGCCGTTGCGTCCTTCACATCCCAGTGTGAGAAGGGCGGTACTAGCCTACCTCCAAGTGAAATATCCGGATCAGAAGGCCACGAAGCTAGCCCACCCTTGACAAACTCTTTGGCGAGGAGGGTTGCAGCCTTCGACATCCTTCACAGAAAAAAAAGAAACGAAGCAAGGGGATAAAAGTTCTCTTTCTCTCCCTGACTGCCTATTTATAGGCTACAAAACTGCGTGAAGGGATCGAGACAATGAATCGAGCGGTTAATGAGATAAACCTAACACCTCAATCCTTTTTACCTCCTCGAAAACCGACACCTTGAGCCCTGTGACAGGAGACGACACATAATTCTAAGAGATTCGCGTAAAGATAGAATCAAATCTCGCTATTTTAGGCAAATTTGACATCATGGCAGAGCCCTCTATGCGACAACCTCTACATGCGTCAACATGACGAAAACGGACAGTTAATGCGTGCTGAATTCATGCTTCTTATTCAAAGTATTCCAAACTTAGCCAAGTCTAAAAACTTTGAAAGGGATCCTGTAGAAGCATAAAAATTCTTCCATGCGCTCCAGTTACAGTCAACAAATAAGTAAGGTACACATAACTGCGGTGGGCGCATAACAGCAGCAGACGTATGACGCCCTCGGACAGGCCGAGACGCATACCGTCATGTGACACATCATCCCTATAATCATATCAGAGCATTTATGACTCTGACAAAACAGATAGTCATTCTGACCGCCTCGAATCCTGCACTGCTGATTAGAATCCGTGCTAACAGCTCCGTCATAATTACTTTTGGCAGTATACAGCTGTTCAAATGCCACGAATGCAAAAAATGATAAAAGATCCATGCGTCTCTTGCCCAATGCGTCCCAGACTCCATACGCTCTATGCATCTTTGACCCAATGTGTTCCAGACTCCATGCGTCCTATGCGTCTCTGATCCTATGCGGCTTCAACACCATGCAGTTCCCATATGCGGCCTGAAGGACCACAGAGCAGGGCGGTCGCATAAAATCCCCTGACACATACTTCAATGTTGTCAAAGGTTCTGACACCGATCCGTCACCCTGAGATACTTCAGAATCCATGCAGACGACGACTCCGAAAAAGACAAGTCACATCAGTATATTAATTGCCTCGACAGATGGGCCATGCCACGTGTCCTACGTATGCGGCTTCAAAGACCCATGCAGCTTCGACATCATGCGGCCAGAGAATCCACCAGACCAAAGCCAAATAAGAGAAAGCATGCGGCTTCAAGACCCATACGGCCTCGCCCATGTACAGCCAGAGGGTCATTCCGACCAAGACCAACGAGAGCTTC
The DNA here is from genome assembly GCA_036927795.1 of Iris macrosiphon. NCBI lineage: Eukaryota > Viridiplantae > Streptophyta > Magnoliopsida > Asparagales > Iridaceae > Iris > Iris macrosiphon. The sequence goes on from JAYESA010000015.1 coordinate 57,795,473, forward strand.
TATGCGATTACAACAGTATGCGGTTCTCGACTCATAAGATTTTCTTTTACAACCAAAGACGATTTCTCGCACAGTTAGTGTTGACCAAGTGTCCAATTGATCGAGTTATGCACACAACAACCCCGAGATCTCTTCAAACAGAAAATCCTAACCAAACCCACGTGGCGGTTTGTCCGTACTATGCGGCTACCATTACGGCCATATTCTGCTGAAGGAGCCCCATGCGGCCACCAAGTACGAGCATATTTGGCACCCATAGCATGTCCACAGGTCGGCTATAAATAGCAAGGTACCACACCCATACAAAAGGTAGACTTTTTCTGCTTCAGAGAGAGACCAAACCAGGAGAGAGGCTGGTTATATGCGGATTCACACTAGAACCAAGGAGAGAAGTTTCTGTGTCGGATCGTCCATGGCGTAAAGAGAGTTGCTACACTCCTAACTGTCTATCTTCACCCCCAGATCAAAAAAAATTTATACTTAGATTATCTCTTAGGACTTTACTCTATTCTCTCAAGTTTGTTAATCAAAATCAAGTCCTCTTAGTTTTTCCTTTTGATTTAAATGGAAAATAATTACCTGGTTATTGCAGTATATCGGGATAGCCGAAATTGGTGCACCAACCATTAGAAGATCTTATATGAGATTTCGAAGCCACTCTGCTTTATCTGTTGTAGCTGCAAGTAAATAGAACTCATTCTCTATTGACGAGTGTGAGAGCATTGTCTGCTTCTTTGACTTCCACGATATAACAGCTCCATCCATTAAAAAAATATATCCTCCGGTGGATCTCTCGTTCTCTTCTTCTGAGCACCAACTAGCATCACAGAAGTCTTCTACCGCTGTAGTAAAGCACAAACTTCTAAGTCTTCTTGAGGTATCTCTTCACCCTCTTCACAACCTTCCAGTGTTCAACACCTTGGGTTACTCGTGAATCTACTCAGCATCCCCACGACAAAAGAAATATCAGACATAGTGGCATTCGTAGCATACATCAAAATCTTGATGATACTAGAGTACTCCAACTGTCTGACGCTTTTTCTTGGGTTAGGCTTCAGTTTCTTCTTACATCTATATAGAGCATCGATCCCAGGAAGATCTTGATATCCATATCGTGTGAGCATCTTCTCCACATAGTGAGCTTGTGATAGAGCAAGCCTAGCTTCCGTCCGGATTATCATAATCCCAAGGATGACATCCGCATCTCCTGTGTCCTTTATGCTGAATTTGGACGAGAGGAATATCTTTGTTCTAGTGACACATTCTACATCCGTACATAGGATTAACATATCGTCCACATAGAGACAAACGATGATACCTCTATCACCAGCGAACTTCGTGTACACACACTTATCAGTTTCACTGACCTTGTAGCCATTTGATCTGATAACTTCGTCAAACTTTTTATGCCACAATTTGGGAGCTTGCTTCAGACCATACAGAGATTTTACCAACTTGTATACTTTGTCTTCAAGGCCTTTGACGATAAACCCTTCTGGCTGTTGCATGTAAATCTCCTCAATCAGTTCACCATTCAAAAATGCTGTCTTGACGTCCATCTGATGAATCACCATTCTGTGAATAGTACATAGAGCAATCAACATCCTGATAGTAGTCATCCGTGCAATGAAAGCATATGTGTCGAAGTACTCAACCCCCTGTATCTGAGAAAACCCCTTGACCATTAGCCTGGCCTTGAACTTGTCAACAGTTCTGCCTTCTTTCATCTTCTTCTTAAAATCCACGTGCATCTCGATGGGTTTAGCTCCTTCAGGCAGATCGACTAACTTCTAAGTATTATTAGAAGTTATCGAGTCAAACTCGTCATGGATAGCCTTTTTCAAGAAAATAACATCTCTGGTCTTCATTGCCTCATCATAGGTACGCGGATCAGATTCCACATGATTGGTAACAAAGTATTCTCCGAAGTCCTTCGGCCTCCTCACTCGGTTTGCCCTCGGCTCAGCGGGTTCTGGTTCAAATATTGTCTCATTAACGACAACTTTTTTTTGGACTACTTCTCTTTGAGAGGTACTTGCCTAGTCTGTGCTAGCAGCATTCTCCGGGACATCCGCGAGAATAAGATTCTTGTGCCTAGTAAACTTATCAAGATTCTATGATATGATTAGATTCGATATCAAGGAACCTCCGAGCATCACTATTATCAGAATAGCCTAGAAATATGGTCTTCGTAGTTCTTGTTCCCAGCTTCTGAATCTTGAGGTCTAGAGGCTTCATATACGCCAGATACCCCCACACTCGAATAGAATTCAAGTTGGGTCTGACCTTGAACCAGAGTTCATGAGGAGTAATATTAGATATCGCAAACAGTACTCTAGTCAGAATTACGTAGCCGTAAGCGTTGCTTCTCCCCAGAATCACTTTGGAAGTCCTGCTGTCAAAAACATGGAGTTCATCATCTCTGTCAGCGTCCTGTTCTTCCTTTTTGCTACACCATTAGATTAGGGAGAATACGGAGCAGTAGTTTCATTAATAATTCTATGTTCTTTGCAGAACGATACGAATTTCAAGGAACGATACTCCCTGCCTCGATCACTTCTGAGTCTTTTGAGTTGTTGACCGGTTTGACGTTCAGCTTCAGCCTTGAAGTATTTGAACTTTTCAGACGCTTTCTCTTTCGATTTGAGAAGATATAAGAACGCGTATTTTGAGAAATCGTCAATGAAAGTGATAAAGTACTTCATTCCGGCCTTCGTGGAGAATTGCTTGAAGTCACAGATATCTGAGTGTACCAACTCCAGAAGATCTGTACTCTAGTTCACCCTTTTGAACGGATTCCTGATGATCTTTGTCTGCACACAGACTTTACATTTCTCTACCTCCTTGCCCCCACATTTGGAGATAAGGCATAGACTAGACATCTTGTTAATGCATTTATAATGCACATGTCCTAGCCTATTATGCCATAACTCAAGAGAATAACCAGAAGTAGAGACTGCATTGATACAAACAGAAGGAGTTACAAGCTGCAGTTTAAATATTTCTTCGGTAGAGAAAGCTTTTTCGAAGTATGTTCCCTTGTAGGACATCACCATCTGACCGGCATTAATGTCCATCCTCAGGCCCGCCTTGTACAACAGACTCCCAGAAACCAGATTCTTGGAAATCATTGGTACGTGCTTCATATTCTCCAGTTTAAGTGACTTTTCAGAGGTCATCTTTAGCACTACCGTCCCGATCCCCAGTACTGCAACTTGAGACTTATCCACCATCGAGACTTTCTCAGAGGTAGGCTCGTACTTGGCAAACAACTCCTTCTTAGAGCACACGTGGCAAGATTCACCAGTGTCCACCCACCAGTCAGTGTCCACGCCATGTGACTCAACCTGCACAAACATAACAACTAGGTTAAGCTCACCTTGCTCTTTCGGTTTGGGATTTGATCTCCTGTCGCTCTTGTAGTGACCCTTCTTGCCATAGTTGTAGCATATCACATCAGTCTTCGGCTTTGGCTTAAACTATGCTAACTTTACCGTCAGCTGGTTTTAGTCCTTTTTCTTCTTATAGGAAAATTTTTGCTTCCCTTTAGAGGTACTAGCATGTACCATGTTGGCCTTAGCCAATTGCTTAGACAAGGAGTCCAACTTCAATTTTTCCCTAGCTTCATCTTCAATGTGAATCCAGTGAAGAAGATCTTCGAGCTGGATCTCCATCTTTCTACAGTACATATCAGTCTTGAACCTGATCCATCCTAGAGAAAGTTTGGTGACAATAGCTTCCACCATAAATTTGTCCGTTTGTTTTATGCCCTATTCCTCCATTTTCTGATGTATCTTCAAGAGTTTCTTGAGTTGTGGTAACATCACCTTCTCGTCCTTAAATTAAAAATTGAAGAACTTCTCGACGAGATAGATTTTAGACATTTTTTCGTCAGTTTTGTAGTGCTTATCAAGAGATTTCTAGACATCTCTTGCCTTCTCCTTCTTGTTGTAGGACTCTGTCAACGAGTCATCCATAGCATTGAGAATCAACAACCTGCAGAGGTCGTTGTCTTTCTTCTACTTGGAGTGCGCATCCTGTGCCACACCAATTGCAAGCTCTCCTCCATCTTTAGAAATGGTTGGTTCAGGATCAACCAACACATAAGCAACTTTGACAAGACAAAGATTCAAGGAGATCTTCCTCTTCCAAATGATATAGTGTTCGCCATCAAACTTCTCAAGCTTGTGAAAGATAGTATCAAGAAGGTTTGAGCGGTTGTCCATTCTAACTCGGATCTGTACTCCGGTTCAGATAACTTTGAATATCAACCACAAAATCTGGCGCGTGAGTTGGTATTTGATGCGGCCGGTCCAATTTTTGATCCGGAGGATCCTAATCCCGATGCGAAAAAATTCTATGATATGTTCAAGAATGTCGATACTCCGTTATACCCGGATTATGATTCTCATTCTGTCCTGTCTGTGGTGATGCGACTGTTGAATCTCAAGTCTGATTTTAACTTGCCGCAGGAATGCTACGATCAGATAATTTAGTTTATTAGAGAGTTGTTTCCAAAAGGATCAAAGGAGTTGCCTGAAAACTTCTTCAAGTCGAAGATGATGATACAAAAACTCGGATTAGGTTATAAAAAGATAGATTATTGTCGAAATGGTTGCATATTATACTAAAAGGAGAACAATCATAAAGATAAATACATTTTCTGTCATGCTGATCGGTACAAGCCAATTCGGGGCAAAGAAAAGTTAACTACCCGAGCAAGGTTGCGTCCCTACAAGTATATATAGTTTTTGTCGATCATAAAGAGGCTGTAGAGGATGTATATGTCTGCAAATACAGCACAACACATGACATGGCATAGCAAGGAACAAAAGATAGATGAAAGAGAATTATCTCCTCCTTCGGATGGAGAGGCATGGAAATATTTTGATCTGTGTCATCCTGAATTTGCTGCGGAGCCCAGAAATATCCGGTTGGGTTTATGTTATGATGGATTCACTCATTTCGGACAGTCAAAATCTCAGTACTCTTGTGGGCCGATGATTTTGACTCCTTATAATCTACCACCATGGATGTGCATGAAGACTCCTTATATATTCTTGATACTTTTTATACCCGGTCCAAAAAATTCAAAGAAGAACATCCATATCTACTTGCAACCGTTGGTGGATGAGTTGAAACAATTATGACAATTCGGTGTTCGGACATATGATATATCGAAGGAGCAGAACTTTCATATGAGAGCATCTCTCATGTGGACCATCAATGATTTTCCAGCATATGAAATATTATGGGGATAGAGTACTCATGGTACTTTATCTTGTCCGATATGTATGGAAAATAGTAAGGCATTCCGTCTCCAGAATGGAGGAAAAATATGCTTTTTTGATTGTCACCGTCAATTCCTTTCCACGTCGCATCCGTGGAGAAGGAACATAGATGCCTTTAGAGCTGGTTAATAGGAACTATCTCCTCTTCCGTTGAGACTGACAGGAGACAAAGTTTGGAAAGAGGTAGATGTATTGCCGACTGTGATGGAAGATTCGATATCGGCCGATCACTTTGAAGGGTTCTGACGTTGGCATAATTGGACGAAGTAGAATATCTTTTGGGACTTACCTTGTTGGAAGGAAAATCTCATAAGGCACAATCTTGATGTCATGTATATCGAAACGAATGTATTCGACAACATCTTCAATAAGGTGATAGAAATCAAGAGGAAAACAAATGACAATGACAATATCAAAGCAAGAAAGGACTTGGAAATAATTTGCAGGCGTTCATATTTGCACCTAAAATGAAGTGGCAAAGACAATTGGGTCAAGCCTCAAATGCCATTTACATTGAGTAAGGAGGATAAATTGATAATATGCCACTGGATTTCAAAGTTGAGATTTTCTGACGACTACGTATCAAATCTGGCAAGATGTGTTGATCTCAACGAACGCAAGCTGACAGGGATGAAGAGTCATGATTGTCATGTGTTTATGGAGAGGTTACTACCTTTTGCTCTGAAAGAGATGTTGCCTCATCAAGTATGGACTCCATTGGCCGAATTATCTATATTCTTTAGAGATTTGTGTTTAAGCAAGTTGATGGAGCAACATATAATAGAACTTGAGGAGAAGATTGTATTGACATTGTGTAAGTTAGAAAGGGTGCTTCCCCGATTTTTTTGATAGTATAGAGCATTTGCCGATTCATCTTGCATACGAAGCCCGTATCGGTACTCCCGTCCATTATCGTTGGATGTATCCATTTGAGAGGTATAAATTTTTTATACTAATAATTTCTTTATTCAAATAATTCTAAGATTCAATATATTATCTATAGGTATCTACATCACCTGAAGAAGAAGGTTGGCAATAAGGCTAATGTAGAAGCTTCGATATGCAAAGCATATATCAATGAGGATGTTTCAAACTTTTGCTCCATCTACTTTGATACTCATGTCAGAACAAATCATAATAGAGCCCCAAGGAATGATGACGGTGGGGTTGATGCCCCAAATAGTATAATTCACACTATCTTCAATATGGGAGGGAAGCCTACAAGTGCTACTAAAGTACGTTGGTTGGAAGATGATGAGTTTGAAGTCGCTCATCGGTATATATTGTTAAATAGTGGTATAAAAGAGATGCAAGATATTGAGAAGCAAGTGACACATCTTTCCTAGATATCTCAATTTTGTATATACTTGGAAAAAAATTGCTCTAACTGTTCTCCTTATTATCACGGTACTTTTAGAGTTGAGGTGAAAATGTAGAGACCTAATATTAATGAAGATGATCTTGCTAGAGAGGTTGATAGAAAATTTTCATCGTGGTTCCATAATTATGTACGGATTCTAAATATTAAGCATTTTAAATTTAGTATTCAGACCAATCTTTGTCTAACGTCCATATGATACATGATGTTTCAGGTTTTTCATCCTGGTACAAATTTACAGAACGAACGACTTCGAGCATTAGCTATCGGACTAAGTAAGAGGGCAAAGTGTTGGGATGTATACACCATCAATGGCTTCAAATTTAGAACCACTGATAAGTCTATTAATCAATCATTTGTCGATAAGGAGGCTAATTATACAAAGAATTCTGGAGTATGTGTGAGGGGTTCAGTCTACGATGTCGATATAGAATTCAACTATTACGGTGTACTAAGAGATGTCGTGGAGCTGGATTACTCTTATGAGAAAAAAATTATGCTGTTTAAATGTGATTGGTTTGATACAACACCCAAGCAAGGATGGAAAATTGACAAATAATTTGGGTTTGTTGATATATAATATGGAAAAAGATGTATAGGTTTTGAACCATTTGTATTGGCTAGTCAAATGGTTCAAGTGTATTATACGAGCTATCATAATCGACGACGCAATAGTAAAGATTGGTGGGCTATATACAAAACTAAAGCTAGAAAAACATATAATGTTGGGGATCTAGCATACCAAGAGAATGAGGTTGTCATGCCTCAACTTACATATATGAGTTTGGCCGGTGTTGATGGTATGAGGTTGACGTTACCGTAGATGATGATAGAGTTGACGAAGAGATTGAGATAACAGAATTACTTCATATAGAGGAGAACTCTGATATGGAAATATCGAGCGAGGAACAAGAATTGGAAGATGAAGGTGATATTGATAGTGGAAGTGAAAATGAAAATGAAGAAGTAGAAGATGAAGACGATTTGAAAAATGATTCGGAAGACGATGGCAATTCGAAAGATAAAGAAGATTTGTATGTACAAACATATGCATTAGCTTAGATATTTATTTAATTATTTTATGACATGATGATTATTTATTTTATCATCATACTTGTATTTACTTATTTTACCACACAATTACTTTATGATTATCTGTTCGATGACACCATTTTTTTATTTGCTGCAGATTTACCTATAGTATAGCGGGACGAGGATGATGACAAGTTCAAAGAGGATCATCTTCTCAGCATCCTCCGTCCACTATGTCTGCTGCCCTATATTCTAGCACACGACCTGAGGACGAGTTCGTAGATGCGGAGGATAGTTTATCCCCACCATATACTCGTTATTCAGTAGTGTAGTGCCCCGTTCCGCATTGGCACTATGTACAAGAGATATCACTTTGCTGGCTCGAGCGAAAGCCTTCTCGGAGAGTTCCCGATCGAAACACATGATGATTAAGTGAGTAGGCTGAACTTCGTTCTCTAATCTTGCATGCCTTAATAATGAATCTGAGTTTTTGCAATGCTTGTCTGCTTAATAAGATAATGTTCGCATTGAGAATGATAGAACGAGAACCTGCTTGCTGAACTAGAAAACTTTTTATGCTTGTCTAAAAGAGATAGGACCATTGCCTTGCTAAGTTAAAGAATTGATTATTTACACGAATACCGCTATCAAACGAACCGCTGCCATGCTAATAGACAAGAGTAAATGAATATTCATATATTTTTATCGTATGCTAAATAAGAGTAGAACTGTATGCTTAGCTAAAAGAATAGAAGAATGCCACGTTATGCTTGTCATTGATGCTTGAAAGATAGAACTGTTTGAATAACTTGTATAGTATGCCATCGAACATATCGATTGATTGAAAGAAGATTGAACCTATAGAAATGTTTGAAGCTATCAAATTGATTGAACGTATCGAACCTATTGACTTGATTGAAAGAAAGATATTGAGGGCTTCGGCTCTATCGCTTGATATCATATTTTCCTGTCTCGGACATGTATTTTATATAGTCTTTATCTGATAGAATCGCATTCATCGCATCGATCTTTGGACAACTTGTGCACAAGGTACTATCTCTCGAGGATTTCCTGGGGCACTGGGAATCGCTCGTCCTGGGGGAGATAATCAAAACACCCTGAGGCTTGTAGACCTCGCGATTAGGGGGGGTGTCCTGTCTAATAGTTAGCCTGGGCTTGTAGTCCCAGCTGCTGCTATTCAGGGGTTTTCTCGTGGACCATCATATAGTTATGGTGCATGCTAGGTTCACCTTCTTGCATACCTAACTGTTTGATGCAGAGACGGATAGGAAAAGAGAACCTTATTCATATATATACAATATTGCTAACTTGTATGTCTGCTGCAGGGATAACTGCTCGGCAAAAGGGGTAAGAATCACTATATAAGTGATATATTATTTTGCATATCATCTTGCATCGCACCTAGACTTGCACGATTGCTTGAATATTGATGATCGCCTTGAATAGTATAAGAAGATAGACCACTAGATGCATGTTAGAGTCTTTGAAAGAATAAATATGACTCACGAGATACGCTGAGCACCAGAGATAGTAATCAAACTTGCTTATCATATATGAACTGCTTGTCTGCTTGCTTGTATATCGAACATGAATTCTGATTTTAAAGATATTTCCAAAAGAAGTAATATGACTCCGTTCCTGTACTGCATGTAACGAACCTAGGTAAAACTAGAAAGATCACTAGTAATGTAATATTTTATAAAATAATTACGTAGTGTTGGTTTTAGTGAATGATGCTTCTGTTCGTTGATTTTAGACTCACCAGTACTTTCTTCAAGGTTCTGAACCACCAACAGTTTTGCTTGTTCGCAGGTGCTGGATTGTCCGAGGAAGCGATAGCCGTGCCTCATCCCCAGGACCCAGAAATCTGGTTTCGATGCCTTGAGCCGTATCATTTATTTTGATCTGCTTTTGTATAGAGGGACATAATGTATGGAATGATGCCATTGTATTAAGAGAACCTCGTGGCTTGATCTTTGTCCCGTATACTCAGATGAATTATTATTTGCAATACTGTCCCTCCGTTGCGTACTCGTTTGATTCGATAATAGCCAAAACTTTAACGATGTTGCCTTGTGCCGGCGCAACCCCAGGCTCGTACGATATCACGTTTGCACCTAGCGGAGATGGTCGATTCATGCGGGAGATCGGGGCATGACAAGTAGGAGGAGATACTCCATCTCCCGGAATGCCATCAGCTGCTACCTCTTCTTCTACTCTAGCCACTACCGGCACTACTATACTGGCTACTCCACCTGTTGCTCCCACATGAGAAAATCTATTTCCAGGCCTTCTTGTGGATAACAGAGTATATGTCCGCCGTCCAGGATTTGCAGAACCCCCTACTCTACCTGAGCGGCTTGCCAATATCTGCCGTCCCGAGCTATGGGTCGATGGAGCGACGTAAGCATTTATTTATCAATTTACATATTTATTTTGTATTTTTATTCTAATTGTATATTGTCTACTTATTTCAATTCTTTCCGATCAAGGCTGGGAATGATTTGGGGGAGATCATGCGGGATTACTTTGATGGCCCTTATATCAACTTCAGTGACATCCCGCTTGATCGACAATTCGCTTGGCTAGAGAACCTTCGGGTATGTATATGAATCTTATTTATAATAATATATAATTTTTTTGATTACAATGATAAAAAATATTTTTCTAATTTATAGAGGTTTTACTGGTGACCAGATCATAGAGATAGTGATATCCGAAAGTGCTACAAGACCGTCGTCAACAAGAGGTTGAGAGATATGATCAATGACCAGAAGGCGTTGTCGTTACTTGGACCGGATCACCGCAAGGAGTGGCTGAAGGCGGAGTACTGGGAGGAGATGAAGAAGAAGATGGACACCCTGGTTTACAAGGCCAAGTACGAGAAGGTGAAGGCTGCCCGTGCTAAGGGTGGTCTCCATACTGGTGGATCCATTCCATCCGTCGAGCATTTTCGGCGGATGGTTAGTATTAAAAATTTTTGCTAGATCATTTTTTTGTATTTCTAATTTTTTTGCTTATTTATTAATTGCATAATTTTTACAGTGCGACGAGGCTGCCAGAGCCGGAAAAGACCCCAAGTCCGTCGACTTTAAAATAATCTTCCAACGGACCCAGAAAAGAAAAAAAAAGATGGGATCGTAGATGAGCGGGCCGCCAAAGCATATGTAAGTTCTCTTTATAAAAATTTATCAATTTAATTAGATTATTTTTATAATTTAATTAGATTCTAGGTTTCTAGGTAAAAATAGTTAAACTAGGTCAACTCTAGGTCAAATAGTCAAACTATGACAATTTCTAATTTCTAGGTTGATTTTTTATCCATTCTGATGGTTTATGAAGTTATATTAAGTTATATTAAGATTTTAAAAGCATATAAAAGAGAAAAACTTATCTATCACATATAAATTAATCGACAAGGGTGATTACTATTTCATTCAATTTCAAAAATACTAAGAAACAACACTGTAAATACTTAAAATTATGTACCTTGGTTAATATCCTATTTTAAGAAACAACACTGTAAATACTGTAAATACTTAAAATTGTAATTTTATTCAATTTACTTTAAACCTCATAGAATGGTCCAATACCGATTCCGATTCTGATACTTTGAACCTTGGTTAATATCCTATTTTAAGATATCATGAAAATTAAATATAGAAAATATAACTCAAATTATATACATATACGATGTTATCTAAGTATTTAATATGGTACTATAACCAAAATTAAATATAGCACATATAACTCTAAAATTCTTAACTTTAAACCTATTTATATAAATAAATATAGGAGATGTATGAGACGCTAGAGGGGGGCGCTAAGAGCAATACGCCGACTGAGAGAAACGATCGGTAGGTAAAAGCTGCCAGGAGAGGGAAATGCGACAGTGTGTACGGTACCGGATCGTTGGCATCCCAGCCGTCGGTTCTTTCCAGAGCTCCTCCGACGGCTACTCCAGCTCCATAAATGTCCGGCTCAGGTGTTCCTTCTGGTGCGATGTCTCTGGAGAAGCTCACGACGAATGTGCATGAGCTACATGGGCTGGTCCGACAGTTGATAGACACTCGTGATGCTGCAGTACCTGCTCCTCCGACGGCTACTGCGACGGTTCCTCCAACGGCTACTACTTTGGGTCCTCCAGCTAGTCCGACGGATCCAGCTCCTACGACGGCATCGAAGGGTCATCCAGCTCCTTCGACGACTCCTACTACTGTTCCATCTGTTGTTGCTCCTGATGATCTACATGATATCATCGCTATGGTTGTGGCGCAGTACATAGCTAGCCGACAACTGCCGCCGCCTCCGCCTCCACCGTTGACTTGATGAATTTTTTGAGTTTGTAGGATTTTTTTTTAGTTGGTTGTATTTTTTTGATTTGATTGTATTTATTTGACTTTGTGTGATTGTATAACAGTTATTTGTACATGTTTGGATTACTCTACTTTATTATTTTATTGTATATATCACATTTGTACATGTTTGTGTGGGTTTTATTAGTTTGTGTGAAATTTACTTGTGTAAAATTTATTTGTGTAGAAATTGGTGAATGTATAACAGGTATATGCTTAGCAAAAATTGATTTCTGGAAAAAATATTACCTTTAACGGCGGACTGACGACGTAATAGCGACGAAAAATCTGGAAAATCTCAAGTCAGCGATAGATATTAGACAAAAAATCTCAGGCCAACGACTACTTAGCGACGGACTATTCTGTCGCTAAAACGTCTGATACACACAAATGTGCCAAACATGTATCAGAGTCCGTCGCTAACATCCGTCGCTAATCCGTCACTGAGAGTGACAACTTAGCGACGGATTAGCGACGAACTCTGTGAGCCTTGAATGTGTAAAACCTTCTGAAAAATTTGACAAATTTTGGCTCACATAATCCGTCACTATTATGCCGATAAGTAGTCAGAAAGTTTAACGACGAAATTTATATGTCACTGATCGCTGGTTTTATGTTGCTCATTCCGTTGCTAATCCGTCGATAAACGACGAATTAGCGATGAAATTTTCGTAGTGACATTAATTATTCTGACGGAACATTTCCGTCGCTAAATGCAAATAGCGATGGAAAAATGTATTTTAGCGACGGATAATTCCGTCGCTAAAGCAACATATTTTTGTAGTGCCACCAATCATCAAACCCCATGTCACGCATTAAATGACAGGGAAATCTATGATTTATTGTATCATACGTCTTACGTAAATCAAGTTTAATTCATGCTTTGTCCACTCCTGGCTTATTGAAGTCTCTTACTAATTCATGCACAAGTAAGTAATTTTCTGATATGACTCTACCTGTACAAATGCCAATTGGTTAGGAGAAATAAGCCCCAACATCAGATCCTACATTCGCTTACATATGGTGTTAGTGATAATTTTGTAAACAAAAACGGTAACATGCAGTTGATCTAAAGTATGTAAGCGACGTACCTTCCTTTTTCGGAATAAAGTAAGAAAAGTATGGTTTAATTCTTTCAGTAATTTGTTAGTACAAAAAAAAAAAAAAAAATCCCAGACTGCAGTAAATACCAGACGTTTAAGCACCTCCCAATGAGTTTGGAAAAACTTATTGGGATTTGTATTTTTAATAATACTTGCAATTTCCTGCATAGAAATCTGTTGGCGAAGAACACCATTACATACCAACTTTGGGAAATCCTCTGCATAGTCGTGTTGATTATATAACTCCCGGTATGACCGCTTCAAAGTTTATCACGTAAGATTTGGATCATTTGATTCTTGGTTTGGTTTTGAAATATTTTATAGTTATAAAACTAAACTATACCAAACATGCCCAGAATTAAATCAAATCAAATCAAACCAAACTAAACCAAATCAAACCAACAAGTAAATATAGAAATCTTACATGTCTCAAATAATTTGGTTCTCGTAAAGAGCCTATTTGAGTCCCGGTTGAACTTCGGTTGGATCATTACCAAAGATTTTCGGTTCAATTATCGGTTTGGTTTTTAAAACATTGTTTTAGAACTTTTGTTTTTAATGATTTTTATATTGGTTGTGTTTGATAGATTTAAACAATCTTTTAAACTTGGAGTCGAGAGTCTTTCATAGTGTGCTTTAGTGTTTATAAAGAAAAATTTCCAAATATTTAAGTTCTCTAAATATTTAGGAGTACCAACCATCACTTAACTCTTCTTGTTAGTGTTAGAGCTTGGTACTGTCGAAAGTAGGAAAAGGTTCACTGCAATTAAAGTGACTAGTTACCAGTGTGCATTCATCTGCATCTAACTTGCAACAGGATTCAGTAGTTCTCAATTTCTGCTAGTGCAGGTTCAAATTTCTCCAGTGAAGGAAAAGACAACATTACAAACTGACACAGGTGCATGCACATCTGCTTATTTAAATGGAAATATGGTAATATAGAAATCGTGCCAGGCCGGGAGACGCAAAATATATTAAGGTGTTCGTTCATACCCAGAACTGAGCCTGGAGCCAATCTACCGTCTTCTTGTCCAGCTTAAACGCCTTGGCAAGCACCTCATCGGAAATAGGCGGCTTCGACCCAAACACGGCATTGGCTATGGTGATCGTGCCCGGGTTCTGGCTACTCAGCGCTGCGATCGCCACCGCTTTCTCATGACCTCCAGAATTGAGCTGGAAGTGCACGAGCCCTTGGGGGAACACGAAGACATCACCCTTGTGAAGAAGCTTGGCGAAGAGTTTGTTGCCGGGATTGGATGTCACGAACCCGACATAGAGAGAGCCTTCTACTACGGTTAGGATCTCGGTGGCTCGCGGGTGAGTGTGGGGCGGGTTGAGTCCGTAGGGTTCGAAGTCTATGCGGGCCATGGAAATGCCGAGGGTGTTCAGACCCGGAAGTTGGGCTGCAGAGACCAGTGTGACATTAGACCCGAGCGGGTTGCTCGTGTTGCCAGCCTTGTCGAGGCCGGCGAAGAAGAAATCGTCTGCTTTTGCCTGCTTCGGGTCCTCACAGACTAATCCATTCACAAACACTGCAGCCAACATGTAGATATGTAAGTAAAGATATAACAAGACATTATATATATAGACATACATAAGTATGGTGCAGTGCATGCATGCGAAAACGAGACTGTGCTTGGGACGCAAAGTATGAATCAAACCCATGCATGATTTGGGTGTTCAAGAAACTGAACGCCACCAGCTAGCTACATAAAGAATGAATAAGCAAATGTTTAATACAGTTAGTAATAAGTACGAGTACCAGCTGACATTTTGACGCCAACACAAAAGTCCTGGAGAGGGCTAGGATCAGAAGCAATCGCAAACGAAGATAATGTAATCGTAAGAACAGCTAGGAAGAACAAGTTGACTGCAGCCATCTCTAAGGAAAAAATAATATTAAATAGTGAAGAAGATGGTTGATTATTATTGGATGAAGAAGGAGGTGATAAACGTTCACTGGTATATATACATACAGGGGGGGAGGGGAGGGGAGGGGAGGGTGTCTCCAACAAGGTTAGGTTGTGCTATCAATAGTTATCTTGTCGTTAAACAAATATATAGTACTGTGGTTGTTACCACCTTTAGGTAAATAAATGGACCCCCAACAAGGTTAGGCGAATATGTTGGGTGAACAACCTCAATGTACAAGTCAATTCTACATATCAGATTGATCATTAATGTCGGATGGGATCTGACTATCATCAACCTAAATTGGCTGGCACAAGAAGAATAGTGAACATTTAGACTAGCCTCATACCCTTCAGGCTGTGTGACCGATCGAGCTCATAATCCAACCCCACCACAAGAAGCTGTGTGACCGATCGAGGTCTCAACATTCAGCCAAACCATCAGAAAACCACTCCGGCGACAGTTTCCGATGAACCATCCAATCCGCAAACCCAGTCTACCCACATCTTTGAATCGGTAAACACATCTACTACACAAACCAAATCTGATCTCCAACACATCCCCACCTCCAGCTCAACACAAAACCAAACATTACCTGAAACACAACATGCCACCAATAAGATGAACAAACCACCCTTACCCGTTCCACTTAACCCATCCATTCCATTCCTGAACCACATCCTCCGCATCACCAAGATCTGGTGATAGTATCAGAACCTTCCATCACCACCTGATACTTTCACTTCCCTCCTCAAAACCATTTCTCATCAATCTCCTTGCCAGACATCCTGTTCTTCCCTGAATTCCCAAACTAATATCTGGAAGGAAATAATCAGGAAACCCACATTGCCACCTCCGATCCATAGTCAATCTCTCAAACGTCCAGCTCTATTCCTTACTGAAGGCATTCCTACTGCTAACAATCAGAGTCCATCAAAGAAGTTCCTTAGAATTTCTGATGAAGAAAAGGCTGCGGCTGGCCTTCAACAGCCGCAAACCAAATGATACTATCCTGGAATTGTCGGGGTTTGAGGAATAACTCGACAATTCGTACTCTTCATTCAGTTCTCCGGTCAACTAGACCTGTCTCTCTCACTGGGCTTCGATTACAGTTTAGCCACCTCTTCCTGTGGCAGATCAGGAGGCCTTTTGGCCATGTGGAATTCTAATATCCCTTTGAATGTTGTATCCGTAACTGCTAACTACATCCACCAAAATCATAACACCCCGGCATGGCATCTTTACTGTATTTATGGACATCCCAATGTCGCAAACAGAAGATTATCTTGGACAAATATGGAACTGGAAATCACAGCCTTAACAGAGCCTTGGGTCTGTGTAGGAGACTGCAACTCAATTCTCAACACGACGGAAAAACGTGGAGGTAACAAACTCAACTTCCAGCACCACAAGTACTTCATCAATTGGTTTAATAGATCAGCAACTATGGATATTGGATACTCTGGACCGGCATTCACTTGGACCAACCACAGATCAGCAAATTACAAGAGACTCGACAGAGCTATGGTTGACACCTTCTGGCGCAGTATACATCCTAGAGCTGGAGTACTCCATCTGCCATGCCTTAATAGTGATCACAACCCAATCTTATTGTCTATGATCATAGGTAAAAAGAGAAGAACATACCGCATCAGATTCGAGGCTTCCTGGACCCAAGAACCTGACTTCAAGAGAGTAGTTAATGACACTTGGATATCCTCTAGTATCAATGGCAATCTTCAGTCCAACCTCAAAGATCTCCTGCAAGTGCTTCGCAGTTGGGGGAAAGAAAAATTAGACAACCTCTCCGCAAATATTAAAACCTAAGAAAATTATCTCCTTCACCTCCAACAAATTCAGATTGCTGAAGAAATAATACTTCAAGAGAAAATCACCCAAATCGCACTCAACAAATTACTTCTTCAGCAAGAGCTCAACTGGAAACAAAGCTCTTGTATCTCATAACCTATCAATGATCTCAACTCCATAAGGAGGACAATGAATAATACATTGATCAACAATTCATAATATACTCAATCACAATAACTATAGGAATAAATGGCACGATGAGATATAAAGATAAGGAAGTACTGACATAAGTCAAGCACAACAACACAAAGTACAACAACAAACTAGAGTCTAGCTGTCCAACATAAATAGTCTCAACAATAGTCTCATAATAAATACAGTCCAAGTCCCAAGTTTAGAGCAAAAGATGTATAGATATAACTGACTAAATGACTGCAGGTGGTGTCTCCTCTAAGGAGAGGGACTCCTCTAAGATCTCTGGTACGTAGTCTCCCTCTACACCTGGCCCATAGTGTGTAGGACATAAGTCCTCAAGGTCCTCTGAAAAAATATTATCCATTCAGGATTAGAGCGAAGCACAAATACTAAACAACATTTTTATTTATATTGACAAATCTATAATACAGTGTAAAGAGATACAAGATAAAAAATACTGGAAATAAGGAATACTGAAAATATGTAATCAGCAATAGTACAACTAGCAATGAACAGATATAAGTGAATGCTAGAACAAGTGAACTGGAATAAAAATATATAATATGTAGCTAAGTGTTTGAAATATCAGTCTATTATGTGATCGGATTGGGACGAGATCAGACTTGTTATATATGATTGGCTATGATACATGTGAGGTCAGGCTAGCCATCTGGTTAGCTATGATGCGAGCAATAGTCAGGCTAATCATATATAATAGGCTATGAGACATGTAAATGGTCAGGCTACACCCAACGTGATATGTGGGTGAGCTATGATGCATGTAAAGTGAGGTATGATCACATATTCTGCTAATATTTCTCCGTCCCCAGCTAGCACGATAGATTCCAATCATGACTCCTCATGACATGTATCAATGATGCTAACCTGTGTACCCATAGTGTCAGAAATCAAGTACACTATACAACTAGAATTATAGAAATGACCAACATAATAAAAACTGTCAAAGAATATACTCGCCTGTGGTCCTGAGCTGGCAATACCAATATCCTGCTCCCGAAGTCTCGCACGAACGATCAATATAATAACATCAGTCGTTACACTAGTACACACATAAATACAACTACACTGCACTTAGAAACTAACGCAAGTAGAAGTGATAACTTGTCAACTAGTAGGGTCGAGTGTGCACGTCTAAAATGCACAAGTGTCATGTCCCTCTAAACGTACATCCTAAAATATTACAATCAAGATCACTAAGGTTTAAGTAGGTTCTAAGTTATTTTCCAACGCAAGTTGATAGTGTTAACCACCTAGGTCTCTATGTACGAGTACGTCATGCCATCAAATACAGTGCACAACAAACAGTGAGTTACCAAATGCATATAATACTAAACATACGTCCTAGCGAGTAGGTTAGTGGGCAAAATCAAGACAATGAGTCTAAACACCTAGGGTCTACACAAACATATAAAAATATGTGAAACCCACAACTAACAACTTAATTCCTATAAAGTAAATACTAACACCAATTACTATTCATACATGCATACATATACATTAGTTATTAGGGTCCATGAATACACATTGTCAAAGCAACAACACAACAAGAAGGAAAAGATACAAGTACAAAGTTCGGTGTGCTCGTGACCGAGGAGGGGGTGATGCTCGTCCGCGGCACGTGGAGGTCGATCTCCGGCGGATGGTGCTCCGGCCAGTAGCAACCGTGGCAGCAGTAGCAATATCAGCGGGTCGTGGTGGTGGAGATGTTGATGGTGGTGACAGGTGGTGGTGGCCGGGGCATGGTGTGATGGTGATGAAAGCGGTGGTTGGCCGAAGAAGAAGAGTGGTAGTGTGTTGTGGTGGTCGTTTAATGGCTGCCGTCGGCGGGTAGAGATGATGATGATGGTGGCGATGATGGTGGCGATGATGGTGGTGACTGGTGGTGATGGCCGGGGTATGGTTGTGGCTATGGTGTTCGAGACTACTGTCAGGGAGGTCGTGGGGAAGGTGAAGTCGGCTGTGGTTGTCGAGGTGATCGTGATGGTGGTGAAGAAGGAGATGGGAATGGTGAAGAAGGAGATGAGAACTAACAAATTACTTCTTCAACAAGAGCTCAACTGGAAACAAAGATCTTGTATCTCATGGCTAAGAGAAGGAGACAAAAACACAAAATTCTATCATATGATGGCAGTGAATAGGAAATGTCACGACCTGTATCCGGATGTGGGGGGCACGAGTACGTAAACAACGTTCAGCCTACGTCGCAGCATCGATGGTAGTACGCTGTCTAGGTCAACAATACTATCTATCCATCTCATACAATAATATATGTAACCTATCAATGAGATCTCAACTCCAAACAGGAGAACAATATGATAATAAAGTGATGATACTCAATCACAATAATCTATAAGAAAAAATTAGCACAATATGATATAAACAACTGAAGTCACAAAGTCACAATACTAGATAGTCTACAATATCAACATCAATTCTAAATAAGTCTAACAATACCAACATAAGTCTAGGAGTAATATAATAACAACATCTCAATAGTATAGGTGATGGAGACAAATCCAGTACTAAATGCTAAGTAAAAATAACTAAGATAATAAGTGACACCGACTAGACCTTCCGGTAATTACTCCTGAACTAAAGAGTCAAAAGCTGTCTGCTACGGCCTCCTACGGTCCGTGATACGTCGGGCACCAATCCTCCAAGTAATCTTCTGAAAAACATATCCAGTCAGGATGGAACGAGTAAAAACCAATAGCAGTTCCAATTAATTGACAAAGACTATAAAACAGTAAATAGTGATGTAATACTTAGTGAGCAGATAATAATGAGATAGGGTACAAAATAGAGTAAGCAGATAAATAAGAAAATAATGAAAAGCAAGAAGGAAGAACAGATAAGTAGTAAAGATAGACATATATGTGAAACTAGTAAACCTATTGTCACTACCCCTTTTCCAAGCAAGGGCATTTGTGTAAATTCACCATTTTGAATAATTATGAATTTAATTAATTGTTGAGTTTATAAACTATTTATATTGTTAGTGATTTTTGGTTTTAGGTCAAGCCCTAGAACCCATTAGGTCAAACCCTATTGACTAAACCCTAATTTGAAGACTAATCCTAGAGAAACCCTAGAATTCAAACTTTAGGTTGGACCTCAAACCCTGGACTGACCAAACCTTAGTAACTAGGTTCTACATGACTTAACATAAAGGTTTAACCTAAAACTAAGCTTGGAAACCCTAACCTAGTTGTTTATATAAAAAGGAAGCTTCTCACAAGCTATCCTTCATATAGAAAAGAGAAACCCTAGCCTCCATCAAGAGAAACCATCTCCCCACCCCAAAATTTCGAAATCTAGCCCTAGGTTCCATTTTCTCCTCCTCCAGAGCAAGGAAAGCAAGGAACGTGGGCCAAGGAACCTTGGGGAAGAAGAACTCCCATTTGAGAACCCATCTCTATAGGTAAATTCGAATTTTTATCCTTTAATTTCTGTTTTTCTGTCGATTGTTGGCCATTAGGGAACCCTTGCTGTGTAGTTCGATTTTTTAGGGTTTTGGATTGGGTTTTGGTGACCAACATGGGGTTTTCCCCAATTATCAGGAACCCTAACCCTAGGTATTGGTTTGTAGACTGAATTCATCACATAGTGTGTAGGTGGAACTCGATTCTTAGGGTTTTTGATCGGGAACTTAGGGGTTGTTTGTGAATTCGTTTATGCCCTACATATGTATTATGAAATGTTATTAGGAACTTACCTATCTAACTTATTTAATCCCTGTATTTTGATATACCAATCTATATGTATATATATATAATGGCATTGTGAACAGGTTATGTAGATTTGGGGTTTTTCTACTGTGTAGTCGGGTATTTTGTATCACTGTATATTTGGAAATTCTGTGCTGTGTGTTATCGTGTGTGTAACTTGTGTCCCCGTGTCTTGGGATGTCAGACACGGTGGGTAAACCAGTGTGTGTGTTCCTGTGTGTCAGAGTGTCTTAGTGTGTAGGTATTTCTGTGTGTGTCCGGGTATCTGGGAGGGTGTATCAGTCAGTGTATTAATTTCTGTGTCTGTATGCATTCCCAAGTTCGTGTGTGTGTATCACTAGAGTGCCAGTAAGTTAACAGTGAATTCTGAGAGAGTGTGTGAGAACCATATCTAGTGAACCTATATGTGTGAATTTAGTGTACAGTTGATGAATGAACCAGTGTGAACATGCCTATGTGTAATTATGTAGTGTAGGATTTATATTTAGGTATCAGTATCCATGTTAGAACTGTGGGAGTCTCAGTGTGTGCAGAATTATACCAATGTGTATCAGTACCTGGGTAGGATAATGTGTGAACCTAGCTAAGTCTGTGTGTAAGCCTGAGGGTGTTTCAGTGAGTGAGAGAGAGAGAGCAGTGAGACTGTGTGTGTTGTGCAGTGAGTCCCAACCAGTGTGTCTCAGTGTGAATTAGGAGTCAGTGTAGGTGAACTAGTATCCAACCAGTGTGTTCCTGTGTAGAAATTAATAGCAGTGTTTACCTGTGTGTGTGTGTGTATGTCACCAGTATGTTTTTCTTTGTGAATGTCAGTGTTGTGTGTGTGTTCTAGTGTGATTTCTTGTGTGTGAACTGTGCAGTGAGGTATCTCAGTGGACAGAGTGTTAGGTATCAGTAGATAGTTCCTGTGTGTCTCAGGGAATAATAACAGAGTGTGTGTGGCTGTGTATTTGGGGATATAAGTTTGTGTATGTGTTAGCACCAGTGTGTTAGTGTGTGGCTGTAGGTCAGTAGGTTGGGACCAGTTTTACCTATGTGTTATGTAAGTAACTTGAGTGTAAATGTGCAGATTTGATCCATACCTATGTTCAGTATCAGTATTGGATATAGTGATTGGTTTCAGTGAGGGTAGTGAGGTATTCTCGAGTGTATGTGCACAGGTGGAAAGAATCAGTTGTGTAGAGTTCAAGTCAGAAACTGGGAGGGGGTTCGGGTATTGTTAGAATGGTTGTGATGAGGGAATATAAATTTGGTGTTTGTGTATTCAGGAACTTGTGTATGACCCTGTGCTGAGTGTATCAGTGAGCCTGAGATGGGCAAACATGTGTATATGTGACAGTGTGTGAAGAGTGTGTCTGTATGCAGACAGAGTGCCAGTGAGTGATTTGTGAGGACTGTGTGACTGTGTGTATGAATCAGTTTCAGTGTTATGTGTGGGCTTGGTGTAAGGGAGCTGATATATGAGTATCAGTTAGTAACTTAAGGTGTCAGTTAGTATTTTTAGTGTAAATCTGTTGGGTAGTTGATCAATTCATGTACAGTCAACAAGTTTAGGGTGGGGTGTTAAGTTATAGAGGTGAGATTAGACAGTTTATGTGTGTTCCTATGTAAATACCTGTGTGTAAGGTATATGTATCAGTAATTTTGTATTAATGTGTATAGGTATGTGTGTGAGTGATGGACTAGGGTTGGATTAGGGGATCCTGTTGAACAGTTTGATATGTGTGTTAGGATTAAGATTATGTATCACTAAGTGAGTACCTATGTGTATAAATCGTTTGTATTTGGCATTGGTTAAATTGGTATCATGTATAGTAGGTGAGGTTAGATACCAAATAGGAATTAGGTATTAAGTTACTAGTTAAGTTATTAACTAGTATAAGTTAGGTATCCCTAGTATGATATATAATTTGACTAGTGGACCTAGTATTGACCAGTAGATTTTTAGGGTGACCTAGAAACCTCGTATTTAATTTGTTAAACATGTTATTTCTTTAATTCAGCATCTGACATTAATATTCCATAAATAGGTCATTGTGATCCCACTTTGGACATCGATCCTCACACCTCGCTCAGGACCACAGGCGAGTACATTCTCTGACAGTTTTTATTGTTGATTACTTCTATAAATTGTAGTGTATTACATACTTGATTTCGACACTGTGGATACACGAGTTAGCACCCTAGATCCCCATCATGAGGAGTCGTGATTGGAATCCACCGTGCTAGCTGGGGATGGGGAACTATTAGTAGATTATGTGATCATATCCAAATCCTTACCATGCATCATAGCTCACCCCACTTCTCACGTCGGGTGCGGCCTGACCATCATCATGCTTCATAGCTGTTATATATGATTAGCCTGACCATTATCATGCATCATAGCTAACCATATGGTTAGCCTGACCTACAAGAATCATAGTTAATCATATATAACCAGCCTGATCTAGTCCCAAGCCGATCACATAATAAACTAATATTTCAAACACTTAGCTAGATGTTTTATCTTTATTCAGACTCACTTGTTCTAGCATTCACTGTTTATTGTTCATTGCTAGATGCTCTATTGTCTATTTCATTTCTCCTGTACTTCTCATTTTCAGCATTTATTTCCATCTTGTATTCTTACACTGTTTATAGATTTTGTCAATTTAATGAAACTGCTGTTAGTGCTTGTGCTTCGCTCCAATCCTGACTGGATAACATTTTTCAGAGGACCTGGAGGATCTTTGTCCCACTCATTACGGCCCAGGATTAGAGGGAGATTTCACTCCAGAAACCCCAGAGGAGTTGCCTAGCCTAGAGGAGAGCGTACCTGGCTGCTCTTAGACTACTTTTTCTGCATTATTGTTTTAGACTGAGACTGAGTTGTATTTATTATTTGTGACTTTGTGAGGTCATTTAGACCCAGGATTTGAGTTGGATTATTGTGGTTGGTTTTTATTAGAACTCTTTTCTATTCTCATCGTGCTATGATTTTTATTAGCTTGTGATTGAGTATATCATAGAACTGTGGATTATTATCATTGTCCTCCGTACGGAGTTGAGATTATTGACAGGATATATTATGTTTAGACCTAGACAGCGTTCTACCGCCGATGCTGCGGCGTAGGCTGGACGTACCCACGACTCATGCCCAAATTCCGGGTGCGGGTCGTGACACGTTTTTAGTGGTGGCCCATGCAGGTCTAGCTTCGCAAGTTGTGCGATGTCATGGTAGTACGACAACTTAGTTGTACTACTACGAGCCTGTTTTAGGAATAAGAATTAGGCCGAGGATATGCTCAATCACAATTAGAAAATTCTGATTCTTATGATACTACTCTTAATGATTTTTCCTTTAGAAATTACTGTCCTCCCTTGATGATATCGTATCTATTACCTTAATTGATTCCTTTCGCGCTGTCCACAGGATGCCGTCAAAGACCGGATCGTAGGATCAGCAGCAGCCTCCGAGGCGGATCCAGCAGGCTTGTCACTTCTGTAAGAAGCCAGGTCACCTTTGGAAGAGCTGTAGGATGAGGCGAGGACTTTGTTTGTACTGTGGCATTGCGGGACATCAAGTGAGGGGTTGTATTCGAGATCCTTATCTTCCCGACCAGTGCGCAGATCCAAATCAAAGAAGTCCAGTTAAGCCACCTGTGGGACCGCAGATGGCTCATCATCAGCAGCACCAGACACCAGTTCGAGGACACATCCAGCAGCAACAGCCACAGAGACAGACTCAGCCCACTATCCAGTGTGTGTATTGTAGGAAGATGGGACATACCAGAGACATCTGCAGGAAGAGGTTGGGCACATGTCTGTCCTGCGGATCGACGATACACCAGCTGAGGGATTGCCCTACCATTCGTCCAGGTCAGGGTGGAGCAGCCACCCAGAGAGGACCAGCCAGGGTACCTGCCGTACCAGGCGGCCAACAACAGAGAGGACCTCCACTTCCACCGCAGCAGCAGATGTTTGCTCAGTACCGGCAGCAAAGAGGTGCACTCCAGGGGCGAGCATACGCCATAGCAGTCGAGGAGGTCGAACCAGCAGGAGACTTGATTACAGGTTCAGTTCTTCTCGATTGTATTCCCGCATTTACCTTATTCAACTCTAGCGCTTCCCATAGTTTTGTGTCTATATCTTATGGACTTCGACATCATTTAGAGACAGAACCATTAGCTAGGACTTGCAAGATCACGACTGGAGGAGATATTATCCTAGTCCGTGATTACTGCAAGGACCGAAGGGTGTCAGTAGGAGGCCGAGAGTTGAGCGTGAGCTTACTCGTCATGCCACTTCCGGGGTACGATATTGTACTCGGAATGGACTGGTTGAGTAGGCATCATGCTACTATAGATTGTTATAGAGGCAGAGTATTATTTCGACCACCAGGAGAGCCGGAGTTTGAGCTCGCCAGAGGAGCAGGGGAGCAGAGCAAGATGCTTAATCACAATTATTGAGCGATTCCTGGGACGACCCTTGAGAATCTCATTATGAATTCCAATTTAATTCCTTTCTCTTGTTTCATCTGTTCTCGCTTGTTGGTAATGAGCTGGATTCTTGTTGACCAATTGATTAATTTAATTCTTGGTATCGTTGTTGAGTTGATTCTTATCGAGATGAATTTTACGGGCTAAAATTTACGGTATCATCTGATGACATATATATTGATGAGGACAGTGAGAAAGGTAAAACGTCTACTTTGGTTATGGGACCTAGAGTTATCGCAGCCATATTAGCTGTCGTGACGAGAACGTAGGAACCTAACTTGGATGTACATACTTTAGTTATGAGATTTAGAGTTTCTCGCAGCCATACCGGTTGGCGTGGCGAGGATTCTAGATGACATGATTATAGGGTTGCATACCTTAGTTACGGAACCTGTCGGTTATCGCACCTATGCTTACTGGCGTGGCGAGGATTCTGAGTGTCATAATTTCTGACAGACGTGTATGATTATCAGGTTGTATCTTAAATTGGTTCTTAAAGTATCATCTCAACACTTATCTATTTCTGTTGATTCAGGATTTTTTCCATCGTTTCTTCTGGTTGCTAGCAGTAGAATACCCTTAGTCCTCAGTCCAGTTCCTTTTGAGCTTCTATTTTTCGAGGATTCCTTGTTAAGTATGATAAGTAGTGACTTGTAATTATGTCTGTGTCTTGAGTTTAGTATTGACTGAATGTTGCTTGTGAGTTGTAAGTGTTTCCTAGTTGGACATGCGAGCAGTAGGCATTTATCTAGAGTTAACCCATAGCGTAGTGCCTTGTAGCAATAGTTCTATGATAGGTGTGTTATAGTTGGTATTGACACTATAGATAGAAGGAGAAAAGAGTATCAGTGACGATTCCAAGAGTTAGTATCAGAGCCAGCATACCCGTCCTGGATAATCATGATTATGTAATTGGGGATGATCTATGTAAATAATTAAGTATCAAGGAATTGTGTTAAGGATTAAGGGAGCCTGATGTTCAATTTGATGATTGATACCGGGTGTGCTAAAAAAAAAAAGAAATATATACACATAAAAGGGTTTTAATGCGATGTTATGTTGTTAAAATATTGAGGATTCGAAAATTTGATTCAATAAACATAGTCAAAGCTATAAAGATTTTTAGAAGTGATTAAAATTTTATTTCGATATAGAGTACTTGACTTTGAGGAGGTGTATGCATTTATTTTTAATTTGTTCAAGAAGTTAAACTTAGATGATCTTATTTTGTGGATTAATTTATGGTGGGTAAGAAATATATTAGGATATGAGTGGATAAAGTGCATACGAAAGGATCTGTTAACTTGGACATGATTGAGATGGCACTACAAACAAGACTTGGGTGTCCATCTAGAGTTGTATTAGAGAGAGTAGTATTTAGTATGGTGTGTTGCACTTGGTGTGCACTTGAGTGATAATAACAGCTAGTATAAACAATTGTAGTAGGATAGAGAACTAGCAGTGGGTCTACTTGTAGTAGAACAGAGGTACCTAAAGAGATAGAGGTATCAAACCTTGCATGCACCTTTTGACTTATGATGGTGTTAGAGGTCCTTAGTATTAGATTTTGGTATTAATAGACTGGTGTGTACAATATGGATGTATTCATGGATGTTATGGACTAATGATTAGTTGATATGGGTACCAGTGTACAAGGATAGGAATTAGTTAGTGAATGTGCCAGAGTTAAGTGTGTATTAGAGGATGTGAGTTGCCAGAAAGAGACAATGTGCCTTAAAAATTTGAGGGTATGCTACGCACTTGCGTTCTAGATCTCGGAGGTTCTTGGGAGGATCATCTGCACCTGGTAGAGTTTGCTTACAACAACAGCTACCAGGCCAGCATCGAGATGTCACCATTTGAGGCTCTTTATGGACGGAGGTGTCGTACACCGCTATCGTGGGACGACGTTGGAGAGAGAGCCTTGCTAGGACCAGAAATGGTCGTGGATGCAGCAGAAAAGGTGAAACTCATCAGGACAGACTGCGAGTGGCGCAGGACAGATAGCGGCATTGGGCCGACAACCACCGTAGACCCCTTGAGTTTCAGGTATAGATTGTTATTTTCTGGTTTGTGTTGTTTGTTTAGACTGCGTGTTGAGACTATTTTGTTTTAGGTTGGCGATCTAGTATTCCTACGGATTTCTCCGACGCGTGGAACGATTCGTTTTGGCAGAGGCGGGAAGCTTAGCCCACGCTACATCGGACCCTTCGGTATTCTTGCGAAGATAGGTGCAGTGGCGTATAGACTAGACTTGCCGCCTGTATTGGAGGGAGTGCATGATGTGTTCCACGTGTCGCAGCTGAGACGGTACGTGGCAGACCCTAGTCACGTACTTGACCACTCAGAGATTGAGGTTGGTCCGACGCTCAGCTACCCCGAGCAGCCCGTAGAGATCTTGGACCGCAGAGAGAAGGTGTTGCGGAACCAAACTATTTCTTTGGTTCGTGTTGCATGGAGACATCACTCTCCAGGGGAGTCGACCTGGGAGAGAGAGGACGAAATGCGCGAGCAATACCCGTATCTCTTCTAGACTTAAGGTATTCCTTTTCTGATTTCATTCTTGTTCTAGTTCAGTCCAATTTCGAGGACAAAATTTCTTTTAGGAGGGTAGACTTGTCACTACCCCTTTTCCAAGCAAGGGCATTTGTGTAAATTCACCATTTTGAATAATTATGAATTTAATTAATTGTTGAGTTTATAAACTATTCATATTGTTAGTGATTTTTGGTTTTAGGTCAAGCCCTAGAACCCATTAGGTCAAACCCTATTGACTAAACCCTAATTTGAAGACCAATCCTAGAGAAACCCTAGAATTCAAACTTTAGGTTGGACCTCAAACCCTGGACTGACCAAACCTTAGTAACTAGGTTCTACATGACTTAACATAAAGGTTTAACCTAAAACTAAGCTTGGAAACCCTAACCTAGTTGTTTATATAAAAATGAAGCTTCTCACAAGCCATCCTTCATATAGAAAAGAGAAACCCTAGCCTCCATCAAGAGAAACCATCTCCCCACCCCAAAATTTCGAAATCTAGCCCTAGGTTCCATTTTCTCCTCCTCCAAAGCAAGGAAAGCAAGGAACGTGGGCCAAGGAACCTTGAGGAAGAAGAACTCCCATTTGAGAACCCATCTCTATAGGTAAATTCGAATTTTTATCCTTTAATTTCTGTTTTTCTGTCGATTGTTGGCCATTAGGGAACCCTTGCTGTGTAGTTCGATTTTTTAGGGTTTTGGATTGGGTTTTGGTGACCAACATGGGGTTTTCCCCAATTATCAGGAACCCTAACCCTAGGTATTGGTTTGTAGACTGAATTCATCACATAGTGTGTAGGTGGAACTCGATTCTTAGGGTTTTTGATCGGGAACTTAGGGGTTGTTTGTGAATTCGTTTATGCCCTACATATGTATGATGAAATGTTATTAGGAACTTACCTATCTAACTTATTTAATCCCTGTATTTTGATATACCAATCTATATGTATATATATATAATGGCATTGTGAACAGGTTATGTAGATTTGGGGTTTTTCTACTGTGTAGTCGGGTATTTTGTATCACTGTATATTTGGAAATTCTGTGCTGTGTGTTATCGTGTGTGTAACTTGTGTCCCCGTGTCTTGGGATGTCAGACACGGTGGGTAAACCAGTGTGTGTGTTCCTGTGTGTCAGAGTGTCTTAGTGTGTAGGTATTTCTGTGTGTGTCCGGGTATCTGGGAGGGTGTATCAGTCAGTGTATTAATTTTTCTGTGTCTGTATGTATTCCCAAGTTCGTGTGTGTGTATCACTAGAGTGCCAGTAAGTTAACAGTGAATTCTGAGAGAGTGTGTGAGAACCATATCTAGTGAACCTATATGTGTGAATTTAGTGTACAGTTGATGAATGAACCAGTGTGAACATGCTTATGTGTAATTATGTAGTGTAGGATTTATATTTAGGTATCAGTATCCATGTTAGAACTGTGGGAGTCTCAGTGTGTGCAGAATTATACCAATGTGTATCAGTACCTGGGTAGGATAATGTGTGAACCTAGCTAAGTCTGTGTGTAAGCCTGAGGGTGTTTCAGTGAGTGAGAGAGAGAGAGAGCAGTGAGACTGTGTGTGTTGTGCAGTGAGTCCCAACCAGTGTGTCTCAGTGTGAATTAGGAGTCAGTGTAGGTGAACTAGTGTCCAACCAGTGTGTTCCTGTGTAGAAATTAATAGCAGTGTTTACCTGTGTGTGTGTGTATGTAACCAATGTGTTTTTCTTTGTGAATGTCAGTGTTGTGTGTGTGTTCTAGTGTGATTTCTTGTGTGTGAACTGTGCAGTGAGGTATCTCAGTGGACAGAGTGTTAGGTATCAGTAGATAGTTCATGTGTGTCTCAGGGAATAATAACAGAGTGTGTGTGGCTGTGTATTTGGGGATATAAGTTTGTGTATGTGTTAGCACCAGTGTGTTAGTGTGTGGCTGTAGGTCAGTAGGTTGGGACCAGTTTTACCTATGTGTTATGTAAGTAACTTGAGTGTAAATGTGCAGATTTGATCCATACCTATGTTCAGAATCAGTATTGGGTATAGTGATTGGTTTCAGTGAGGGTAGTGAGGTATTCTCGAGTGTATGTGCACAGGTGGGAAGAATCAGTTGTGTAGAGTTCAAGTCAGAAACTGGGAGGGGGTTCGGGTATTGTTAGAATGGTTGTGATGAGGGAATATAAATTTGGTGTTTGTGTATTCAGGAACTTGTGTATGACCCTGTGCTGAGTGTATCAGTGAGCCTGAGATGGGCAAACATGTGTATATGTGACAGTGTGTGAAGAGTGTGTCTGTATGCAGACAGAGTGCCAGTGAGTGATTTGTGAGGACTGTGTGACTGTGTGTAGGAATCAGTTTCAGTGTTATGTGTGGGCTTGGTGTAAGGGAGCTGATATATGAGTATCAGTTAGTAACTTAAGGTGTCAGTTAGTATTTTTAGTGTAAATCTGTTGGGTAGTTGATCAATTCATGTACAGTCAACAAGTTTAGGGTGGGGTGTTAAGTTATAGAGGTGAGATTAGACAGTTTATGTGTGTTCCTATGTAAATACCTGTGTGTAAGGTATATATATCAGTAATTTTGTATTAATGTGTATAGGTATGTGTGTGAGTGATGGACTAGGGTTGGATTAGGGGATCCTGTTGAACAGTTTGATATGTGTGTTAGGATTAAGATTATGTATCACTAAGTGAGTACCTATGTGTATAAATCGTTTGTATTTGGCATTGGTTAAATTGGTATCATGTATAGTAGGTGAGGTTAGATACCAAATAGGAATTAGGTATTAAGTTACTAGTTAAGTTATTAACTAGTATAAGTTAGGTATCCCTAGTATGATATATAATTTGACTAGTGGACCTAGTATTGACCAGTAGATTTTTAGGGTGACCTAGAAACCTCGTATTTAATTTGTTAAACATGTTATTTCTTTAATTCAGCATCTGACATTAATATTCCATAAATAGGTCATTGTGATCCCACTTTGGACATCGATCCTCACACCTTGCTCAGGACCACAGACGAGTACATTCTCTGACAGTTTTCATTGTTGATTACTTCTATAAATTGTAGTGTATTACATACTTGATTCCGACACTGTGGATACACGAGTTAGCACCCTAGATCCCCATCATGAGGAGTCGTGATTAGAATCCACCGTGCTAGCTGGGGATGGGGAACTATTAGTAGATTATGTGATCATATCCAAATCCTTACCATGCATCATAGCTCACCCCACTTCTCACGTCGGGTGTGGCCTGACCATCATCATGCTTCATAGCTGTTATATATGATTAGCCTGACCATTATCATGCATCATAGCTAACCATATGGTTAGCCTGACCTACAAGAATCATAGTTAATCATATATAACCAGCCTGATCTAGTCCCAAGCCAATCTCATAATAAACTAATATTTCAAACACTTAGCTAGATGTTTTATCTTTATTCAGACTCACTTGTTCTAGCATTCACTGTTTATTGTTCATTGCTAGATGCTCTATTGTCTATTTCATTTCTCCTGTACTTCTCATTTTCAGCATTTATTTCCATCTTGTATTCTTACACTGTTTATAGATTTTGTCAATTTAATGAAACTGCTGTTAGTGCTTGTGCTTCGTTCCAATCCTGACTGGATAATATTTTTCAGAGGACCTGGAGGATCTTTGCCCCACTCATTACGGCCCAGGATTAGAGGGAGATTTCACTCCAGAAACTCCAGAGGAGTTGCCTAGCCTAGAGGAGAGCGTACCTGGCTGCTCTTAGACTACTTTTTCTGCATTATTGTTTTAGACTGAGACTGAGTTGTATTTATTATTTGTGACTTTGTGAGGTCATTTAGACCCAGGATTTGAGTTGGATTATTGTGGTTGGTTTTTATTAGAACTCTTTTCTATTCTCATCGTGCTATGATTTCTATTAGCTTGTGATTGAGTATATCATAGAACTGTGGATTATTATCATTGTCCTCCGTACGAAGTTGAGATTATTGACAGGATATATTATGTTTAGACCTAGACAGCGTTCTACCGCCGATGCTGCGGCGTAGGCTGGACGTACCCACGACTCATGCCCAAATTCCGGGTGCGGGTCGTGACACCTATCATATAAGTATGCAACCAACATGTATAAAGTAATCCAGAAAAGACTGTATCTAAATTAGTATTTTGAAATACCAAGTTGACATGTGAACGACTAGGGGTAAAATTCGGCAAACCACACGTGTCGTGTGTGTGGCTGCTATCATTCCAGTCAGACCATAGGGTAGAAAGGGTATGTTCACACGTTTTTAAGGTATTTCTCCATCCAACTAGTATTCATGGATCCAGGTCCCGACACAAAAAATCTTAATAGTCCAGAATAGATCATTAGACACGTAAATACATTAGTCCAGAAAGTCAATAGGCCCGAAACTATGTATCTCACGACAATGAATCCATGTAATAATAATTCGTATATCCAGTATGTCAGAAATCAGGCAAAGCAATACTATAAACATGAATCATAGTAAATATCAAATAAAAAAAACTATCTAAAAATGTACCCGCCCGTCGTCCTGAGCAACGAATGCAAAACAATATACGAACTGGTGTCACACTAAGATATATATAAAATTCTATGTTATTTGGTGTATTAGAGTAATAAACATGCTTAATTAAACTAAAATATGATTTTTAAGTCATTTCTAGGTCATACTAATCAAACTAGGTCAAACTAGATCAACTAGGTCAATACCTTGCTACTGTAGGTTTTCTAGGTTATACCAAGGTATACTAGTCAATATTAGTTATTACTATATATTTCTAGTACATAAAACTCATATATATATATATATATATATATATATATATATATATATATATATATATATATATATTTCAAGTTAATACTTTAACTATATAACTTATCTCAACACTAACATTTATCCTTTATATTACCTTAGTTAACTCTAAGACCCTACATTTAACTAATAATTTAACTACTTTAGTTATGTACCACTTATGATACCTTAGGCTAATACTCTAATCTTTCCCTATTACCTTAAACATGAACTCCTTACCTACTATACTAACCATACCCCAATATGAAACTAGGTTCAATACCTCAAATTATACTAGTATCTTAACATCTAACTAAAAATATAAATCCTAATCACATCCACTAACCCAACATACTCTAATACTCTAGTATCAGTCACCTGCAACTTCTTACTGATCCCAGAACCTGAGACTTAATCTTTCCTTTACACTAATGCCAGACTGCCCAAACTCCCAAACTAGATACACACAGTGCAACCACACAGACCCTCATCTTCCTTGATCTGCTGTAGCTCACCCATTTCCTTACTTGCAATAGTATCAGTCCTTCCTGCTTGAACTCGTGTCTTAACCAATAAAGTGGACTACCCACATATATTGTCCTGAAATTGGGACAATGCTCACTTGACTTGGGCTCACATCATTCCTATAATTCGGCCCAAGCACATCACTGTACCCTTGAAGTGCTTGTTGTTATTATTAGAAAGATCTCTAGACCTGACTGAATCCTTCCTCATCTCCAACCACTTCCAACCTCTTCAATACACCACCAGACACACCTCAACTTCTGGCACCAAGGAGAATCAAACCACACGCCCACATACATTGCACACTGAGCACCCACACTCAGTCTTAAACTTGAGTACTCCATCAACTATTAGTTTTAATACACATATACACTCACTTTGTAAGTTATGGTGCACCCATGTTGACATATGCTCTTGCACACATACTGTAATTCAACTACACAACAAAATAACTTCTTATGTAATTTCCCAGTATCCCAAATACCAATCCATTAATAGGGTCCCAACTAAGAGGAGATGCACTCCCAACTGCCCACTATTTTACCAGTCCATACCTCTGTTTCCCCCTGCTCTTGTATTAGAAAATAAGTTGCTACCACATCTAGGTTGCTACTGCTGCTTTACCCCAAACTGGTAGTTATTGCTAACTCTAGCAAGTTATCCTTAAGGTTATCCTATAAGTTTTTATAATATCACATCTCTGAAAATTAATACTCATCCCGTACTGAATCAGACGGCTCATGGAGTCGATACTGTACTGACTGAATCTGGATCTGAATCTGTAACTATATCTGTACCCGCGAGAATCTGAAAAACTTAAGGATACGCATGGTCATGGACAACTTGTCCACAAGGTAGATTTTTGGATCTAATTCCGCGGACGGTGGCCGGGGCACTTGGGCTGATCCGATCTAGACAAAACCGTCTGGTAGTCGTCTGTTATGGGTGAGATGGGTGCGATGCCACCTATTTTTCTTGCACACCATCTTTTGCTTCAAGACTATACCGTCCTTTATGGCGTTATGCCAGTGACCTTTTGTCATATAGATTAAGTTGGCTTGATTGTGGCAAATCCCGTGTGAGTTATTGCATTATAGGCGACCGCTCTATGAAACACACATATACCTATAACTGCATCTGAAATACCTGAACGATATAAATATGATACACATGTACATAAATGAATACTTGAACATCAATTATAAATACCTAATAATCTGTATAACTCGTGCAACTGAAATAGGATCTCGTTCACGACATTTGTATTTGCTTATGCAATTGCCCCTGTATATCATTATATATGCTCGTGCTTGATTTAAATTGATTTGCCTTGGATAGGGAAGGACGAATGGTAAGTTGGTAAGTCTCACTGTATTCCTTTATATCGCACGTCGCACTGCCATACGAGTAGGCTTTTTATTATACCATAAAATTGATCCAAAGACAAGACTAGAAAGATAATATAATAGATGGTGCACAGAACCTATATAACATGGTTGAATTTGTCGAGCGAGTGGGAAGCCTCCCTACCAGTGCATTCATGTACCAATAACCCACCAGATTGCTTGCAGGGTGTGGGAGAACCTCGTTCGGTGTGGATGCCTCCTTCATGCGTGCTAAGGTACGGAGTTCACTCTGAAGCCTTGGAGCGTTGCATCCGAAACTGAAGCATATATACATGATATAATATTGGAACATCGTCTATGTATTATTTTATAAATGTAGCCACTTGGCACACTTTTATCATTTCAGAGAGAGAGAGAGAGAGAGAGAGAGAGAGAAAGGCTTGAGCGACTTGTAATCTCGGCCTAACACTACCTATAACACTTGTTCAATTTTAATAAAGAGCTTATTTTATATCTATACTTGTGTTATTCAATGCTTTCGCTATTGACGACTCTGTGAACTTGTTACCAATTGCCTATGTATTTATTATTCTGCTGCACTTGGACAATCTGTATGACTCTATGGCTTAGATATCTTATCTCCTGTTCGAATCATGGCCTTGTACGGGCGCGGCTCATGCTCATGCGGTATCATGCCCAAATGGGTTACATAGTCTCCTGGGAGTGCTGGCGCAGTGATTCATGCCTAGCGGGGACGGCCGATTGCCTGCGAAAGATCGAGAAATAACATATTGGTATCAGAGCATGGTTATACGCCTTTGGACATCGTTTCGATTTTCTTAATTTTGAAAGCTCATTCATGGGTTATGTACGAAACACACTCTCTCGTTCACCCTATGGGATATTCCAAATAATGAGTCTAAATACTTTCAAAAGTGCATATGAATGATGTGATTGCTTGTATAAAATTATGATGGAAAGGCCTTTGTGCCAACCTGTGTTAGGCTTTGTGGGAATAGACTCGTGCTAGAATTTATAAGTTATATGCAAATTCGAATACCTATATGTGATTACCCAATTGGTTAGTGTGCGGAATAGAATGTCGTTCGAACGGTTAGCTTTGCACACAGTCTTTTGGCTAAGTTGTGTTGGGTATCGCATGCCAAGACCCTTTGGTGCAAACTAGTTGCAAATAAGATTGGGATATCGTTCAGGAATAAGATAAGTCAGACTTAGAATGACAACCGATAAAAATATTATCAGTTTATTGCTTTGGCGAATAAAGAGAATCGTGCTTGAATTTTGAGAAATAGCTCGAACAGTATTTCATGTCAGAAGATATAATCAGATATATTTACTTAGATGACTATCAACATAATATATACGATACTAAGATTTATCAAGCGATGCTTAGGTATCATGCAAGAATTCTTAGGAATGACTTGGTGAATATACTAGCGATATATGCGAACAACTATTGATGATTTAATAGGTTAACTCAATTTTGAGTGGTATATGGATCATTTAGAAATGTCCAAACGGATTCATAGGTCTCGTGCGATAGTTGGATTGAATGATTTGAGAATATCTTGAACAAATAATAAGGCTTATATTGAATAGGAATTCATGGAGATGGAAATTGATATCTTGGTTAAGAAAAACTTGTTGGAAACTTGGAGGATCGTACGAGCGATTTTGAATTTGAATCAAACAGATTGATACTTGAATACAATATCGATCGAATAAAAGTTAGCCTTAAAAAGAATATTTTGGTTAGATGAAAGAGATAAGCGATAACGGATTTGACCTAGAGTTTGGAAGATCGATCTTGAATCGTGTTCAAAAAGATAACCTTCAAAATCAGTCCCAACGAGAACGATTATCTCGCGGGAGCGCCGATGTGATAATTTCATGTACGGCGGGGATAATCAAACTCACGGGAACATGTTCGATGAATATTTCAAACGAACTCGATGAATATAATGTATCAAAAGTGGATAGACTTTGGCTTGAATATCTGAACTTAGTTGCTTGAGAAATGCTAGAAGTAAGACAATGGATCTACCGAACGATAACATTAACGTTAGATAATTTTGCTAGATGAATTATAATTACTGCATGAACGGACATGACTTAATAGATTTTATATATAACTTGAATGGAGCAAAAGTAAAATTTTAAGGTGTCTCGATCATTGAAGATAACCATAATGTTCAACATTCTTGTCATGTACGAGCGTAACTCTAAGCTCGTACATGCATCACCCCCGGATTAGGATGATTATCCAGCGAAAGTATTGGCGTGGTGATCTTACGTCCAACGAGGATGATCAAAATTACGGGGGACCGAAGCATGATAACTGATGGATAGTCTTGACTTTTGGTTTGACACGATAAGACAAGTATAAAAATACAAGTGAATCAAAAGTATTTCAGGGATAAGTTAGCCTAGAACCTGGAGTAAATTATGCTTGATGATTTCGTGAATGGATACATGAATCATGTTGGACGACTAAGAGTTATAAATCTAAAGTTTAGAATTGAATCTTGGCTTGGTGGGTTAGATTTAGAAATGGATATATGGATACTATCAAAATATGTCTTAAGAAGATAGACTATGCGAATGGCTAGGCTTGTCCTGCAACTTAGATATATTATAGATTGCCTAAACAAACTCAAACTTTTACAAACGAACATGCTAATGAGAGTAGGATGATATGTGCTTGAAGTTTAAAAATCTGAGTGAAACGAGCTTGGGTAGAATATTCCGTACAAATGAACAATGGTTTGACATTAGGAATTGGGGTGAGCATCATGCGACAAATTTGTACGATAAATCATGTGCTTGAACTTGTACCCATGATCTTGTGAGCTGACCTAGTAATTAGGTAGACGACCCAGTACCGAGTGAAAGAACTTATGTGGCCGACTTTAGCATATTTCTTGAACAAAGCTATAGAATTGGGGCATCAAGACTTAGTGTCTGACTTTTAACGATAAGCGTATGCTATGTTTGATCCGAACGAATAGACGCTAGTCGATAGACCGAATAGATTATGCTTAACGGTAGTGCAATATACTTGAATTGAGTTGGAATAAAAATAACTTGAAATTTGATTGACTCTTTCGGAAGTATCATTGTGATTCATGAAACGAGAACCCTTAATATTTTCGTATGTAGCTTGTCTGATTTTACTATCGCTAAATTTTGTTGAATGCATATGTTTCAGGGACGCCTTGAACGTGTGCATGATCCAAGACCCAGTGATATGTTGAACTCGAGTGCGAAGACTTTGCTATCGCTAAGTTGGTTGACATGCATATGTTTGAAGGACGCTTTGAATATGTGTACGATCCAGACTTGCGATATGCTGATCTCGAATGCTAGTACAAGTAAATATATTAGACTCACATAGACAAGTATAACGACTTGTATAAGTTTGCTTCAGCCTTAGATCATCATTCAAGATGGATTATAACGGACCCCCGTGTTAAGATATATGTTTCGTGCTAAGGCACAATAGAGACTAAGTCAGAACTTGGATTGAATGATAGAGTCATTCAATAAGATTGACCCATCATACACGCAACATGATATAAGGAACATATAGGTAATTATGTTCGAACAGATCTGGTGGTACCAATTTGCTACGCTTGGAATAGATTCGATAATGCAATAGAATGGCTTGCGCTTAGGAAGTCTCGAGGATGAGACTTTTTCTGAATGGTGTATAATGTGACGACCCATTCCGCTCAAGCGGACAACCGATTTAAACGACACAAGTGCAATGACCTGACCCACTTTGCTCTGCTAGAATACTCGTTCGAGGCAAAGGATTTTTCGACTTGGCCCTTTTGGAGTTTAGAACTTATACTTTTAGAGGCTCGCACGGAGTATCACTCGACCGAGGCATCATTGCTAAGTTGGGTGGCTATGATGAACTTGTCTTTGCTTAGCCAGCACACTTAAAATATGGATGATAGATTCTAGTCGCTAGGTGAATCACCCCCTGCATGCTAATAAAGAATACAACGCACCTAGCTAAGGGAATAATCCCAACTTGTATTGCTTGTGTTAGAACATGGAAATAAAACTTGCTTATGAATGGACCCTCGCATGCTACCTTTGCCTTGTGCAACTAGACCCTGCTATGCCTTGAGTAGAACGATATATACTCTTTGTAGTGCACAGTTCACTCGTTTATACTGTACGTCCCCAAATTATGTTACTCGGTATGCCTCTTTAGGGTAACACTCCTCACACTACCCCTTAGACCATGCCAAAGTAAATACTTATGTTCTATAGAAATAAAATGCTTGCCTGCTTAGATGCTAACTTGTACTCATTGTCTCGATTTAATGCTTGTCACTTATATGCATGCCACAATATTTATCGTACTTTACTGTTTGTGATTCACTAAGTTAAGGCAGGAGGACTATCAAAATAGTCATTCTCAGCCAAGTATAGAACATTGAAAGTATTCAGGACCGTTAGGTCGCCAAGGCATTTCCTGAACTAGGGTACTATATCAATGGATAGTAA
This sequence comes from Iris macrosiphon, assembly GCA_036927795.1. Lineage (NCBI taxonomy): Eukaryota > Viridiplantae > Streptophyta > Magnoliopsida > Asparagales > Iridaceae > Iris > Iris macrosiphon. The sequence continues at coordinate 57,834,537 of JAYESA010000015.1, forward strand.
GTAAGATAACATCACAATATCTCTGAAAATTATTATTTGTCCCGTACTGAATCTGACTGCTCGGGGAGTCGATACTGTACTGACTAAATCTAGATCTGAATCTGTAATTGCATCTGTACCCGTGAGAATCTGAAAAACTTGACGATATGTATGGTCACAGAAAACTTGTGCACACGGTAGGTTTTCGGATCTAGTTTTGCGGACGGTCGCCTGGGCACTGGGACCGATCCGATCTAGACAGAACTGTTTGGTAGTCGTCTGTTATGGGTGGGATGGGTGCAATGCCACCTGTTTTGCTTGTACACCATCTTTAGCCTCGAGACTACACCATCCTTTATGGCGTCATGCCAGTGACCTTCTGTTATATAAATTAAGTTGGCTCGATAGCAGCAACCCACGTGCAAGTTATTATATTTTAGACGACCTCTCTGTGAAACACATATGTACCTATAACTGTATCTGAAATACCTGAACAATATAAATATGATACAAATGTACATAAATGAACACTTGAACATCTTTTGCAAATACCTAATAATCTGTATAACTCGGGCAACTGATATAGGACCTCGTTCATGATACTTGTATTTGCTTATGCAATTGCCCCTGGATTTCATTATATATGCTCGTGCTTGATTTAACTTGGTTTTTCTTGGACAGGGAAGGACGAATGGTAAATTGGTAAGTCTCGCTATGTTCCTTTATATTGCATGATGCACTGCCATACGAGTAGGCTTTTTATTATGCCATAAAACTGATCCTAAGGCAAGACTAGAAAGATAACATAATAGATAGTGCACATAGCCTATATAACATATTTGGATTTGTTGAGCGAGCGATAAACCTCCTCACCAGTGCATTCATGTACCGATAACCTACTAGATTACTTGTAGGGTACGGCAGAGCCTCGTTCGGTACGGATGCCTCCTTCGTGCATGCTAAGGCATGGAGTTCACTCTGAAGTCTCGGAGCATTGCGTCCGAAAATGAAGCACGTATACATGGCATAATGTTGGAACATCGCCTGTGTATCATTCCACAAATGTAGCCACTTGGCACGCTTTTATCGTTTCAAAGAGAGAGAGAGGCTTGAGCGACTTATAATCTAGGCCTAACGACTCCTATAACACTTATTCAATATCAATAAAGAGCTTGTTTTATATCTATACTTGTGTTATTCAATGCTTTCTCTATTGATGACTCTGTGAACTTGTTATCAATCACCTATGCATTTATTATTTTGCTACACTCGAACAATCTGTACGACTCTATGGCTTAGATATCTTACCGCCTGTTCGAATCATGGCCTTGCACGGGCGTGGCTTACGCTCATGCGATATTACTCCCAGATGGGTTACATCATCCCCCGGGAGCGCTGGCACAGAGATTTGCGCCTAGCGGGGATGGCCAATTGTTTGTGGGAGATTGGGGCGTGACAAATCCTGACTACAATACTAACTGTCAAGCGTAAATAAAGTTAAGTTCTTGCTGTGCAACAGAGTTGCTCATATCGGTAACCTGTAAATCTCACAGCAACTCACCATGCTCACTCCTTCCCTACATTCATGAACACTTAACACCTATACTTTACTAATATTTAGCACTCAAGTTAACCACTACTACTCTCCATACTCAAGACAAACCCCTATCCTCTCTCTCTAACTGCCTGCACTCTCTCCACCTCAGTCTACACACTCCCAATTCAGGAATGTGCACATTGGTGCACATGTCCTTACTGCCTATACTCTCTGGCCTTGGTGTAATACTTGCTGTTACTGCTACCAACTCAGGATTCTTCCCCTAATACTTCAATTACTCAACCCTTACAACACCAACAATAAATTGACAAATACCTACCACACTCATGTAACACCACAATGTGATATAAATCTCTATGATACAAAGTATCACCTATTTGATACACCATACCAATGCAAACAGCAATTGTACCAATTATACTCTCCAATACAACACCAATACAAAATACACCCTTAACAACATACACACACACACACATACACACACACACACACACACACACACACACACACATACCTAATATTAACACGCTAGTACACTCAAGCACACTAACATAGCACTCATAAACCAATAATCAAATACCTAGTGTGCACCTACTCGTGATACACAAGTATCTCACCAAACACCATGATACACATGTGGCACACCACTCTAACACCAAGATACTCTTCCTAAGCTCAAGAAGCACAACCAAATCTCCAAGTATATTATATATAACATGTAAAATAGATATTATAATGCAATATATAAAATTTGGCATGCCAGAGCCCAATACACATGAAAATACTACTCCTACAACTCTGTATCATGACGTATCATGACACACACTCCTATTATCCAATTATGGATATGCACACCCTTGCAAATCGTGAATCACACCACAAAATTATTAAAGAAATATTCTATCAAACACCTAATGGCCAAAACTCATATTTTCTCCAATTTGGCCACAAAAGTCAATGTAACTATCATAATATGACTTTTAAGAATCTAGTTCTTCTTCCTATGGATAGTTCTTAGCCATGGAAGAGTTCCTAATTGTCTAATACTATAAATTAACTATAAAATTAAAAAGAAATATGGATTATACCTATTGAGAGTTAAATTTTAATGAAACTCCTCCAGATGGACACGAAATGGACACAAAAGCTCCTAGAATATCCTTCCAAACTAGTGCTCATTGTAATCCAAGCTCCTAGGCCTAATTGATGATGAATATGAGTGAGAAAATAAGATAAATTGAATTAAGTTTGGTTAGGATTTGATGTGGATTTGGGGATGAACCAATTTGGAAGGGGTGGAGGCTATTAATGATGAACTAATGAAGGCATTAAAGCCCATATAGGTGGCCGGCCCCTTGGGTTAGGGTTGGGAGCATGTGACAAGTCCAAGTTGTCCCTAGTAGTTGTCATGACAATATATTTAATTATAGGAAGGGATCAATTTCTAATAAGAAGAATATTCAATTTATTTAACTAAGAAAATAGATAATTAACTAGTCTAATAATGACTACTCCAATTAATTGAATCAATGGGTCATGTCAAGTCTAGCTGGGTCCACTTGACCTCACTAGCACTAAGTTTAACCAATAGGCTAACCACTAACCACTAATCACATAGTCTATTCTAATTAGCCTCCACTTAGGAATGGAGTGTAATAGTGCACATGGGTGCACATTGGATGTAAGAATCCATTTCTATTGGTCCACATGTGCATAGCTTATATTCCGTTTACCCATATATATATATATATATATATTTGAGGTCTCTTAATATTGGAGGTACTGTACAACTGTACTTTTGTTTTGGCACGGCCCCAGGGCCGATCCTGTTCATTGATAATGAAGTGTGTTATTTGGGTTGCAAACTAAAAATTGTAACCTCCAATCCACTTTCCTAGTAAACAGGCTATATTATATATATATATATATATATATATATATATATATATATATATATATATATATATTCGACAATACTCTTAGTGTTAGAGCTTGGTACTATCGAAACTAAAAAAAAAATCACTACTAATAAAGTGATTGCTACTCATCTGCATCTAATTAAATTGCAATAGGATTGATCAGTAGTTTTCAATTTCTGCTAATGCAGGTTAAAATTTCTTCAGTGAAGGAAAAGAAAACATTACAAACTAACACAGGTGCACATCTGCTTATTTAAGTATAAATATGGTATATATACATACATACATAGGAGGGAAGGGGAGGGGAGGGTGATGCTCGAGATTTTTGATCGTTGGTGAACATTAGCATTGAAATATTGTTGTTAATTCTCAGTTTCAATTGGAAAAAGTGTCTCCAATCCAGATTAGGTAGTGCTACCTGAAGTTAAACTTGTTGTTAAATAAGTATATAGTCATCTGTGGTTTTTACCACCTTTAGGCAAATAGACTTAGTCAATAGGCAAATAGACTTAATTAACAGGAAACATGAGAGGAAAAAATAGACGAAAGACATATTTATGATCTTCTATGCATTAACACCCATGCAGATTTTTTCTTCTTCTAGAGAGAGAGAGAGAGAGAGAGAGAGAGAGAGAGTAGTTAGAAACACCCATCTTTTTTGTAAAGACTCCTTTAGTAGTTTGATCTCTCGTGTATATGTTTTTCCTGATGCTGAGCTTATTTTTTGAACATGTTGGGCGAACAACCTCAATGTACATGTACTTATTAGCATAATAATTTATTAGCGCACCGTACTCAGAATTGCAATAACTAAAAAACCATGGAGCAAGGCTTATCTCAATTTCTAGGTTCTAGTTTAAGAATGTAAAAGTTCATTTTATACAATAGTAAAACACAATTGGAGTTCCATGATGATCACAACCTACCCGATAGAAGCTATAACTTGGACCTCATGATTTCTACATTCAGAATTTAGGAACTCATTTTGTAAATAGTAACGCTCAATTTGGATCTCCAATTTCTAGATTCTAGATATCATATATTTTTTTTATCACATTATTTTTTGACCTCACAATCTTTGGGACCAAATATTATTTTTATTATTTTCTACTATTCCTATACGTACCCAACCCATTCTAGAATAATATTTTTGTTATAAATTTGGGTCTCAAGATGCATTTTTTAGGACAATCTACTATTAATTTTCTTCTATGCAGAACATAGTTCGTTAGGGGGCAGCACAAAATATTCATTTTTACTACCCAAACTAACCTTTTGAACTTTTAGGGGGCATAATCGTCCCGACACAGGACTGCCAAGATTTTGGCAGTCCTAACTATTGTTAAAGCATTTATTTCGAATTAAACATGTCATTCAATTAAGTCCCAAAAATATATACTACCACCATTTTACTTTTTTTCCAAAATAAATCAAAATACATACAAGAGTTGGAATATTAAACTAAATCTCTCTACTCTAAAAAATTTCTGGACTGCGCAAAAATAAACCATATTAAGTACTTGTCAGATTTCAACTTTCAATATATATTACCCTCAAAACTGTTAACAACACCCTAAAAATTGTCAAATATAATCCTGAAATAGAAAGCATCAAACAACCATGAGATATGGAGACGGCCAACAGAACCCTCAAAACTGGCATAAGTTATCAATAATATATGTTGCTCATAAAATAAAACCTATATTTCAAATTTATACATAACAAACATATATCAGGGTTAATAAAATCATGTTTGACATGGAGATGTCCTTCAGGTGTAATAATCTTCTGGTTTGTAGCTGAAAGAGACTCGAGACATAGATTAGATAAGGATCTAGAAGACAGTACTTACCTAGATAATTTACACCAACAAATTTGAGTTCAACTAATAAAACTTTGATTTATAAGAGAGAGAAAGAAAATCTTAGCAAGAAAAGCTTAGTAAAATATAGAACCTATTATATTACGCCATTCAATGCTTGATCATGTTGGAAATCAGACACGTCCAGCAAGCTTTCCGATACTGTTTCTGAGAGTGTCCGCAGTGAAAATTTAGACCAACCCACCTAAGATAACCAACCCCTGTCTAACGAACACCAAGCACATATAACGACAAGTATATGGCGGTGACTATGTCACCTGGACAAATTAAAATCTTTATAACTCAGGTGAAATTACAAGATTGACAAAATCAATGTTGAACCTTTTGCTCTAATAGATTCAACCCCCTCACCATAATCAAAAAGAAAAGAAAGAGATTATAATTGAAATTACTCACCAACCCATAGCAATCTTCCTAAGCGAATGCGGCGACTCCTCGATCCGATCACTTTCTTCCTTTTGTCTTGAATGGCGAAGTACTAAGAGCAAAGCACAAATTTTCTCTTAGATTTTCTGTGGACGAGCACCCTGAATCTCTACATTGTACTTTTCTTTGTGCCTCCACCCTCCTCCTATATTTATAGGATAAAAAATTATATTTTAGGTCATAATAAGATTTTTTATATAGAAAACCTTAAAATAGGAATTATATTCCACCTAAATAGCCCAACACCAATTATGAACGTAATAATATGGTTAAATTAAATATTTGATACAAATTTAAAATCTAATCAAATCGTACATTTAATGTAGATTTCTAAATTATATTAAATAAAATCTTTGACCATACTTGGGCTCCAAAATTTACTAAATCCAGACTAGACTCCAACAATCTCCCTATCTAGCCTGATGAGAGGGTGTTGACCCTATGGCTCCTCAGTTGGACTCTATGCATGTCGTTCTACGACAGAGTTTCTGTGATGATTCTATTGTCCTCGCCTGTGACAGAGTTCCTCAATTGATATGACCCCTTTTGCCACAGTGATAACATCCCTCATTATGGTCCACAGTCGCAAGATCCCGAGAACTCCCCCTGTCCTCGCCTGTGACTTGGGTCTTCCCCTCCCATTGGAAGCCACTGGAGTGGACTCCTGTGATGATTCTACTTGCTTATACCAGATCTTGTCATTCAATAAGCTTCTTTTAACTGCCTATATTATGACAACTCCACTACACACAAAGTTGCTCATCGACACCACCAACGTCTTTCAGCTTTCTGGCAGAGAACTCAAAAATAAAAGGGCCTGAAGCTCATTATCAATCACCATCTTCATCGCAGTTAGCCGATTGATAATAACCTGAACCTCGTTCATATGTTATGCCACTTGGGCACCCTTCGTGTACTTCGAATTGACGAGTTGGCAAATCAGAAATGTCTTGTTGCCAGCCGTATTTCTTTCGTACATCGAATGCAGCTTCTCCCATAATACTTTTGTCGAACTCTCCATAGACAAGTAATGAAACACCGAGTCGTCCAGCCACTGACGGATGAATCCAATGGTCTTCCGATCTAGTCGTTTTTAATCTTTAGTAGCTTTGTTTGATGGATTAGTGTAGTTGCCCTCTAACGGATCATGCAAGTCCTTGCACCAGAGTAGATCCCCTATCCTTGGCTTCCTAATTGCCCAATTTCCTCCTGTGAGGGTGATCATACGTATGTTCATCTGCTCTATAGATATAGTTTTTAGAACCAAAACTAGTAGCTCTGATACCAGATATTAGGAATTAGATACGTCCTGTAAGCGTTCCGATACCGTGTCTGAGAGTGCCCGGAGCAAAAACTTTAGGCCAACCACCTGAGATAACCAACCCCTGTCTAACAAACACCAAGCACATATTAAGACAAGTATATAGCGGTGACTACATGACCTGGACAAATTCTAACCTTTATAACTCAGGTAAAATTACAAGATTGACCAAAATAATGTTGAACCATTTTTTCTAGTAGATTCAACCTGCTCACCACACTCAAGAAGAAAAGAAAGCGATTACAATTGAAATCACTCACCAACCTGTAGCAATCTCTCCGAGCGAAGGTGACCTCTCGATTAGATCTCTTTCTTTCTTCTGTCTTGGATGATAAAGTCCTAAGAGCAAAGCACGAACTTTTTCTTAGATTTTCTGTGGATGATCACCCATAATCTCTACATTGTGCTTCTCTTTGTGCCTCCATTCTCCTCCTATATTTATCACATGAGAAATCCTATTTTAGGTCATAATAGGATTTTCTAAATAGAAAACCTTAAAATAGGAATCCTATTACACCTAAAATTGCCAAACACTAATTATGGACGTCCAAATATGGTTAAATTAAATATTTGATACAAATTTGAAATCTAATCAAATCTTACATTTAATGTAGATTTATAAATTATATCAAATCAAATCTTTGACCATATTTGGGCTCCAAAATTTATCAAATCCAGACTGGACTCCAACAGATCACTGATAATCACCATATTTTTTTGCCACTTTTACCAGTACCTTCATATTTTCAAGTCGAAGTCTCATTATTAAATCATTATTAAGATGATAAAATGTATCCAAGAATGTTTCTCTTGACGAGCTTAAGTGAAGAGTTCCAGCTATTTCAATCGATCGACATAAAAAACTATAATAATGATGTTCATATGTATCGGTTCTTTGTGGCAAAGTACCAAGGTTAAGAAAATATTTGGCACTACTATCCCTACAAGTTTGGTATCTAGCTGTAACCTCCTTCTAACCCCCAACACGCAAACCTACATAAAATAAAAGATTTCCAGGAAGCTCGGCATATTACTTTAAGCCATGTAAAAGGTAAAAGGTAAAAAACTCCAAAACAATTTTGCTTCGACAAAAAGGATTGTCTTATTCCCTAACCCTATACGACTAAGACAAAATGAAAAGGTGGAGAAAAATCAAGTCTTGATTTACACTGATAGTAGCTCTATGCCAGAACCGATTAGCAAGATGTAAAGCCATATCTATCTGTGTTAATTTTTATTCGAATCCAAGCCCTCTAAATTCCCTTTCTTAGCCTATTTTAACTTCCATAACTGTCATATCCTACAACCAGAATACTGGAGAGATAGGACAAAACTATGCCAACTACGTATATCAGAGTACATCAGCACCCCAAGATACTATCTCTGTTGTATAAGTTATGTGGGTTATTATAAATCAAACAGTTAAAACTAGGTCAAGCAATCATTGGTATCTCAATCACTGACAAACAAGTAAAGTACCAGATATATGATCATCATACATATAACAGTAAAGTATCTCATACTATAAATATATATCGATGATAATGAAACTAGTAGTACAGAATGGAGAACTAGCAAGTGTGTACAATAATTCATATTCAGCTTTAGCTGTAGTCTAGACTATATACAGATCATGATGTGCTCAGAAAGAAATTCAAGTCCAAAGCATGAGCTAAATACCTTCTCGATGGATAAATGTCGTAAAAGAATATACATGTTAATCAAGGGGTGAAGAGAATAAAAATCCAATCAAGTGATCGGCTAGTAGTCCTCCTGGTGTTCACCATCAAGCCAGAGGTACGGTAAAATGTCTAGCTCCACTATGAGATCTGTCCACACAAAACCAGAGGGGTCAACCCAAAATACAAAGTGTAAACAAAAAATAGAGAAGAAGAAGAAGAAGAAGAAGAAGAAAAGAAGAAAATTCTTCTGTTGAACTCAGGATATGCATACAACTTAAATAGGAAAAGAAAAAGATCCTAGATCCATAAAATTAGAAAACTAAATAACAGAGAATTCTAAAACAAAAAAACTATAAAAAAATGGAAAGTCTAAAACATGAAACTAGTTTAATTCTTTTATGATCTTTTAGGGAGAATCTTTTCCATTTATTTTTTAATCTTTAGGGGTAATCTTTTCAATTTATTCTCACCTGAAATTGCCTAAAATAATTCTTATTTTCTTGACGCTCCTCCTTATGTTGGTGCAAAGATGTTAGTCATGTCCAACTTGCTCACTTGAAGTTTAAATGACTGTCTCGGTCGGCCCTTGGTCAAGATATCTATAATCTATCGTGTAGAAGAAACAAAAGGATTACAAATCATCCCTTCTTCAAGCTTCTCCTTTATAAATTATCTATTGACATCAACTATATTTTGTCTTGTCATGTAGAACTGGGTTATGAGCTATACCGACGGCAGACTTATTATCACAATATAGTTGCATAAGGAGACTTAAAGGCCTTTCAAGTTTCTCTAGGATCCATTTTAGCCATAATACTTCACATAATTCTTGAGCCGTCGACCCCTCCACTACTCCTAGCAACAACACTCTACTTCTTGTTCCTCCATGTAACCAAATTGCCCTAGATAAATGTATTGTATATATCGGGAAGTTGATCTCTTATCAGTGACTGAGCTAGCCCAATTTATATTTGGATTTATATCTTGATTCCCCTCTTCTCATTCTTCTAGAAAAATAAACCTTTTCCTGGAGTTCGCTTTAGATATCAAAGGATGCGATATGCAGCTTCAATGTGTTCCACATATAGGGAATGCATAAACTTACTCACCATACTGATAGTGAAGGCAATGTCTGGTTGAGTATGGGATAAGTAAATTAGCTTCTCAACTAACCTTTGGTACCTATCAGTGTCTACTGAAACTATGCCCTTCACCTTTCCAAGTTTCATGTTGGCTTCAATTGGAGTATATGTTGGTTTGGAACCACACATCCCAGTTTCATGAAGAGAGTGTGATCTTCTTGCCCTTCACTTTATCCCTAACTTTAACAAACCTTGTGAACCTTTCACACAAAAGCTCTATGAGACTGCTTAAGACCATATAATGATTTCTTAAGCTTATATACCATGGATCCAAACTTTGTAGTAAAACTAGGTGGAGCCTCCATGTTACTTCTTCATTAAGATCTCCATGTAGAAATACATTCTTTACATCTAGTTGATTTAAGACCCTTGGAGTGGGTCCTTAAATATTCGATGGTAGATTGGTTGTGCTCAAACGATGGACTCCGGTGGCTACTTTTGAGCGAGACATGCTTTCCTTGGTTTTGGTTTGTATACACTTCCCTTGGATTTTCCCTTACCTCTGAAGCACCACCATTATTATAAAAATGGCAAGTATTATAGGAACTCCTATTGGCACGAACATTCCAACTATGAAAAGGACATGGTTGTCTTATGTCCATGTGTTTTTTGTGAATGAGGCTTCCGACCCACTTTCGAGAAATATTAAACTTTGCATAACTAGTAACGATTTGTTTGAGCAAGTGGTGGAATATGGATGGGTGCCCCCAGCTTGCATATTGTACATTAGTTTCGAACACACGACAAGTTTATGTTCTACAAAGGGCAGAAAAGAGTCTGGGTCAGAGGAATCCAACTAAGAAGAGGAGGATCAGGGTGTAATATAGAGATACGAATGCTGGCGAAGACCCAAGGATAGAGATGGATATTAATCCCTGGGATCAAGAGGAAGGGGTTAATTACCTGACTTCATGACAAATGCTTTCCTTTTTGACCCGCAATAGACAATGCTGAGTAATACTTTTGCTTGGGATAGAGTATAGGGATCAAGGAAAAAAAGGGCAAGGTCAAGAGCTTATCATTCTCAACCTTGTCTATGTTAAGAATCTAGAAATAAAGGTCTCCAAGAGGCGAGGGGATGACAAAGTTGTCCAAAGAAAACTTTATCTTCTTTATGTGTGAGATTTATAAGCATTAAAGGATTTCGCATGAGTAGGAGAATACCATTTTGAGACCTGGACTTGAGGTAGGCATGAAATAGAGTAGTGTGTGCAATTTAAGTTGTAATATGGTTCAGTGAGAGGACCATTAGTGGCCTCGGGTGGTAATCTCAATATTCTTGTTTATAGAGGTCTGCTTTTGATAAATATATTTACCTTCTCTAAATATTACTATTTTGTAAGATGTTATAATAAAATATATACAAATATTTGCTTTAAAAAGATTAAAGCTAAAAACATTGATGTGTACAATTGGCTCGTTGGAGTAAATAATGAAACTCGTGTTTTATCACACTGGATAACAGTTTATTTTCCTTGTCCTAGATTATATATTAACAAGTCGAATCTTGTTGAATGCTTTAATAACTAGATTAAAAATTTATACAATAAAATAATAACAATACTATTTCATGGTATTCGAGCCAAAATTATAACACTTCAGGACAAAAATTGACAAAAAACTAAAAATCTTAAAACTGATTGTTGTTCGAAGTTGTTAAAAACTATGGCCCATATCACAAAAAAAAATACCAACTGCACACATTGTGTATGTTATATGTTTATTAGATCATAAAACAAACAAAACATATGTTGTTCGCTTAGATAAAAATATTGTTCATGTTTAAAGTGTATCATACTTGTCTTCCATGTGTACATGTATGTTATGCGTATAATTCTAAAAATAGTAGCATCGAGAGTTTTTATCGAACTATATTTTCTAAAGAAGCATTAAGATGCGTATATGAGCTGCATCTGGGCCAATTTCAGTCCCTTACAACATTCAAAGTGCATTGGTTAGAAGCCACATTAGAGTACCAGATGTACGACACAAAACGGGGAGACCAAAGAAGAACCGTATCATAGCGAATGATCAATCTTCAAGAGATCTCTGATTTAGTAACTATAATAGTTTTGGACACAATACAAGGAGATGTACAAACTAACCAAGAGAATGAATGCATTCTCCTAGATTTTTGAAAAGTTTTATTTTCTGAGAAAAGTTGTAATTTTATAAAAATAAAAGAAAGTTGTAGTTTAAAATTTTTGACATTGATGCAATTTTATTTCGAATACAATGGTACATAAATTTGATAGACCTCCCCTATCTAATTGCCAACAGTCCGGACGATCAATTCCCCTTAGATTGAGTCAATCTCTCTTTTACAGTGTATTATCTTGGCCGCAATGCCACCTCCTCCTTGGGTATTCTCCTTTTGAGTAGGTATCGGTGCTGATGGAGTCGTTATGATCTGTGTATATAATTGAGAAGTCCAAATAAGAATTTGCTATCACACTGAGAAGTTCCCTCGATAGCTTGTTGAGAATCCCCCTGGCCAGCCCACTGAGAAGCATCCTCACCAGGCCACTGAGAAGTCCCCTAGCCAGACCACTGAGAAGCGCCCTTACCATCTCATTAAGAAGTCCCCTCACTAGGACAATGATAAGTGCCCTCATCAGCCTACTGAGAAGCGCCTACACCAGCCTACTGAGAAGTGCCTTGGCCAGCCCACTGAGAAGTCCCCTCGTCAGCTTGCTGATGAGGTACCTCATCATCTTGCTGAGGGGGACTATCAACTAGATGCCAAACATTGGTATACTTCCAAAGGGGGCATGCTGTAGTTGGCTAACAAGGCCTTGAGGATAATCCTGTAGAATATGTAATGGATGGTTCGGAGGAGCCAAAAATGCTTGCAGACCATCCAAAAATGCTTTATCGTTGTGCTCAATGGGTCTGTCACTGCGTGATTTTGGTATGCTTTTACACAAACTTGAAAGCTGAAATATTAAGTAGAATCCAATTAATTCATATAAATAAGCAATATGGAGACTGACTTTTTTATTAAAAAAATGCTTACCATCCCAATTACATGTTGATAAAATCCACGAAAACTGGCATCATCCATTGCTCAATGTTGGAATCGAAACTTCTCATATTGGTAGGATCTGTTACTGATAAGAGAGCTCCCTACCAAGATCTATATACAATATCACCTAATTCTACACCATTTAAACAAATACGAGCATATGATTTCGTATAACTTTTGAAAACTTATTTTGGTAAACTTTTGAAATAACTTACCATCTGTCACAGATTCCATCATTTGAGACAAATGTATCACATTTTGTGTCTCAAATCTAGAATTCCATAGAGGAATCAATTTGTGTGCTCTTACCATTGCATTCCCTTTATTATGATTTAAACAAGTAGCTCGCCAGGAATGTGTTGTTTCATCCAGAATTATCGCATAACACGATCAGCTGGATTATACATTATTTCATTGTGGAATATTATGAAAAACCTATATAGACTATGGTTATAGGATATTGTTTGTATCTTAGAAGGATTCTGCTTAAGCCGGTACAATAGATATATCACCTATTTGATGTCAAAGAAATTATAAGATAATAGTCATATTGGCTTTATAAAATAATAATAATAATAAAGGTATTTTACCTCGTTATACTTTAGTGAATCAAATTGGCCCTGATATATAGAAACAACCGATTGTTTATAGTGTACTGGATCTGCTGCATCCGTAGTCCACCGTTAAGCTAACAAAAAAACACCATTGTCGGTACTAATGTAGGAGACTAGCCTACTGACATAAAAATGCCCATATGACCAAACCTAGAAAATATGAGCATATGATATGTGTACATATTTTTAATATAATTGGAATTAAGTAAAAAAATTTATACCTGTATTAATGTCATGCATCTATTTAATTTTTTTTCGTTTTATACACTGATATAAATTTTACAAAATCTGACATAGAACTATATAAATAAGTCAACATTGATGCTCCCCAAGCATGACATATAGGTTAGATCAGGTCTACCAAAAAAGATAAAAAATTACTACTAAAAATTGTGGGGTTAGCGATTCCAAAAAATGTCGCTAAATTATAAATTTATGTCGCTAAAACGTATTAGCGATGTTATTAGCGATATTTTATAAATGTCACGATCTAGCTAGTCGCTGACAGGAAATATATCGCTATACGTTACAACTACAGACATATCTTAGTGACGTATGAGCATCACCACTTTTTCTCAAATTAACGACGTTCTGCGTTGTAACGTCGGTATATGAGTGACACAAACTTGATCGCAAAGCGTCGCTGATATTTCTATACTTAGTGACGTTTACTGTGTCACAAAATATCGCTGACAATCCTCACTTAGTGACGTTTAGCAAAGTAGATACGACGCTAATATTTGTGAATGTAGCAACATTTAGCAACATATTTAGTTACATCTTGATGACATGACAGATATTGCCAAGTCAACATATTAGCGACATATTTGCGACATCATGGTACAGGTGTAGCGACATTTTGATACCTATTAGTGACGTTTTTATACGTCACTAAACGTCAATAAATAGCTGTAAAAAAAATAATAAATATGCAGATTGTTACATAATAGTTTATATTACAATATTTAGCCAGCAATTTATACAAATATATTAATAGTTTATAAAAATAGACCCCTACGGTGGAATATCACACACAAGCATATTGTTAAACACCGATAAATTCTAATCTACTGTAACTGTTGGCCAATGTCATATAAATTCAAATATACATAAAAGTATGAAATAAATATCCTCATGTCACTAAAAGAATATATACAAAAGACCCAAAAATGGGCCAATGTCACACAAACTCACAACTGTCTGTCAAACCTAGGACTAATGCTGATCAGGAGGAGAATGAGGAAAATTGCCGCACAAGTGGGATACGATATAGTCCAACTGGTCATGTGAAAGCGCCATCGATATCAATCTAGGAGGCAGTGTCATCGGTGGAGTCGGCGTCGATGCCGACGAACCAGGAGGACGTATCCGTTCCAATGCTGACAGCCGATCATTGTATGATTCCATCAACTAGTCACGCAATATGATGATCAACTCTCTCCTGCTGGACTCGCACCGACTCCTGGGAAGGCTGTGGGGTATGCACAGGGGCAGAGGGGGTCCTAGAGCACTGCGTCACAACATAGGCACCATAGGATCCCGTACCGTAGTACATACCCCTCTGAAGACCACCAGCGGCGGTCTGCCATAGCTCGTCAACCGAGAAAATTGGGTGGGCCGGTGGCTGCACGAAAGTACTGGCCTCTCCCTCGGGAGGTGCAGTAGCAGCATCTTGCGTCGACTGCTCACGGAGCTGTAGATACTCATTCTAGAAAGAAAAAAAATCACACGTTAAATGTACTTGTTACTATCTACTCGTTGTAAACATAAATGTTACTATCTAAGCAACTTATTACTAACTAGATGGATATTTATTTATACATTTTCTAAGTTATATCAAAATTAAAAAAAGGTAAAATAATACTTACGTAAGTCTGCGTGGCCCTATCATCGATGAGATGTCCGCCCTTCCGATGGATGGCGAGGAAGACGGTTACCATGTTAGAGTCCTCACCCCTCTGGACCTGTTAATTATAAATATATATATATATATTGTTACTAAAATTAACTATTTTATCATATTTCGATTAAAATACTATATATATGTTCAAATACTTACCATGCGACAAAAATGTTTCATCATCGAATTTGACCCACCACACCACTTTCTTGCCTTCTTCCTGGCTGCCTTCGTCTTCTCCTACTCTGACTTTTTCGTGTACCTGGGATCGTCGAATTTAGCCCTCATCTGAGTCCACTACTCAGTTGTGATCCTACCTTGGATTGATTTTTCCAAATAATCACGGTCCTTCTGATCATTGATCTCATCCCGGACTAGCTTGGTGGTGATGGAAGAAAATATCTTCTCGATTACCTCAACCCAGTGTGGTGGGTAGAAATACGTGTCATACAAAAGTAATATAGTAAGTTATGTAATATAAATAAATTAGATGATTGATATTAAAATCAAATATATTTTTACCTTGAAGTGCGCAAACCAGAACGTCTTCCTCTCGCTTGGAGCATCGGAATAGTTGATCAAAGGGCCACCATAGTTATACCTCAGAAAGAGCCCCGGGCATCTTTGTACCATCTACGTACGATATATAGATATAACAAATGACGTCTAGCATAGTGGCTAAGACCGATGCATATTACCCACGAGGTTGTGGGTTCGAGCCTCCTGGGCGCCATTTAATTCTCCTTTGGATGAATTAATTGGTGAGTTGGTGATGGGTGCAGCGCATGTATGGTTCAAGTGTGGTGCTAGTATAGGTGCAGGTGCAGGCCTGTGGGCCGAGATGTGTGGGGCCTTCGGGCCAGTATGTGGTGGGCCTTCGGGCCAGAAGTTTGTAACATAATTACCTTTCCAAAAATAATAAATATATATATATATAAGGAAATATTAACTAATTAACTTACTTTGTGCCGTCGACTCAAATCTCCATCCGATGCTCGTCCGAAGGCACGCATGGAGGATCTCTCTGATACTAAGACGGCGGGGGCTGGTCCTCTATCTCCTTCGCAGTTTCCATGGTACCGTCAGCAGTAGGAACGATAGACGAAGGAGTAGGCTCCGTCCTGTAACTGCTCATCCTAGGAGTACCGTAATAAGGAGATGCAAGTGGTCGAAAGAGTGGAGTACTCGGAGACGATGGTCCGGACTTAGTAACCGATATCAAACGGACTTAGTAACCGATATCAAATGAGTGCTGCCGCTTGGAGCATAATGTCCTCAAGATGCTCCTCTACATTCGAACCTATCCGCATTATCCTATCATAACTGATAACAACATATAATGATAAAACAAATACACACACACACACACACACACACACATATATATATATATATATATATATATATATATATATATGATATAAAAAATAAAATAAAGAAGAAAAATAAAATAAATCTCACAATCATAATGGAATTGCATAGTAAATAATTACTAGTACATGTCCCAAGTCTAAATAGATGGTATATTCTACGTTCAAATTGTGTAAATAGATCCGTAGCAACCCTTCAATGAATTTTCTGGGTTTTATTTTACAAGTACATGTCATAAGACTAAATGAATTTTATTTTATTTTCAATCCTCTTTTAAAAATTTATCTTCTTCATTTTTCTCGTCCTCCTCTTCCTCTTCTCATCATCTTCACTTTCATCTACTTCGTCTTCCTCTTCAGATAATTCTACCTTTTCTACACGATTAGTCGTGTAATAAGAAACTTTCGTTGAGTCCATATCTATAATATTTGTTACAAGAGGTAGCTCATCCTCCCGGTAAGCTATTTTGTCAACGTCAAAGGTATTTTTAGCTTTGGTCTTGCATAATGCCCACCAGTCCAACCTTATTGTTCCTCGTTTAGGATAAGCTGTGAAGTAAACAAGCTGAGCCTGACTTGATAGAAAAAATGGTTCGTAGCCTTGATATCGACGTCGGTAGTTTATATCCACAAGACCATGCTTGTCTATTTTTCAACCTTGATCTTGGATCGGATCGAACTATTGACACTTGAATAACATGATCTTAGCAGGCTCTGTTCCATAATTATATGTCAGCTTCATAATCTTCTCTAAGATGCCATAAAAATTATTGCCTATATCGACATCTTTGTAGTTCGAACATTTGATACACAAATAACTATTTTTTGTGGAATTGAGATCTAGGAAATTGTCTCTGATTGGGGCAGTTGTTGACTTGAACCTAAACCCATTTACACAATAGTATGGCCATATTTTGACGGCATAAATTGGCCCCTTATCTAGAGCTCTAATAGATTCATTCTCAAATATTGCGTTTGGACGATCGACCTAAATACCACAAGATAAGAAATTAAGTTCAATATTTTATTAATTATTGTATAAAGTGCATATACAAAAAGTAATTACTAAGCTCCTTACATATGAACTCAACCAAGAAGGGAAATAACGTATCATTTTTTGTTCTACTACTTTATCTGTTATGTATGGTTTACTCGACATGACCTCTTCATTAAATATGCTAAAAAATAACAAAACATCGGCTAATTAGTTTAATAATAATAACGTATACTGTTACATTGAGATGACGTGAATCTACCTACAAAGTCTTCCTTTATCCTCCTTGTCCAGTGAATTTTTTTATTAGGCTGCTTATACTTCCTAATCACTTCCTCTATCAAATGCAACACATGATGTCTGCATATTTCTTCCAAGTCAAACCTAGCCTTAGGATTGTCTTTCGTCTACCCCTTTACGTCTATCACAGTATTAGTTATGTTGTCAAACATATTCTTCTTGATATGCATGACATCAAGGTTATGTTTGATAAAATTGGTGCTACAATATGGCAGGTCCCAGAATATGCTTCTCTTTA
Organism: Iris macrosiphon; assembly: GCA_036927795.1. NCBI lineage: Eukaryota > Viridiplantae > Streptophyta > Magnoliopsida > Asparagales > Iridaceae > Iris > Iris macrosiphon. The sequence continues at coordinate 57,852,890 of JAYESA010000015.1, forward strand.
TCCAATTATGAGTGCGGCCAAATCTATCACACCTGTACCCCTTAGTAGGATCTTCGATAACACTTGGTAAATTTTAACCTCTTCCTATACCGTATCTTCGGACCACCTTGTAGGTGGAATTGCCTTCTCCATAACACCGACACGAAAAATATTCCTATTCCTCCAGAATGGATGATTCGACGAAAGAAATTATCGATGACAATCAAAAAAGCAGAATATAATAGAGTTCTTGCATTCTCTAGTAACGCCATGAACTTCGCAAGATCTCTATAACAACCCCATCAGTTGATTATAGTGTTCTTGCGACATATTTAAATCGAACTTGATGCTCAATTATTTTGTAACCACCTCCAACGGAGAATGATCCTCACAACCCGGATATAATAGAGTCCTTGTATTCTCTAGTAACTCCATAAACTTTACAATATCGGCATTCGATGCTTTCTCAGCTACATAATGATTGTCTGGATTAAAACTAGACCCCACAGCATTGAAAACCATGTTCACCCACCCGTCGTCATAATTAGCATGGTTGTGGACATCCATATACGGCTTCACATAAGGCTTTATCTCCGATGCTAAAGGCATAAGTTCTCCGTGTGAGGTCCACTGATAGTAATTTGACGTGAAACCCCTCGAGTATAAATGATATATCACATCCACTTCTGGATGATATTTTATGTTACGATATCACATATACGAACACTTAATTTTGGTGCCCTCCATGTACTGAGAAAATACCTTGGTGAATTACAGGAACTGCTGTACACCCTCTATGAATTCATCCCGCATACCGCACATGTCATCAGAATGATGGTTGTACATCCACGAACGATATTGTTGATAGTAATTCATATCCATTTTCAGATACTTCTGTAAGATAGATAAATATTGTTCAAGTAAATATCGTTCAAATGGATGCAAAGATGGATACACATGCATGTTCATCAAAGATGAACATAAATAAAGAAGGATATAGGTTTGTCATATCCCGATCCCGTAAGGGCTGATCGTCCTCGTTTGGTTCTTACCGATCGTCCTCGCTTGGGCATGATGTCGTACAAGCCTAAGTTGCACTTGCACAAGACATAGTACCTGCACATGACACAAGTTACACAAAAATATACATATATATAATCACATAATATAAAATGCAGAGAACCAAAGTTGAACACATTTGATAGGAACACAAAATACTTTCTTTATTGAATAGTTGAATATTCGATTATAAAGTACTTGCTTGGCTGTTTACAAAATATGCCATAGGACTTATAACTTTTTTTTACAAACAAAAAACTAGCCACAATGCCCAAGCATAATATCCTTTTAGTAGGACCAAAATAGAACACCTAGCAGAAGAAAATCTTGCATACAGGAGAGAAAAGCTTTCGGAAGCAACATAAGCACAGTTTTGCCTGAGGGAAGCGCTCCTAAAGATTCAAAATGCTTGCCAAACTCTCGCTAGCAGAACCTGAAGATTTGTCCACAAATGTGGGTTAGTACTACAATATGTACTGGTGAGCGACCGTGACCAAACTCACATAAAAATCTATACTAAGTAAATATGTGAAGCTAGCATTACAATTATGATGTAATCTTTCTAGTTGTCTAGTTTTTTTAATAATTCATGAAAAGAAAACATAAACAGTAGATAGACTACACATAAGGTAAATATTACCCCATGGTCGAATGATTTTTCTGTAGCAGACACACAAGTTAGCAATAATTTGCATACATGAATAAACTTGCGAATATGTGTTGGACTCAAGTGTCAAGTGTGCAAGAAGGAAAAATCTAGCATGTGACCTAACTACATGATGGCCCATGAGTTGCCCCACCGATGGACAACAACACCCTCTAGATCCCGTAGGACCGGAATATTAGGGTGCTCTCACAATCTCCTTCGGACCGACCGATTCCTAGTGCCCCAAGAATCATTCAAGAGACTATTTCCTTGTATACAAGTTTTCCAAGACCGATGCATGACATGAAACTTCTATCAAATAAAGATACTATATGCATAATTCTTAACAATAAGTACAAGTTCACCTTTTCTTTCTTTCTTTCACACAGAACACATGGCTAACCATAATAGGTTTAAATACACGACCTAATGGCGCAACAGGTGAGTAAGGGACATAATATTAACTGAATTAAAGTAGTAACTCTATATATATTTTTGTAAGTAGTTCATTTCTTTTAGCATATCTTGTTAGTGAGTTAACATAGAACTAAGGATCATGCAACTGAGTAGACTAGCAATCATTTATTAGTCGTGCAGACAAAAGGATTCATCGAATGGCCAAAGCCACTCACCGATTGAATCAATAAGAGGATGGGGAAGCCTTATGCAATGATCACTCCTTGGTTATGCATCTTAAAATTATAACAATACTTGGTTAGCATCCTTCGATCTCTTTCACTTATGATTCGAAATAAATGCGCACGCGAGAAAAGTAAATATAGTAAGGAAGAGCAAACGCAAACAACAAGATGTATACTGATTTTTCTCGTGGAGGACTAGTCTAGTCCCAAGAACTCAAGCTCGGAGTTCGAATCCACTATCAGTGAAATACAAGCTTTGATCCGAAGGCTTGTCACTTCTTTACAACACGAGTTATTGATCCGAAGTACTCGACTACTTCAACTTTGCAGAAGCGAAATAATTTTTCAAGTGAGAACATTTACAACTCTAGAACAACTTCTAGATAAATCTCACCGAGGCACCTTAGGGATTATGAAGTTGTGGTTAAGGAGATTTAGAGGAGTGTGGCTTAGAGAAAGGCTTATAATGTAGAGCTTAGAAGATTGGAAGCTTGAGAGATGATTTGAAATAAGAAAAATTATACTCTATTTATACTAGTCGGGGGGGAGGGGGGCAGAGTTTGACCCGAGTTTTGTCCCCTAACGTTCAAAATTTTGAACGTTGGACAACTCGTAACTAGGTAGAGCAAAAAATTAGGTTGCTGATTTTAAGGGAACCGAGTTCGACCCGAGTTCGTCCCGAGTTCGGTCAGATAGATTTTAGACATTTTCTTGTCAGTTTTGTAGTACTTATTAAGAGATTTCCAGACATCTCTTGCCTTCTCCTTCTTGCTGTAGGACTCTGCCAATGAGTCATCCATAGCATTGAGAATCAACAACCTGTAGAGGTCACTGTCTTCCTTCTACTTGGAGTGAGCGTCCTGTGCCATACCAACTGCAAGCCCTCCTCCATCTTCAAGAATGGTTGGTTTAGGATCAACCAACACATAAGCAACTTTGATAAGACAAAGATTCAAGAAGATCTTTATCTTCCAAATGATGTAGTGTTCGCCATCAAACTTCTCAAGCTTGTGAAAAATAGTATCAAGAAGGTTTGAGCGGTTGTCCATTCTAACTCGGATCTGTACTCTGGTTCAGATAACTTTGAATATTGACAACAAAATTTGGCATGTGAGTTGGTATTTGATGTGGTCGGTCCAATTTTTGATCCGGAGGATCCTAATCCTGATGCAAAAAAATTCTATGATATGTTCAAGAATGCCGATACTCTGTTATACCCGGATTATGATTCTCATTTTGTCCTGTCGGTGGTGATATGACTGTTGAACCTAAAGTCTAATTTTAACTTGTCGCAGGAATGTTACGATCGGATAATTTAGTTTGTTAGAGAGTTGTTGCCAAAAGGATCAAAGGAGTTGCTTGAAAACTTCTTCAAGGAGAAGATGATGATATAAAAACTCGGATTAGGCTACGAAAGGATAGATTATTGTCAAAATGGTTGCATGTTGTACTAAAAGGAGAACAATGATAAAGATAAATGCATTTTCTGTCATGCAGACCGGTACAAGCCAATTCGGGGCAAAAGAAAGTCAACTACCTGAGCAAGGTTACGTCCCTACAAGTATATACAGTTTTTATCGATCAAAAAGAGGCTGCAGAGGATGTATATGTCCGCAAATATAGCACAACACATGACATAGCATAGCAAGGAACGAAAGATGGATGAAAGAGAATTATCTTCTTCTTTGGATGGAGAGGCATGGAAATATTTTGATCTGTGTCATCCTGAATTTGTTGTGTAGTCCAAAATGTTCGGTTGGTTTTATGTTCTGATGGATTCACTCATTTCGGATAGTCAGAATCTCAGTACTCTTATTGGTCGATAATTTTGACTCCTTACAATCTACCACCATGGATGTGCATGAATACTCCTTACATATTCTTGACACTTTTTATACCCGGTCTAAAAAATTCAAAGAACATCCATATCTACTTACAGCCGTTGGTGGATGAGTTAAAATAATTATGGCAATTCGGCATTCGGACATATGATATATCGAAGAAGCAGAACTTTCAAATGAGAGTGTCTCTCATGTGGACCATCAACGATTTTCCAGCATATAGAATATTATCATGTCACGCCCCAGTCCTAAAATATCGAGGGACTAGACACGTGACAATGGCCAGCAGCACACACCGATGGACAAACCCAATTTAATGGATCCATCGGGGCATACTTAAGTTGTAGTACAATAATAAAATAAATAAGTCCAATGATACAAGTCACAGTCTATTCTCATCCACAACAGATAATCAAAGATCAAATACCAGAATAAATATAAATAAATATAATCTAATATATCTCAATAAAAGTGTCTCGGGGAACAACCCGAGAATAAGTCTGATACATCAATGCAATAGACATGAAATAAAGTAAATAGACACAGAAATAACTGAGTATATAAAGCCAATACTCAGGAGAAGTCCTTTGGCACGATCTCGTCCTCGAATCTGGTACTGCTCTACTGTATGCACCTGTTCCTGCTTCTGCTAATGCTCCGGTCCCGTATACCTCAGGATAGATCTCGTCAGCTAATCCTGGGGACATAATTCGGGTCCAGGTCCTCAGGGGATATAGCAAGGTACAAAATACCTCAAGCCAAAATAAATGCAGTGCAGAAATAAACGAAATAATAGGGTAAACTATATAACCATCTATGTGAAATACAAGTTGAGAGCATCACTAAAACTCAGGCTGAGACCACTACAAGCTCTGTGTCGGAGAGCCGGTAGCAGTGATATCACTAGTAGAGTGCCTAGCTCTAATGTAGAGTCTAAGGCCTCACAATAATATCTCACTAGTAGAGTGCCTAGCTCTGATATAGAGTCTAAGGTCTCACCATAATAAATATATATATAAATCAGCCTGTAGCCTGTGTGTCTCTTCCCACCTAATGTAATCACACATCTCATGTCCATGACACGCAAGATCAAAACTAATGCAGCAAGTCATATAATGTCTATGTCATAAAAACCTGTATCCTATACAGAATCATCATGAATATCTCAGGAAGATTCTATCTCATGAATAGTATCAAGTGTCCTGGGTTATGATGTACTTGATAAGGCAAGTACGAGAATGTAAAGGGTCACGATATCCACCTCTAGATGACGTTACACAACTCCGCATACGGTGTTGGCACCCGACTATTAATCGGACGCTAAGTAAAGTCACACAGTCCTAGGTCAAGCATGTACAATAATATATAAATAAGTCAAGGAAATAAGTAACAAAACTGTAATGTTGGCAAGGTACACTTGCTTGTGATTCTGGCTCCAACTATAGCTCTGGTCTCAGTGGGACTTGCAGGTACTCCTCCGGTTGCTGAAATAAATCTCACTATCAGATTCAGAAAATATCAAATAGCTAGAAATGTCTGTCCTTGAGTCCAATTTGGACACAGGGCAAAAGTGACAATTTTGGGTCAAAGCGGGGTCCACATGTGGGCCATTTTGCACCGAAAAATGTGTTAGATCTAATGGTCTCCAAATTTATCAAACTTAGTGTCAACAAGTCCAGAACGATGATACGAACCTAACGGATCTTCCAGAATTGGATTTCGATGAGCCGATCACAAAATTGCCCGTTAAGTGGAGCCGTGGGACCCACGATACACAATTTTGTCAACGTTCTCAGAATCGAACCAAACATGGGTCATAGGACCAGCATATTGCTACGAGTCCGATAGCGCAAGTTTTGTTTCGATCAGACATGTGTACACAAAGTTACAATGAGTTCCAGAACAGACAGATACGGGGCATTGTCGGCGGATACGCGTTGATTCCGGTGTGCACGCACATCCAAATCAACTTCTGCGAAATCCCACATGTCCGTATCAACGGTGCGCATATTTTGGTAAAGATCGCACGCGACCAAGTTGTCCCGTTTGGCAGGGCATACTCAGTTCCGGGGGAAAATGGGATATTGATTTTCTTGTTTTTGGATCGCAGGTTGCGATCGCCACAGGACGCGACACACGAGCGGGTTGTACGGGCATCGAGAGGGTCACGTAGTCTACACATAATAACTGATGGAACAGAAAAGGGAGCAACGAGGAGAGAGAACTGGTTACCTGAATAGGGCTCCGTAGAACGAGATTTCTTTGTGTCCGCGAGGCAACTCGGCTTCGACACGACACAGTGTCCACTGTGTCCGGGTCAGGGTTTTATGTGTCTGGGTTAGGGTTTTGGCAATAGGGCACCAGTGCTCGCCGGAGGAGGGCAAAGACGGCCGGGGACGGCTCAGGCGAGGCTGGCCGGGGTTCTGGCGGGTCGTCGACGGCGAGGTGGAGTCAGGGCGGCGCCGGAGCTGCTGTTGGAGGAGAAAGGCGGCTGCGGGGAGGCGTGGCAGAGTTCTGGGGTTCGTCGAGGTCGGAGTTTGTCGGAGAAGATGGAGGCGAGGGAAGCGAAGGCGGGAGGCTAGGACAGGGCTGCGAAGCTCGGGTCGAGCGGCTGTGGGGTTCTGATCGAGGCGGAGGAAGGAGGAGGGAAGGCGGCTCTGCGGGAGGGGGTCATGGCAGAGCGGGGCGGAGATGGGTAGCGAAGGGAGGCGGAGCGGGGAGATCGAAGGCGGTGGCGCTGGAGGTTCTGGGAGGAGGAGAGAGGCGGGGAGGGCTGACGACGGGGACGGTGGTGCTCTGAGGGAGATGGCCGGGGACGGCGAGGTCGAGGGTGGCGGTAGCTCGGGAAGGGGGACGACGCTGGGGGTAGGCAGAGGACGGCGAGGTGGAGCTCAGGGCGGTCGAGGGGTTAAATAGCGGCAGAGCTAGGTGGATAGGTTTCGGATTAGGATTAGGGTTCCGGCAGGTTAATGGGTCCGGGTCGGGTTCAATCCGGATCCGACCGGATCCACTAATATTTAAGTGCGGGTTCGGGTATGCGGGTTTCGGGTCAACGGGTTTGACCCGAATTTGACCCGTAGGGTTGGGTTTGGTTCAGTTTGGTTCTCCATGGTTCGGTTCGGGTTGGTTTGGATCAACTGAACCGGGTTTATTTCAGGGTTTATTTTGGTTTATTATAAACTTGGGTTTTAGGGCTTTAAAAATGCTTTCGGGGTCCAATAAATTCTCAAAAAATTACCCTAAGTTTAGTTTTTCATTTTACATCAAAAAATATTATTTTTATGATATTTTAATATTAATTAACATCATTTATAAATTGTTTAAAATCTAAATACCTTAGTTTTAATTGGTTAAAAATCCCAAAAATCCAGAAAAATTGTAAAAATTGATTTTAAAAAAAATTCCTAAAAAATTAGGGGGTTTACATATCGAGATGGAGTACTCATGGTACTTTATCTTGTCTGATATGTATGGAAAAGAGTAAGGCATTCCGTCTCCCGAATGGAGGAAAAATATACTTTTTTGATTGTCACCATCAATTCTTTTCTGCGTTGCATCTGTGGAGAAGGAACATAGATACCTTTAGAGCTGGTTAATAGGAACTATCTCCTTCCCCATTGAGACTGACAGGAGATGAAATTTGGAAAGAGGTGGATGGATTGTCGACTGTGATGGAAGATCCTATATCGGCCAATCACTTTAAAAGGTTCTGACATAGGCATAATTGGACGAAGCAGAGTATCTTTTGGGACTTACCTTATTGGAAAGAAAATCTCATAAGGCACAATCTTGATGTCATGTATATCAAAATGAATGTATTCGACAACATCTTCAATACGGTGATGGAAATCAAGAGAAAAACAAATAATAATGATAATGTCAAAGCAAGAAATGACTTAAAAATTATTTGTAGGCGTTCATATTTGCACCTAAAATAAAGTGGCAACGACAATTGGGTCAAGCCTCAAATTCCATTTACATTGAGTAGGAAGGATAAATTGATAATATGAAACTGAATTTCAAAGTTGAGATTTTCTGACGACTACGTGTCAAATCTGGCAAGATGTGTTGATCCCAAAGAACGCAAGCTGACATGGATGAATAGTCATGATTGCCATGTATTTATGGAGAGGTTACTACTTATTGCTCTGAAAGAGATGTTGCCTCATCAAGTATGGACTCCGTTGGCCGAATTATCTATATTCTTTAGAGATTTGTGTTCAAGCAAGTTGATAGTGCAACATATAATAGAACTTAAGGAGAAGATTGTATTGACATTGTCTAAGTTAGAAAGTGTGCTTTTCTTATTTTTTGATAGTATGGAGCATTTGCCGATTCATCTTGCATACGAAGCCCGTGTCGGTACTCCCATCCATTATCAATGGATGTATCCATTTGAGAGGTATAAATTTTTTATACTAATAATTTCTTTATTCATATAATTCTAAGATTCAATATATTATCTATATGTATCTACATCACCTGAAGAAGAAGGTTGGCAATAAGGCTAATGTAGAAGCTTTGATATACGAAAAATATATTAATGAGGTGTTTCAAACTTTTGCTCCATCTACTTTGATACTCATGTCAGAACAAATCATAACAGAGCCCCAATGAATGATGACAGTGGGGTTGATGCCCCAAATAGTGTAATCCATACTATCTTTAATATGAGAGGGAAGCCTACAAGTGATACTAAAGTACGTTGGTTGAAAGACAATGAGTTTGAAGCCGCTCATTGGTATATATTGTTAAATAGTGGTATAAAAGAGATGCAAGATATTGAGAAGTAAGCGACATATCTTTCCTAGATATTTTAATTTTGTATATACTTGAAAAAAAATTGCTTTAACTGTTCTCCTTATTATCACGGTACTTTTAGAGTTGGGGTAAAAATGTAGAGACCTAATATTAATGAAGATGATCTTGCTAGAGAGGTTGATAAATTTTTTTTATCGTGGTTCCATAATTATGTACGAATCGTAAACATAAAGTATTCTAAATTTAGCATTCAGACCAATCTTTGTCTAATGCCTGTATGATACATGATGTTTCAGTTTTTTGTCCTGGTACAGACTTACAGAACGAATGACTTCGAACATTAGCTATCGGACCAAGTAAGAGGGCAAAGTGTTAGGATGGATACACCATCAATGGCTTCAAATTTAGAACCACTGATAAGTCTATTAATTAATTATTTATCGATGAGGAGGCTAATTATACAAAGTATTCTCGAGTATGTGTGAGGGGTTCAGTCTACAAGGTCGATCCAGAATTCGACTATTAAGGTGTACTAAGAGATATCGTAGAGCTGGATTACTCTTATGAGAAAAAAATTATGCTGTTTAAATGTGATTGGTTCGATACAACACCCAAGCAAGGATAAAAAATTGACAAACAGTTTGGGTTTATTGATATAAAATATGGAAAAATATATATGGATTTTGAACCATTTGTGTTGGCTAGTCAAATGGTTTAAATGTATTATACGAGCTATCATACTCGATGACGCAATAATAAAGATTGGTGGGCTATATACAAAACTAAAGGTAGAAACACATATAATATTGGGGATCTAGCATACTAAGAGGATGAGGTTGTTATGCCTCAACTTGCATATATAAGTTTGGCCGGTATTGATGGTATAAGATTGACGTTACCGTAGAGGATGATAGAGTTGATAAAGAGTTAAGATAAAAGACTTACCGCATATAGAGGAGAACCCTGATATGGAGATATCGAGCGAGAAATAAGAATTGGAAGATGAATATGATATTGATAGTGGAAGTAAAAATGAAAATGAAAAAGTAGAAGATATCGACGATTCGAAAAATGATTTGGAAGACGATGACGATTCGAAAGATGAAGAAGATTAGTATATACATAAATATGCATTAGCTTAGATATTTATTTAATTATTTTATGACATGATTATTATTTATTTTATCATCATACTTGTATTTACTTATTTTACCATACCATTACTTTATGATTATCTGTTCGATGACACCATTTTTTTATTTGCTGCAGATTTACCTATAGTATAGCGGGACGAGGACGATGACAAGTTCAGAGAGGATCATCTTCTCAGCATCCTCCATCCACTATGCCTGCTACCCCATATTCTAGCACACGACCTGAGGACGAGTTCATAGATGCGGAGGATGGTTTATCCCACCATATACTCGTTGTTCATTAGTGTAGTACCCTGCTCCGCATTGGCACTATGTACAAGAGATATCACTTTGCTGGCTCGAGCGGAAGCCTTATCGTAGAGTTCTCCATCGAAACACAAGATGATTGATCTAGGTGAGTGGGCAGAACTTCATTCTCTAATTCTTGCATGCTTTAATAATGAATATGAGTTTTTGCAATTCTTGTCAACTTAATAAGATAATGTTCGCATTAAGAATGATAGAACGAGAACCTGCTAGCTGAACTAGAAAACTTTTTATGCTTGTCTAAAAGAGATAGAACTATTGCCTTGCTAACTTAAAGAATTGATTATCGCATGCTTAGTTATACGAATACCGCTATCGAACGAACCGCTGCCATGCTAATAGACAAGAGTAAATAAATGTTTATATATTTTCATCGTATGCTAAATAAGAGTAGAACTATATACTTAGCTAAAAGAGATAAAAGAATCGTGCCACGTTATGCTTGTCATTAATGCTTGAAAGATAGAACTGTTTGAATAACTTGTATAGTATGCCATCGAACATATTGATTGATTGAAAGAAAGAAGATTGAACCTATAGAAATGTTCGAACCTATCAAATTGATTGAACGTATCGAACCTATTGACTTGATTGAAAGAAAAAGATTGAGGGCTCCGGCTCTATCGCTTGATATCATATTTTCTTATCTCGGATATGTATTTTATATAGTCTTTATGTGATAGAATCGCATTCATCGCATCGGTCTTTGGACAACTTGTGCACAAGGTACTATCTCTCGAGGATTTCCTGTGGCACTGGGAATCGCTCATCCTGGGGAAGATAATCAAACCATCCTGAGGCTTGTAGTCCTCGCGATTAGAGGGGTGTCCTGTCTAATAGTTAGCCTGGGCTTATAGTCCCAGGTGCTGCTATTGATAGGTTTTTTCGTGGACCATTATATAGTTAGGGCGCATGCTAGGTTCATCTTCTTGCATACCTAACTGTTTGATGCAGAGAAGGATGATATATTATTTTATATATCGTCTTACATCGTACCTAGACTTGCATGATTGCTTGAATATTGATGATCGCCTTGAATAGTATAAGAAGATAGACCACTAAATGCATGCTAGAGTCTTTAAAAGAATGAATATGACTCACAAGATACACTGAGCACCAGAGATAGTAATCGAACTTGCTTATCGTACATGAACTGCTTGTCTGCTTGCTTGTATATCGAACAAGAATTTTAATTTCAAAGATATTTCCAAAAGAAGTAATATGACTCCGTTCCTGTACTACATGTAACAAACCTAGGTAAAACTAAAAAGATCACTAGTAATGTAATATTTTATAACATAATTACTTAGTGTTGGTTTTAGTGAATGTTGCTTCTGTTCGTTGATTTTAGACTTACTAGTACTTTCTCCAAAGTGCTGATCCACCAACAGTTTTGCTTGTTCGCAGGTGCTTCATCCCCAGGAACCAAAAATCTGGTTTCGATGCCTTAAGCCGTATCGATTATTTTGAGCTGCTTTTGTATAGAGGAACATAATATATGGAAAGATACCATTGTATTAAGAGAACTTCTTGCCTTGATCTTTGTCCCATATACTCAAATAAATTATTGTTTGTAACATGTTCCTCTCTTGCGTACTCGATCGATTTGATGATAGCCAAAATTTTAAGGATATTGCCTTGAGCGGGCACAACCCCATGCTTGTAACGTATCACGTTCTGATAGAAACGATCATCCCACGGGAGCGCTGGCACGGTGATTCGTGGCTAGCAGGGACGGTCGATTCCTGCGGGAGATCGGGGCGTGACATATTGGTATCAGAGCAACTCGATCCTCTGGCCTTATGCCATTTTTGCTGCTACTCTTAGATAACGATTCCTTGCACATTGATATCATTATTGAGTAGAGCGTTTCATATAATAAGTCCATAGATATTCTCAAAAATGTGCACAAAAGTTTTCTGGATTTGATTTATTGTTTAAGAGTTATGGCTTCTGATTTTGATTTGCTTGAGTGATTGTTATAGATTGCTCTAATTTTAAATTAAGGATGTTGGGGGATGAGGACTATTACTGCTCTGGATATCGAAAGTTTCTTCTTGAAGTTTAGAGGACAAAACTTTTTCTTAGTAGATAAGTATATAGTGACCCGCTCCACGTTGGCACTATGTACAAGAGATATCGCTTTGCTGGCTAGAGCGAAAGCCTTCTCGGAGAGTTTCTGATCGAAACACAAGATGATTGATCTAGGTGAGTGGGCAGAACTTCGTTCTCTGATTCTTGTATGCCTTAATAATGAATCTGAGTTTTTGTAATGCTTGTCTGCCTAATAAGATAATGTTCGCATTGAGAATGATAGAACGAGAACCTGCTTGCTGAACTAGAGAAATTTTTATGCTTGTTTAAATAAGGTAGAACCATTGCCTTGCTAAGTTAAAATTGATTATTGTATGCTTAGTTACACGGACACCGCTATCGAACGAACTGCTGCCATGCTAATAGACAAGAGTAAATGAATGTTAATATGTTTTTATCGTATGCTAAACAAGAGTAGAACTGTTTGCTTAGCTAAAAGAGATAGAAGAATCATGCCACGTTATGCTTGTCATTGATGCTTGAAAGATAGAACTGTTTGAATAACTTGTATAGTATTCCATCGAACATATCGATTGATTGAAAGAAAGAAGATTGAACCTATAGAAATGTTTGAACCTATCAAATTGATTGAACGTATCGAACCTATTGACTTGATTGAATGAAAGAGATTGAGGGCTCCGGCTCTATTGCTTGATATTATATTTTCTTATCTCGGACAGGTGTTTTATATAGTCTTTATCTGATAAAATCACATTCATCGTATCGGCCTTTGGACAACTTGTGCACAAGGTACTATCTCTCTAGGATTTCCTGGGGCACTGGTAATCGCTCATCCTGGGGGAGATAATCGAAACATCCTAAGGCTGGTAGTCCTCGCGATTAGGGGGGTGTACTGTCTAATAGTTAGCATGGGCTTGTAGTCTCAACTGCTTCTATTCATGGGTTTTCTTGTGGACCATTATGTAGTTAGGGCACATGCTAGGTTTATCTTCTTGCATACCTAACTGTTTGATGCAGAGACAGATAGGGAAAGAGAACCTTATTCATATATATGCAATATTGCTAACTTGTATATTTGCTCCAGGGATAACCGCTCGACAAAAGGGGTAAGAATCACTATATAAGTGATATATTATTTTGCATATCGTCTTGCATCATACCTAAACTTGCATGATTGCTTGAATATTGATGATCGCCTTGAATAGTATAAGAAGATAGTCCACTAGATACATGCTAGAGTCTTTGAAAAAATGAATATGATTCACGAGACACACTACGCACCAGAGATAGTAATCAAACTTGCTTATTGTACATAAACTGCTTGTCTGCTTGCTTGTATATCGAACATGAATTCTGATTTTAAAGATGTTTCCAAAAGAAGTAATATGACTCCATTCCTGTACTGCATGTAACGAACCTAGGTAAAACTAGAAAGATCACTAGTAATGTAATATTTTATAACATAATTATTTAGTGTTGGTTTTAGTGAATGTTGCTTCTGTTCGTTGATTTTAGACTCACCAGTACTTTCTCCAAGGTGCTGACCCACCAACAGTTTTTATTGTTCGCAGGTGCTGGATCGTTCGAGGAAGCGATAGATGTGCCTCATCCCTAGGACCTAGAAATCTGGTTTCGATGCCTTGAGCTGTATCAATTATTTTGAGCTGCTTTTCTATAGTAGAACATAATATATGGAATGATGTTATTGTATTAAGAGAACCTCGTACCTTGATCTTTGTCCCGTATACTCAGATGGATTATTGTTTGTAATACTGTCCCTCTGCTGCGTACTCGTTCTATTCGATGATAACCAAAACTTTAACTATGTTGCCTTGTGCGGGCGCAACCGCAGGCTCACACGATATCACGTCCCGATGGAAATGATCATCCCGCGGGAGCGATGGTGCGATGATTCGCACCTAGCGGGGACGGTCGATTCCTACGGGAGATCGGGACGTGACAAGTAGGAGGAGCAACTCCATCTCCTGGAATGCCCTCAGCTGCTACCCCTTCTTCTACTCTAACCACTACCGGCACTACTATACTAGCTACTCCACCAGTTGCTCCCACAGGAGCAAATCTATTTCCAGGCCTTCTTATGGATAACGGAGTATATGTCCGCCGTCCAGGATTTGTAGAACCCCCTACACTACCTGAACGGCTTGCCAATATCTGTCGTCCCGAGCTATGGGTCGATGGAGCGACGTAAGCATTTATTTATCAATTTACATATTTATTTTATATTTTTTATTCTAATTGTATATTATCTACTTATTTCATATTCTTTCCGATTAAGGCTGGGAATGATCTGGGGGAGATCATGCGGGGTTACTTTGATGGCCCTTATATCAACTTTAGTGACACCCCGCTCGATCGACGATTCGCGTGGTTGAAGAAGCTCCAGGTATGTATATAAAATTTATTTATAATAATATATAATTTTTTTGATTACAATGATAAAAATTATTTTTCTAATTTGTAGAGGTTGTACTGGTGGCCGGATCATAGAGATAGTGATATCCGGAAGTGCTATAAAAGACCGTCGTCAACAAGAGGTTGAGAGATACGATCAATGACCAGAAAGATTTGGCGTTACTTGGACCGGATCACCGCAAGGAGTGGCTGAAGGCGGAGTACTGAGAGGAGATGAAGAAGAAGATGGACACCCTGGTTTACAAGGCCAAGTGCGAGAAGGCGAAGGCTGCCGGTGCTAAGGGTGGTCTCCATACTGGTGGATCCATTCTGACCGTCAAGCATTTTCGGCGGATGGTTAGTATTAAAATTTTTTGTTTGATCATTTTTTTGTATTTCTAATTTTTTTGCTTATTTATTAATTGCTTAATTTTTATAGTGCGACGAGGCCACCAGAGCCGGGGAAGACCCCAAGACCGTCGACATTCAAGCAATCTTCCAGCGCACCCACAAAAGAAAAAAAAGGATAGGATCGTAGATGAACGGGCAGCCAAAGCATATGTAAGTTCTCTTTATAAAATTTTGTTAATTTAATTAGATTATTTTTATAATTTAATTAGATTCCAGGTTTCTAGGTCAAAACAATCAAAGTAGGTCAACTCTAGGTCAAATAGTCAAACTATAATATTTTCTAATTTCTAGGTTGATTTTTTATCTATTATGATGTTTTATGAAGTTATATTAAGATATATTAAGATTCTAAAAGCATATAAAAGAGAAAAACTTATCTATCACATGTAAATTAATCGACAAGGGTGATTACTATTTCATTCAATTTCAAAAATATTAAGAAACAATACTGTAAATACTTAAAATTATGTACCTTGGTTGATATCCTATTTTAAGAAACAACACTGTAAATACTGTAAATATTTAAAATTATAATTTCATTCAGTTTACTTTAAACCTCATAGAATGGTCCAATACCGATTTCGATTTTGATACTTTGAACCTTGGTTAATATCCTATTTTAAGATATTATAAAAATCAAATATAGAGAATATAACTCAAATTATATACATGTACGATGATATCTAGTATTTAATATGGTTCTCTAACCAAAATTAAATATAGCACATATAACTCTAAAATTCTTAACTTTAAACCTATTTCTATAAATAAATATAGGAGACGTATGTGACGTTAGAAGAGGGGCGCTGAGAGCAGTACGCTGACTGAGAGAAACGATCGGTAGGTAAAAGCTGTCGGAAGAGAAAAATGCGAGAGCGTGTACGGTACCGGATCGTTGGCATCCCAGCTGTCGGTTCTTCCCAGAGCTCCTCCGACGGCTACTCCAGCTCCATAAATATCCGGCTCAGGTGTTCCTTCTGGTGCATATCTCTGGAGAAGCTCACGACGACTGTGCATGAGCTACATGTGCTGGTCTGACGGCTCCTCCAACGGCTACTACTTTGGGTCCTCCAGCTACTCCGACGGCTCCAGCTCCTACAATGGCATCGATGGGTCATCCAGCTACTTCGACGACTCCTACCATTGTTCCATCTGTTGTTGCTCCTGATGATCTACATGATATCATCGCTATGGTTGTGGCGCAGTACATGGCTAGCTGACAACAGCCGCCGCCTCCGCCGTCGACTTGATGAATTTTTTGAGTTTGTAGGATTTTTTTTAGTTGGTTGTATTTTTTTGATTTGATTGTATTTATTTGACTTTGTGTGATTGTATAACAGTTATTTATACATGTTTGGATTACCCTACTTTATTATTTTATTATATATATAATATTTGTAATGTTTGTGTGGGTTTTATTAGTTTGTATGAAATTTACTTGTGTGAAATTTATTTGTGTAAAAATTGGTGAATGTATAACAGGTATATGCGTAGCAGAAATTAATTCTAGAAAAAATATTATCTTTAGCAAAGGACTGGCGATGTAATAGCGACGAAAAATCTAAAATTTTTTAAGTCAACGACGGATATTCGACGAAAAATCTCAGGGCAACGACTACCTAGTGACGGACTATTCCGTCGCTAAAACGTCTGATACACACAAATATGCCAAACATGTATTAGAGTTCGTCGCTAGCATCCGTCGCTAATCCGTCATTGAGAGTGACAACTTAGCGACGATTAGCGACGAACTCTGTGAGCCTTGAATGTGCAAAACCTTTTGAAAATTTTGACACATTTTGGCTCACATAATCCGTCGCTATTATGTCGGTAAGTAATCAGAATGTTTAGCGACGAAATTTATACGTCACTGATCCGTCGCTGGTTTTATGTTCCTCATTCCGTTGCTAATCCATCGATAAACGACGAATTAGCGACAGAATTTTCGTAGTGACATTAATTATTCTGACGGAATATTTCTGTCGCTAATTCGTCGCTAAATAGAGATGGAAAAATGTATTTTAGCGACGGATAATTCCGTCACTAAAACAGTATATTTTTGTAGTTCCACCAATCATCAAAACCCATATCATCCATCAAATGACAGAGAAATCTATGATTTATTGTATCATACGTCTTACGTAAATCAAGTTTAATGCATGCTTTGTCCACTATTGAAGTCTCTTACTAATTCATGCACAAGTAAGTAATTTTCTGATACGACTCTACCTGTACAAATGCCAATTGGTTAGGAGAAATAAGCCCCAACATCAGATCCTACATTCGCTTACACATGGTGTTAGTGATAATTTTGTAAACAAAAACGGTAACATGCAGTTGATCTAAAGTATGTAAGCGACGTACCTTCCTTTTTCGGAATAAAGTAAGAAAAGTATGGTTTAATTCTTTCAGTAATTTGTTAGTACAAAAAAAAAAAAAAAAATCCCAGACTGCAGCAAATACCAGACGTTTAAGCACCTCCCAATGAGTTTGGAAAAACTATTTGTATTTTTAATAACACTTGCAATTTCCTGCATAGAAATCTGTTGGCGAAGAACACCATTACATACCAACTTTGGGAAATCCTCTGCATAGTCGTGTTGATTATATAACTCCCGGTATGACCGCTTCAAAGTTTATCACGTGAGATTTGGATCATTTGATTCTTGGTTTGGTTTTGAAATATTTTATAGTTATAAAACTAAACTATACCAAACATGTCCAGAATTAAATCAAATCAAATCAAACCAAACTAAATCAAACCAAATCAAGAAATAAATATGGAAATCTTATATGTCTCAAATCATTGGGTTCTCGTAAAGAGCCTATTTGAGTCCCGGTTGAACTTCGGTTGGATCATTACCAAAGATTTTCGGTTCAATTATCGGTTTGGTTTTTAAAACATTGTTTAAGAACTTTTTTTTTTAATGATTTTTATATTGGTTGTGTTTGATAGATTTAAACAATCTTTTAAACTTGGAGTCAAGAGTCTTTCATAGGGAGCTTTAGTGTTTATAAAGAAAATTTTCCAAATATTTAATTTCTCTAAATATTTAGGAGTACCAACCATCACACTTAACTCTTCTTGTTAGTGTTAGAGCTTGGTACTGTCGAAAGTAGGAAAAAGTTCACCGCAATTAAAGTGACTAGTTACCAGTGTGCATTCATCTGCATCTAACTTGCAACAGGATTCAGTAGTTCTCAATTTCTGCTAGTGCAGGTTCAAATTTCTCCAGTGAAGGAAAAGACAACATTACAAACTGATACAGGTGCATGCACATCTGCTTATTTAAATGGAAATATGGTAATATAGAAATCGTGCCAGGCCGGGAGACGCAAAATATATTAAGGTGTTCGTTCATACCCAGAACTGAGCCTGGAGCCAATCTACCGTCTTCTTGTCCAGCTTAAACGCCTTGGCAAGCACCTCATCGGAAATAGGCGGCTTCGACCCAAACACGGCATTGGCTATGGTGATCGTGCCCGGGTTCTGGCTACTCAGCGCTGCGATCGCCACCGCTTTCTCATGACCTCCAGAATTGAGCTGGAAGTGCACGAGCCCTTGGGGGAACACGAAGACATCACCCTTGTGAAGAAGCTTGGCGAAGAGTTTGTTGCCGGGATTGGATGTCACGAACCCGACATAGAGAGAGCCTTCAACTACGGTTAGGATCTCGGTGGCTCGCGGGTGAGTGTGGGGCGGGTTGAGTCCGTAGGGTTCGAAGTCTATGCGGGCCATGGAAATGCCGAGGGTGTTCAGACCCGGAAGTTGGGCTGCAGAGACCAGTGTGACATTAGACCCGAGCGGGTTGCTCGTGTTGCCAGCCTTGTCGAGGCCGGCGAAGAAGAAATCGTCTGCTTTTGCCTGCTTCGGGTCCTCACAGACTAATCCATTCACAAACACTGCAGCCAACATGTAGATATGTAAGTAAAGATATAACAAGACATTATATATATAGACATACATAAGTATGGTGCAGTGCATGCATGCGAAAACGAGACTCTGCTTGGGACGCAAAGTATGAATCAAACCCATGCATGATTTGGGTGTTCAAGAAACTGAACGCCACCAGCTAGCTACATAAAGAATGAATAAGCAAATGTTTAATACAGTTAGTAATAAGTACGAGTACCAGCTGACATTTTGACGCCAACACAAAAGTCCTGGAGAGGGCTAGGATCAGAAGCAATCGCAAACGAAGATAATGTAATCATAAGAACAGCTAGGAAGAACAAGTTGACTGCAGCCATCTCTAAGGAAAAAATAATATTAAATAGTGAAGAAGATGGTTGATTATTATTGGATGAAGAAGGAGGTGATAAACGTTCACTGGTATATATACATACAGGGGGGGAGGGGAGTCCAACAAGGTTAGGTTGTGCTATCAATAGTTATCTTGTCGTTAAACAAATATATAGTACTGTGGTTGTTACCACCTTTAGGTAAATAAATGGACCCCCAACAAGGTTAGGCGAATATGTTGGGTGAACAACCTCAATGTACAAGTCAATTCTACATATCAGATTGATCATTAATGTCGGATGGGATCTGACTATCATCAACCTAAATTGGCTGGCACAAGAAGAATAGTGAACATTTAGACTAGCCTCATACCCTTCAGGCTGTGTGACCGATCGAGCTCATAATCCAACCCCACCACAAGAAGCTGTGTGACCGATCGAGGTCTCAACATTCAGCCAAACCATCAGAAAACCACTCCGGCGACAGTTTCCGATGAACCATCGAATCCGCAAACCCAGTCTACCCACATCTTTGAATCGGTAAACACATCTACTAAACAAACCAAATCTGATCTCCAACACATCCCCACCTCCAGCTCAACACAAAACCAAAGATTACCTGAAACACAAAATGCCACCAATAAGATAAACATTCCATTCCTGAACCACATCCTCCGCAATACCAAGATCTGGTGATAGTATCAGAACCTTCCATCACCACCTGATACTTTCACTTCCTTCCTCAAAACCATTTCTCATCAATCTCCTTGCCAGACATCCTGTTCTTCCCTGAATTCCCAAACTAATATCTGGAAGGAAATAATCAGGAATTGTCGGGGTTTGAGGAATGATCCGACAATTCGTACTCTTCATTCATTTCTCCGGGCAACTAGACCTGTCATCTAATGCTACCTCTCTCACTGGGCTTCGATTACAGTATAGCCACCTCTTCCTGTGGCAGATCAGGAGGCCTTTTGGCCACGTGGAATTCTAATATCCCTTTGTATGTTATATCCGTAACTGCTAACTACATTCACCTTCACATCCACCAAAATCACAACACCCCGGCATGGCATCTTTACTGTATTTATGGACCTCCCAATGTTGCAAACAGAAGATTATCTTGGACAGATATGGAACTGGAAATCACAGCCTTAACAGAGCCTTGGGTCTGTATAGGAGACTGCAACTCAATTCTCAACGCGACCGAAAAAGTGGAGGTAACAAATTCAACTTCCAGCACCACAAGTATAACTTCATCAATTGGTTTAATAGATCAGCAACTATGGATATTGGATACTCTGGACCGGCATTCACTTGGACCAACCGCAGATCAGCAAATTACAAGAGACTCGACAGAGCTATGGTTGACAACTTCTGGCGCAGTATACATCCTAGAGCTGGAGTACTCCATCTGCCATGCCTTAATAGTGATCACAACCCAATCTTGTTGTCTATGATCATAGGTAAAAAGAGAAGAACATACCCCATCAGATTCGAGGCTGCCTGGACCCAAGAACCTGACTTCAAGAGAGTAGTTAATGACACTTGGATATCCTCTAGTATCAATGGCAATCTTCAGTCCAACCTCAAAGATCTCCTGCAAGTGCTCCGCAGTTGGGGGAAAAGAAAATTAGACAACCTCTCCGCAGATATTAAAACCCAAGAAAATTATCTCCTTCACCTCCAACAAATTCAGATTGCTGAAGAAATAATACTTCAAGAGAAAATCACCCAAATCGCACTCAACAAATTACTTCTTCAGCAAGAGCTCTACTGGAAACAAAGATCTTGTATCTCATGGCTAAGAGAAGGAGACAAAAACACAAAATTCTATCATATGATGGCAGTGAATAGGAAATGTCATGACCCGTATCCGGATGTGGGGGGGCACGAGTACGTGAACAACGTCCAGCCTACGCCGCAGCGTCGACGGTAGTACGCTGTCTAAGTCAACAATACTTTCTATCCATCTCATACAATAATATATGTAACCTATCAATGATATCTCAACTCCAAACATGAGAACAATATGATAATAAAGTAATGATACTCAATCACAATAATCTATAAGAAAAAATTAGCACAATATGATATAAACAACTGAAGTCACAAAGTCACAATACTAGATAGTCTACAATATCAACATCAATTCTAAATAAGTCTAACAATACCAACATAAGTCTAGGAGTAATATAATAACAACATCTCAATAGTATAGGTGCTGGAGACAAATCCAATACTAAATGCTAAGTAAAGATAACTAAGATAATAAGTGACACCGACTAGACCTTCCGGTAATCACTCCTGAACTAAAGAGTCAAAAGCTGCGTCTACTACGGCCTCCTACGGTCCGTAATACGTCGGGCACCAATCCTCCAAGTAATCTTCTGAAAAAATATCCAGTCAGAATGGAACGAGTAGAAACCAATAGCAGTTCCAATTAATTGACAAAGACTATGAAACAGTAAATAGTGATGTAATACTTGGTGAGCAGATAATAATGAGACATGGTACAAAATAGAGTAAGCAGATAAATAAAAAAATAATGAAAAGCAAGAAGGAAGAACAGATAAGTAGTAAAGATAGACATATATGTGAAACTAGTAAACTTGTCATATAAGTATGCAACCAGCATGTATAAAGTAATCCAGAAAAGACTGTATCTAAACTAGTATTTTGAAATACCAAGTTGACATGTGAACGACTAGGGGTAAAATTCGGCGAACCACACGTGTCGTGTGTGGTTGCTATCATTCCAGTCAGACCATGGGGTAGAAAGGGTATGTTCACACGTATTCAAGGTATTTCTTCGTCCAACTAGTATTCATGGATCCAGGTCCCGACACGAAGAATCTCAATAGTCCAGAATAGATCATTAGGCACGTAAATACATTAGTCTAGAAAGTCAATAGGCCCGAAACTACGTATCTCACGATAATGAATCCATGTAATAATAATTCGTATATCCAGTGTGTCAGAAATCAGGCAAAGAAATACTATAAACATGAATCATAGTAAATATCAAATAAAGAAAACTATCAGAAAATGTACCCGCCTGTCGTCCTGAGCAACGGATGCAAAACGATGTACGAACTGGTGTCACACTAAGCTATATATAAAATTCTATGTCATTTGGTGTATTAGAGTAATAAAAATTCTTAATTAGACAAAAATATGATTTCTAAGTCATTTCTAGGTCATATTAATCAAACTAGGTCAAACTAGATCAACTAGGTCAATACCTTGCTACTATAGGTTTTCTAGGTTATACCAAGGTATACTAGTCAATATTAGTTATTACTATATATTACTAGTACATAAAACTCATATATATATATTTCAAGTTAATACCTTAACTATTTAACTTATCTCAACACTAACACTTATCCTTTATATTACCTTAGTTAACTCTAAGACCCTACATTTAACTAATAATTTAACTACTTTAGTTATGTACCACTTATGATACCTTAGGCTAATACTCTAATATTTTCCCATTACCTTAAACATGAACTCCTTACCTACTATACTAACCATACCCCAACATGAAACTAGGGTCCAATACCTTAAATTGTACTAGTATCTTAACATCTAACTAAAAACATAAATCCTAATCACATCTACTAACCCAACATACTTTACTACTCTAGTATCAGCCACCTGCAATTTCTTACTGATCCCAGAACCTGAGACTTAATCTTTCCTTTACACTAATGCCAGACTGCCCAAACTAGATACACACAGTGCAACCACACAGACCCTCATCTTCCTTGATCTGCTTTAGCTCACCCATTTCCTTGCTTGCAATAGTATCAGTCCTTCCTGCTTGAATTCGAGTCTTAACTAATAAAGTGGACTACCCACATACATTGTCCTAAAATTAGAACAATGCTCACTTGACTTGGGCTCACATCATTCCTATAATCCCAAGCACATCAGTGCACCCTTGAAGTGCTTGTTGTTGTTATTGGGAAGATCTCTAGGCCTGACTGAATCCTTCCTCATCTCCAACCACTTCCAACCTCTTCAATACACCACCAGACACACCTCAACTTCTGGCACCAAGGAGAATCAAACCACACACCCACATACATTGCACACTGAGCACCCACACTCAGTCTTAAACTTGAGTACTCCATCAACTATTAGTTTTGATACACATATACACTAACTTTGCAAGTTTTGGTGCACCCATGTTGACATATTGTAAACCCCCTCACCCAAAATTAGGCCTACTTTGCTTAGATAGTAAAATTAGGGCTGGTTTAAACCCAAATAGAAATAGAACATTTTATTTATTTAATTATGCAATAATTATGTCCAATAGTGAGCCTTACCATTGCTCCGAGAATTGGAGCACTACACTAGCCAATGCCTTTCTACAAACTTTATACCATTGTCCGAGACATACCCGCCTGCTATTCTGACCTCGGTGTAACTTATAATTATACTCTTGCGCAAAATTTTAGTCGCACAATAAACTTCGCGAACGTTATTTCCTAATTCTAAATAAATTCTAACTTTGTACCCTTGTGCGTTCCAATCGAAATTGGAGACACAATCTTGACCGTTTTGTGCAACCCAAATTTATGATAAAATTTTACACTGAATCCCCTACGTCCATGACACATGTTTTCTACCTAGTTTTATCCCCATGTACCTCTAATTAATTCCAGAACACCTTGCGCGATAATTTAATTAATTAAAATCTAATTTCTACCTTTGTGTAATTTTAACAATTGTTGGGCGCTTTTATGCAAAATTTTATTAAGGTGCCCACGCTATTGGACAATATATGAAAAAAAAAATCTATTTTTCCCTTCATATGAATTTTTCCAACAATTTTCGGAATGTACAAACGCACAGCATCGCCCCCTCATTTAAACCCCATCCTTGTATTTTAAACCATGTAAATATAGCCCAACATCCTAATGTAAGACCAAGGCCCACTCCAAGGAGAGTTGACCAAGCCCACATTATCGTAGGTCAAACCCCCAAACCCAAATTTTATGTATTTATACAACTTTTTCTCCTTTCTTTCATTGATTCACCAAACCCTATGCAAATACACAGTCGACCTTCCCCGAGCTCCTGTTCATCGTCGTCCTCCCCGCAGATGGAGCCGAGCCGGTCGCCTGACCTCCGTCGACCTACCTCCCTCTACGACGCCTCGCCGGAGCTGATTAACTAGATCCATCAGCCCTCCTCGACCTCTGCAACCGCCGAGTCCTCCATCGACCACGGTGACTCGCCCGATCCCCTCGACTCGTCCCCTCAGCCGTGCCCGTCCACCGCGCTTCGCCAGAGAAGCTGGAGCATCCCTCAACCACTGAACAGATAGCCACCATCGTCTCTGTCCCCTCGCCAGGATGACTAACTGCCAGAGCACGGTCACCCGAGCCTCTGCCATTAACGTCGGAGATCGCCGTTCTTCCTCCGACTTTGTCTCACCTCTTCCCCGATCGACCCAATATTCCGCGCAGTCGAGGCCTGACTCGTCAGACTCGTCCCCGACCTCTGTTCTCCCCCTCTCCTCCGCCTGAACATCACCAGCCACCGCCATCATCTGAATATCGCCACCATCACCATTACAACCACCAACAACCCCACCGTTGCCATCACCCGAGCCACCCTCTCCTTGCCTCGATCTGCCCTGGCCTCTCCTTGCTCTCCTTATTCTCTGGTGAACTATCACCCGAGCCTCTTTTTCCACCTCTCCACTGTCCTCCTCGTCGGCTGGACCACCCCCTGGCCGGAGAAACACCATCAACACCTCATCATCATTATCCTTATCACCATTAATATCATCATTAAACACCATTACCATCATCATCCAATTATCTCCATAATCATCCACATCATCATAATCACCATCGTCCACATCATCATCCTCGATGTCACCATCATCCCAAGTCATCACCAGCATCCCAATTATCATCCCAAGTCATCACTAGCATCCCAATCATCATCTCACCCTAATCACCAGCACCCCATCATCATCCTCATCATCACCCTCGTCGCCATCGTCGTGAACCTCACCGTCGTATCCGTGCACATACCCCGAGGTACGAACCTGTCCGTCTTCTCCTTTTGATGTGTGTTAGTATGAGTGCCAGTAGGACATTAGTATTGCTGTACCACAGTTAGCGGATATCGGACCCTGAGTCGGTAAACCCAACTCGCGTTCGTGCACGTATGCGTACGCGAATATTATTCAGTTTAGAATATATAAATATATATAGTATATGTATATTTAGTTATTCATTAGCATGTTATTAATTGGTATATATATTTATGTACATATTTAATATATGTATTCAAATAGTTATGTAAATAAATTACTGGTTATATTATTATATAATTATATGGATATATGTGTAATTAAATGCTAAATAATAGTTGTGACTATATATGTATGTATTATACGACCCTAGGACACTGTGGACTATCCCGTATTTACCTTGACTATGTTGACACTAAGAACTTATAGTTGACTGTCTTGCATACATTAACGTACTGGCTTAGATACCTGTCAGTTGACTGTCTGATTGTGTACAGCACTTGAAGATGTAACCCTGCATAATTCAACGCGTAATTGACCGTGTTAGATGACTAGTGCCACCCCTAATGTACCCCTGAGTCCAGTATAAATATGGTTGTGTATGTGCTAGTGTAATGACTAATAATTTTATTGTATTATATTATATGTACATAGGATATTGGATTTGTAAGACTACCCCATTATCATGTAGCATCATTAGGTTCATTGGCCTTGACACAGTTGTTATACGAGTGTGAGTCTCATATAGATCACGGACTGCGTGACAGGTCTGGCCTCCTGTACGTATGGGCCGTGCATTAGGGATGACTGTTGATAGAAACTTTGTATACTAGAAGACTTAGCAGTTATTAGAGGTCCATGGACATAGCCTATTGTAGTACGGTGGTCCAATCCTTGTCCTTGTTTGGTTGCAGGATTGGGCTAGGGTACTAAGAATAGGCTATAAACCAAATTGTGTCATGGATGTGACATGCTTAGAGCATGGGGTGGGGAGAACAACAAGTACCGCATTTGGGCTCCTTTGTACTTTTTCTCTTGTAACCCGTACGCTCCGTCGAAGATGCGTAGTCATGATGACCACTATATATTATATATTATCAGGTGGCCTCTGCCGTTCAAAAGACGACATGCTTTGTAGGCCCCTGGATCTCCAAGAGAACCATACCAATCCCATTTTTAGCCAGATAGCCCACTTGTTGGAAAGTTGTTCTCAAACTGTATTCACATAGATGGTTAGGCGACCCATTGGATATTTATTTCAGTACTTTATTGGCATGCTTTTATGTATCTTGTTATGTCCCTCTAAGGACCTGGTCCCTTCCAGGTGTCGCTGTTTATGAGTATTCACAGGAGCACAGATTCGGATGGTTACATATGTTTCGAGGATGTCTTCTCTTCGAGCCCCGTGATTGTTAGCTGGTATTCATATATTATGTTGGTTGTGTTGTACTTATATTGTAATTACTTTGATATTCTAGTTGGTAGTGGATTTATTTTCATCCAACTATCGTCTTTAGATACTTCTTATTGAGACTTAGTTTCATAGATATTGGTTATTTATTTATATTTGATTTTCTGTGGATGAGATTTAGATTATACCCTGTGACTTGTAATAGATTTATACCACTTGTGGATTTGATATTCATATTACAACATACGTGTCACGCCCCAGTCCCAAAATACCGAGGGACCAGACACGTGGCAATGGCCAGCAGCACGCACCGATGGACAAACCCAATTTAATGGATCCATCAGGGCGTACTTAAGCTGTAAAATCAAGTCTACGATAACATGGCACAACTAATCTCATCCACACAAGATAAAATATGATCCACAGATATAAGAAATGTAAATCATCAAACAGTTTCACAAAGTGCTTCGGGGAACAACCCGATAAAATCTGATACAATGGTTCAACAGACCAAAATATAAATGACTGAATAAAATAAATACTGAGCATGAAAGATGGATTCTCAGGAAAAGTCTTCAGCTAACACCTCGTCCTCGGGTGTCGGTACAGCTCCTGTATCTGCTTCTTCTCCGGTCCCGTATACCTCGGGATAAATCTCATCTGCAAATCCTGGGGACATAATCCGGATCCAGGTTCTCAGGGGACATAGCAAGGTACAGAAAATATAAGCCAAAATAAATGCAGTGCAGCAAATAATAAAATAATTAGGGTAAGTATGTAACCATCTATGTAAAAATGCAAGTGAGAGCATCATGAGTACTCAGGCTGAGCCACTACAAGCTCTGTGTCGGGGAGCCGGTAGCGGTAATAACCGGTAATGTGTCTAGCTCTGCTACGAGAGTCTACGACCTCACAATAGTAGTATATATATATAAAACAGCCTGTAGCCTGTGTGTCTCTCCCCACCCAATGTAACCACGCATATCATGACCATAACGTCTCATCTCCATGTCAAGCGGGATCATAGCTAATGCAACCAGTCATAAAGTATCTATGAATATAGTATCTCTGTCAAGTCCTGGATCCTATACAGAATCACCAGGAATATCTCAGAAAGATCCTGTCTCCTGAATAGTGTCAAGTGTCCTGGGTCATAGTGTACTTGATAAGACAAGTACGAGGATATAAAGTGTCACGAATGTCCATCTCTAGATGACAATACACAACGCCGCGTACGGTGTTGGCAACCGACTATTAATCGGATGCTAAGTAAGTCACACGGTCCTAGGTTAAGCATGCACAGCAATATAAATAGGGCAAGGAAAATATGTAACAATACTGCAGAGTTTGGCAAGGTACACTTGCCTGGGGTCTGAATACCAATAGTTGTCCCTATATCAGTGGGTCCTGCAGGTACTCCTCCAAAAGCTGTAATAAATATCACCAACAGTCTCATAAGATATCAAATAGCTAAAAATGTCTGTCCTTAAGTCCAATTGGGACACAAGGGCAAAAATAACATTTCTGGGCCAAAGCGGGTCCATATGTGGGCCACTTTGCACCGAAAAGCGTGTCAGGGTCAAAGGTCTCCAAATTCCTCAAACTCAGTGTCAACAAGTCAGGAACGATGATACGAACCCAACAGAACTTCCAGAATTTGGTTCCGATGAGCCGATCACAAATCGCCCTTTAAGTGGAGCTTGTTGGGCCCACGATACGCGATTTTGTCAACGTTCTCAGAATCGAACCAAACTTGGGTCACAGGACCAGCGTATTGCTAAGAGTCCAATGGCACAAGTTTTGTCTCGATCCGACGTGTGTAAACAAAGTTATAGCATGTTCTAGAATGGGCGGATACGGGGCATTGTCGGCGGATACGCGTTGATTCTGGTGTGCATACACATCCAAATCAACTTCTGCGAAATCCCACACGTCCGTATCAATGACGCGCACGTTTCGGTAAAGACCGCGTATGACCAAGTCGTCCCGTTTGGCGGAGCGCACTCAGTTCCGGGGTAAACTAGGGCGTTGTTTTTCCTGTTTTTGTATCGCGGTTTGCGATCACCACAGGACGCGATGCACCGAGCGGGTTGTACGGGCACTGAGAGGGTTACACAGTTTACAAGTTGCAATAGACGGAATCGAAAACAGAATCACGAGGAGAGAGGAAACGTTACCTGAACAGGGCTCTGAGAAGTCTGAATTCTCGTGTCCGTGTCCTGCTCGAGTCCCGGTCGAGCTCTTGTGTCCGTGTCCGCTGCTACTCTAGGGTTCTGATCGAGACAGCGGCAGGGGTTTCGCCGGAGGGAGTCGGGCTCGAGGTCGGTGAGGTCGGGCTAGGGCGGCGGGCGGCTCTGCACAGTTGGCCGGAGCGGGTTCAGCTGCGGGGGAAGTCAGGCCGGAGCGGGGGATTATGTGGGCCGGCAGGGGATGCAATGGCCGGGGACTGCACTGCAGCGGGAGACCGGTCAGTCCGGCACAGCCGCGGGGGAAGCACAGCCACGGTCGGGTGAAGTCTGGACTGCTCGGCGGGGCACTCGGCGGAAGGATTTGGTCGGCTGCGGGTCAGGGGAGCCGACGAGGGGTCTGGTCGAGGGCGGCCTGGCGGAGGAGTTGGGCTGGGCGACGTCGTCGGCTAGGGTTTAGGCAAGGGAGATCGGAGGAGATGACGGCACGGATGGCTAGGGTTTCCTAAGGCTGGGCACGCACGCCAAGGGGGAGGTTTTATATATTGCTATAGTGAATCCGGCGGGGGGGGGGGGAATCTATGTTTCTGTGGGTGTTGCGGGTCCAGGTCGGGTTGACTCGGATCTGACCTGACCCAACCCGCTAAGCTGGGTTGACCTGGTTCGGTTCAGTTAGAGGTTCGGTTTGGTTCAGGTTTGGTTTGGTATAAATACCCAATAGCTTTTAGGGCTTTAAAACTGATTTCGGAGTCCAATAAATTCACCGAAAATTACCCTATGTCCGGTTTTCCATTTTACACCATAAATTATTATTTCCATAATAATTTAACACCAATTAACAGCGTTTAAAAATCTTTCAATCACAATTTCCTTAGTTTTAATTCTGGAAAAAAATACCGACAAATTGGGGAAAAATTATATTAAAAATATTCTAAAAAATTAGGGTGTTTATAATCTATCCCCCTTAAGAGGATTGCGTCCTTGCAATCAAAGAACAAGCTACTAAAGAAAGAACTATGGAAATTACAAGACTGCTTAGTTTATAACTGCATCCGCGAACAAGTGAGGATAACGCTGGCGCATACTATCCTCCCGTTCCCAGGTCGATTCGCCAGGAGAATAATGTTTCCAAGCTACACGGACCAGTCTGATTGTCTGTCCTCGTAATGTCTTCTCACTGATGTCGAAGATGCCAACTGGTTGTTCTTCATATCTCAAGCTAGGGCCCACTGCGATCTCTGAATGATCGACTACGTGACTCGGGTCGGTAACGTACCTTCTCAGTTGTGAGACATGGAATACGTTATGCACTCCCTCTAAGGATGGAGGTAATGTAAGACGATAAGCCACCTCACCAATGCGCTCTAGAATATCAAATAGTCCGATATACCGCAGGCTCAACTTGCCTCTGCTCCCAAATCTGATAGTACCTCGAGTGGGCGAGATCCTCAAGAATACGTGCTCTCCTTCTTTGAACTCTAGGGGACGCCTGTGCGTATCAGCCTAATGCTTATGTCTGTCCTGAGCTGCTCGAAGATGATTTTGGATTTGTTTTACCTTCTCCACTATCTGCGTTACCAATTCTGGACCCAGTATTTGACGTTCACCAACGTCACTTCAATATATTGGCGATCTGCACTTCCTTCCTTATAATGCCTCGAATGGTGCCATCTGAATGCTGGCCTAATAACTGTTGTTGTAGGAGAAATCTACCAAGTGCAAATAATCTTTCCAAGATCCTCCAAAGTATAGCAAACACGATCGCAACATATCCTCCAAGATCTGAATCGTGCGCTCCGATTGACCATCTGTCTGTGGGTGGTAAGCTGTGCTAAATTTGAGTCTGGTGCCCAGACTCTCTTGCA
The DNA here is from genome assembly GCA_036927795.1 of Iris macrosiphon. Taxonomy (NCBI): domain Eukaryota; kingdom Viridiplantae; phylum Streptophyta; class Magnoliopsida; order Asparagales; family Iridaceae; genus Iris; species Iris macrosiphon. The sequence goes on from JAYESA010000015.1 coordinate 57,883,923, forward strand.
TGCTTCGCCAGAAATGGGATGTAAATCTCGAATCTTGATCCTATACAATACTAACCGGCACTCCATGTAATCTGACGATTTGTCGCATATACATGTCGGCTAGTACCTCTGTGGACTGTCCAACTCTAAATGGCAAAAAGTGTGCCAATTTAGTGAGTCTATCCACGATAACCCATACTGCATCTCTTCCGCTGGCGCTCCTTGGAAATCCTGTGACAAAATCTATCGTGATATGTTCCCACTTCCATTCTGGTATAGGAAGCGGCTGTAACATACCTGCAGTCCTCTAATGCTCGGCCTTTACTTGCTGACAGACTAAATATTTAGCCACAAATCTTGCAATCTCCCTTTTCATTCCATGCCACTAATAATACTGTCTCAAGTCTCGGTACATCTTGGTTCCTCCTGGGTGAACAGAGTACATAGAGCTATGTGCTTCAGTTATTAACTCCTGTCTCAATTCTCCATTTGGAACATACAGGCGATTCCCAAACCTTAATGTCCCATCTTCATGTATGCGAAGTCCTGTCTGCATGCCTACTTCTGTCCTCTCTTTGAGTCTTCGGAATCTAGCATCAGTAGGCAATGCCTCTTTAATTCTTTTCACAAGTGACGACTTAACTTTGAGATTAGCTAGCAAGCCACTCTGTCCTGGTAAAATAACCTCTATCTGAAGCTCCTGTAGATCTCTCAATAACTCAGGCTGCATCGTCAAGAAATAAGCCATAGGCTTCCTGCTGAGTGCGTCTGCTACGACATTCGCCTTTTTTGGATGATACTGCAGATCTATATCAAAGTCTACCATCAATTCTAGCCAACGTCTCTGCCTCATGTTGAGCTCCTTCTGAGTATACACATACTTCAGACTCTTGTGATTAGTAAAGATTTCTACCTTCTCACCATAAAGATAGTGCCTCCAAATCTTCAGTGCAAATATAACTGCTGCTAGCTCCAGATCGTGTGTTGGGTAGTTCTTCTCATGGACCTTCAACTGTCTCGATGCATAAGCAATAAATTTGCCATGTTGCATCAAAACACATCCTAATCCACTACCTGATGCATCACTGTAAACAACAAAGCCTCCTGACCCTGAAGGAAGAGTCAAGACAGGTGCTATTGTTAATCTTCCCTTCAATTCTTCGAAGGCCTTCTGGCAGTCTTCTGTCCATATAAACTCCTGGTCTTTATGTGTCAACTTTGTCATAGGCTCTGCAATCCTTGAGAAATTTTCTACAAACCTTCGGTAATATCCCGCAAGTCCGAGAAAATTTCTCACCTCTGCAACTGATGTGGGTGTAGGCCAAGTCTCTATTGACGCAACTTTCTCCGGATCAACTGAAAGTCCTTCTTCTGATATAATATGTCCCAAGAAAGGCACTTTATTCATACAAAACTCACACTTACTGAGTTTGGCATATAACTTCTCCTGTCTCAATGTCTCTAGCATAATTCTGAGATGCTCCTCGTGCTCTTCATGGCTCTTGGAATATATTAGAATGTCATCAATGAACACAACCACAAATTTATCCAAGAACTGATGAAAGACTCTGTTCATCAAACTCATAAATACTGCTGGCATGTTGGTTAAACCAAACGGCATTACCAAGAACTCATAATGTCCATACTTGGTCCTGAAAGCTGTCTTCGGTATATCCTCCTTCCTTACTTTAATCTGATGATAGCCGGATCTAAGGTCAATCTTCAAGAATACCCTAGCACCACTCAATTGATCGAATAGATCATCAATACGTGGTAAGGGATACATGTTCTTGATGGTCACAGCATTAAGTGCCCTGTAGTCAATGCACAACCGTACTGTTCCATCCTTCTTTGGTACAAATAATATGGGTGCTCCCCAAGGTGAAACACTGGGCCGAATAAAACCCTTCTCCAAAAGATCATCAACTTGTTTTTTTAACTCCACTAACTCCTTAGGTGCTAACTGATATACTGATGGAGTGATAGGCTCTGCTCCTGGAGTTAAGTCTATTATGAATTCTATTTCCTGATTAGACGGTAAACCTGGAAGATTGTCAGGAAATGCATCCATAAACTCAGATATGACTCTTGGGTAACCGGTCTTCCCTTCTACAGATAGTACCCTAAGAGTAGGCTTGCTCTACTGCTCCCCAAAGAAACTCAAATTCTTGATGTCCAAGCGGTCTAAATATAACTCGTCCAAGTCGGCAATCAAAAGTCGCATGGTACTGACATAACCAGTCCATACCAAGTACAACATCATAATCCGGCATGGAAAAGATCAGAAATTAAGCTCGCATCTCTCTTCCACAGACTACTACAGAACAGGATCTACAGACGTCACTAACCGGAATAATTCTACCTCCCGTAAGAATTCTCTTTTTCTTCGGAAGGGGTGCGGTAGCTACTCTATGGGTGGCTACAAAGCTAGCTTCTATAAATGAATGCGATGCTCCAAAATCAAATAAAGCTACAGTTGGTAATGAAGCTACTAAAATAGTACATGCGATAACCTTGCCTGTAGTAGCTTCCTCCTCAACAGCCAATGTGAATGCCTGTCCTCGTCCCTGAGCTGGACCTCTCTGCTGCTGAGCCTGCTGAAATAGGGCTGCCAGTGGTGGTCTCTGCTGGTAGCTTCCTGTAGCTGGTGGTCTGACTCCTCTAACTCCTGTCTGCGGTGCTCCTAGTGCTGGATAAGCTGGTCGTAGTGCTGGTAAAGCTAGTCTCGGTGTCCCATCTCTGCGTTCAGAACAGTCCCTGGATAGATGCTGGTTGGATCCGCAGCTCAGACATAGTCCCAACTTATGCCTGCACTCTCTCTCAATGTGTCCTACCTTACCGCAGTAGTGAAAAGTAGGAAGGGATATGGCCCTGTGTGCTGCTCTATCTAGCATACTCCTCTGGGATCATTTTGCAGAATCCTCATATGCTGTCCTGGATGGTGCTGATGTGATTGGCCTCTTCAGATTTGACTCCCTTCTAGCGACGCGCTCCATGCGTCGTGCTGCTGTAAGGACGTCGGTATATGATGTAGGTGCGACCGATCCAATCAATCTCTGGAGCTCGAACTTCAGTCTGTCAAAGAACTTCTCAGCTTTCTCTTCCTCTGTCGAAATTAAGGTTGGGGCGAAGCAACTTAGACGAATAAATTCTGCGTTGTATTCTTCCACTGTCATATTGCCTTGGATAAGGTAGTTGAACTTGTCTCTGAGCTCTGACCGTGCAACTGCAGGAATATACATCTCTCGGAAGAGTCTAGAGAACTCTTCCCAAGTGACTCGGTCCTGTCCAAGCCTCCTCTCTTCTGCTAACCACCAATGATGTGCATTTTCAGTCAACTGCATTCTGACCGCAGTCATCCATTTCTCTCTCAGAAGTTCAGCTGCTTCCAACTGGTGCTGTATGTTCGTTAGCCATTCGTGAACTTCTGTCGGCCCTTCTTTACTAGAAAAGGTACGAGGCTTGAGCTTACGAAAATTGGTGATATATCCCGTCGCTGATCGCCTCGCTGGTGGGTTTGCCTGCTCCAATGCGGATACCAGGCTGGTTCTCAGATACTCTGCCTCCTGACGGTGTGCCTCTTGCTGAATCTACTGCTAGGCTTGCATCATGGCATACATCATCTGAAATATCTGTTGCCCGTCCATGGCTTGCCCTGGCGGGAAAACTGGCATCTGTGGAGTGAACTGTGGCGGAGGTGGGATGTCATCACGCCGGAACCTTGGATTAGGCTGGCCGGTTTGATTTTCTTGAGAAGATTGTCCTCCATTCCCTGGTGTCACTCCGTCTACATAAGTAACCACAACGTCGTGTGGCATATCCAAGGGATTCTCATCTCCGTTCCTGGGATCCATTACTCTGCAACCAAAAGATAAACTATAAGAACGCTCAGAGGAATCAACACAGGATGCAAATCAAGTAACAATTTCGAGTTCGATATAGAGTTCAAAAATGGTTCAAATAAGCTATAACTTATCCTATCCTTAGGGCAGGCTTGTTCGGTCCCTAAGTTGAAACCGAACGTTTTAGTCGTAGACCTGTATGGGCCACCACAAAAACCATGTCACGCCCCAGTCCCAAAATACCGAGGGACCAGACACGTGGCAATGTCTAACAGCACGCACCGATGGACAAACCCAATTTAATGGTCCATCAGGGCATACTTAAGCTGTAAAATCAAGTCTACGACAACATGGCACAACTAATCTCATCCACACAAGATAAAATATAATCCACAGATATAAGAAATGTAAATCATCAAACAGTCTCACAAGGTGCTTCGGGGAACAACCCGATAAAATCTGATACAATGGTTCAACAGACCAAAATATAAATGACTGAATAAAATAAATACTGAGCATGAAACATGGATGCTCAGAAAAAGTCTTCAGCTAACACCTCGTCCTCAGGTGTCGGTACAGCTCCTGTATCTGCTTCTACTCCGGTCCCGTATACCTCGGGATAAATCTTGTCTGCAAATCCTGGGGACATAATTCGGATCCAGGTCCTCAGGGGACATAGCAAGGTACAAAAAATACAAGCCAAAATAAATGTAGTGCAGCAAATAATGAAATAATTAGGGTAAGTATGTAACCATCTATGTGAAAATGCAAGTGAGAGCATCACGAGTACTCAGGTTGAGCCACTACAAACTCTGTGTCGGGGAGCCGGTAGCGGTAATAATCGGTAATGTGTCTAGCTCTGCTACGAGAGTCTACGACCTCACAATAGTAGTATATATATATAAAACAGCCTGTAGCCTGTGTGTCTCTCCCCACCCAATGTAACCATGCATATCATGACCATAACGTCTCATGTCCATGTCAAGCGGGATCATAGCTAATGCAACCAGTCATAAAGTATCTATGAATATAGTATCTCTGTCAAGTCCTGGATCCTATACAGAATTACCATGAATATCTCAGGAAGATCCTGTCTCATGAATAGTGTCAAGTGTCCTGGGTCATAGTGTACTTGATAAGACATGTACGAGGATATAAAGTGTCACGAATGTCCATCTCTAGATAATAATACACAACGCCGCGTACGGTGTTGGCACCCAACTATTAATCGGATGCTAAGTAAGTCACACGGTCCTAGGTTAAGCATGAACAGCAATATAAATGAAGCAAAAAAAATATGTAACAATACTGCAGAGTTTGCCAAGGTACACTAGCCTGGGGTCTGAATACCAACAGTTGTCCCTGTATCAGTGGGTCCTGCTGGTACTCCTCCAAAAGCTATAATAAACATCACCAACAGTCTCAGAAGATATCAAATAGCTAGAAACGTCTGTCCTTAAGTCCAATTTGGACACAAGGGCAAAAATGATATTTTCGGGCCAAAACGGGGTCCATATGTGGGCCACTTTTCACCGAAAAGCGTGTCAGGGTCAAAGGTCTCCAAATTCCTCAAACTCAGTGTCAACAAGTCAGGAACGATGATACGAAGCCAATGGAACTTCCAGAATTTGGTTCCGATGAGCCGATCACAAAATCGCCCGTCAAGTGGAGCTTGTGGGGCCCACGATATGCAATTTTGTAAACGTTCTCAGAATTGAACCAAACTTGGGTCACAGGACCAGCGTATTGCTACGAGTCCGATGGCGTAAGTTTTGTCTCGATCTGACATGTGTACACAAAGTTACAGCATGTTCCATAATGGGCGGATACGGGGCGTTGTCGGCGGATACGCGTTGATTCCGGTGTGCACGCACATCCAAATCAACTTCTGCGAAATTTCACACATTCGTATTAATGACGCGCACGTTTCGGTAAAGACCATGTGTGACCAAGTCGTCCCGTTTGGCGGGGCACACTCAGTTCCGGGGTAAAATAGGGCATTATTTTTCCTGTTTTTGGATCGCGGTTTGTGATCACCACAGGACGCGATGCACCGAGCGGGTTGCATGGGCACCGAGAGGGTTACACAGTCTACTTGTTGCAATAGACGGCATCGAAAATAGAATCACGAGGAGAGAGGAAACATTACCTGAACAGGGCTCCGAGAAGTCTGAATTCTCGTGTCCGTGTCCTGCTCGAGTCCCGGTCAAGCTCTTGTGTCCGTGTCCACTGCTACTCTAGGGTTTTGATCGAAACAGCGGCGGGGGCTTCGCCGGAGGGAGTCGGGCTCGGGGTCGGCGAGGTCGGGCTAGGGCAGCGGGCGGCTCTGCACAGTTGGCCGGAGCGGGTTCAGCCGCGGGGGAAGTCAGGCCGGAGCGGAGGATTACGCGGGCCGGCAGGGGATGCAATGGCCGGGGACTGCACTGCGGCGAGGGACCGGTCAGTCCGGCACAGCCGCGGGAGAAGCACAGCCACGGTCAGGTGAAGTCTGGACTGCTCGGCGGGGCACTCGGCGGAGGGGTTTGGTCAGCTGCGGGTCAGGGGAGCCGACGAGGGGTCTGGTCGAGGGCGGCCTGGCGGAGGAGTTGGGCTGGGCGACGTCGTCGGCTAAGTTTTAGGCAAGGGAGATCGGAGGAGATGACAACGCGGATGGCTAGGGTTTCCGAAGGCTGGGCACGCACGCCAAGGGGGAGGCTTTATACATTGCTACAGTAAATCCGGCGGGGGGGGGGAATCTAGGGTTCTGTCGGTGTTGCGGGTCCTGGTCGAGTTGACTCGGATCCGACCTGACCTGACCCGACCCGCTAAGCTGGGTTGACCTGGTTCGGTTCAGTTAGCGGTTCGGTTTGGTTCAGGTTTGGTTTGGTTTAAATACCCAATAGCTTTTAGGGCTTTAAAACTGATTCCGGAGTCCAATAAATTTACCGAAAATTATCCTATGTCCGGTTTTCCATTTTACACCATAAATTATTATTTCCATAATAATTTAACACCAATTAATAGTGTTTAAAAATCTTTCAATCATAATTTCCTTTGTTTTAATTTTGGAAAAATACCGACAAATTGGGGAAAAATTATATTAAAATTATTCTGAAAAATTAGGGTATTTACAATACGTATGGGTTTTGGTTTCCATATATTGGAGTTGCCATATCCATGCGGCTGGCATGCTTACGTGTCCTAGTCCTAAGTATTTTTGTGACTGGAGCGTGACATATTTTTAGTGGTGGCCCATGCATGTCGAGAGCATATTGTCTCGGTTACGTTACTGTATCGAGCAAGCCTGCACCTAGGAATAAATTATAGGATCTCATCCATAATTGACTATGATTCGCTCTCCTTCCAGTCCATTCTATTCGAACAATTGCATCCTGCTTGATTCCTGTACTTCCCTAATAGTTCCTTGAGTATAGCCCCCTCCTAGAATATATGAGTCTATGTTGTTAGGATAATAAGTAGGGTAATCTTTCTATTAAGAATACAACTAGAGTGTTGACACACCACTAAGTTTAGAATATCTAGTGAACCCTATAATTCCTTACCTATAGATTGGTTTACCATTACCCCTTGATGTATTATGAAGACTTGAGAGTAGTATAGACACTACTAGAGTTAGTTAGAAGTTTTACCATAATGTTTGACCCTAGTATTGAGGAATCAATAGAAAACCAAAATTGAATATTAGGACTGAACCTAACCTTCATAGTTAGATAGTATTGGAGAACTATAAACTTATATCATTGTCTTATTATTAGTAGACAACACCTTAGGAAGCCTAGAGGAATGTAATCAACACTTTTTCCTTGATCATTCCTTGAACATAGCAACTAGCATACTACTCCTCCTTGGAAAACTATGGTGCTATATAGAGCCCTCCATTTTAATTTCATATATTGTTCCTCTGAAACCCTAGCGCTCGCTAATTGTGCGACGACTAATCATTTTTTTCTTCTTCATCTTTTAATCCGTGCCACCTGATCCTTCTGATTGTAGGCCAAGTGTATTCTTTTATGATAGATATATAGATTGCTGGAATTATAGTTTGTTAATCTTGAATTTTGAAATTATGTGATTGGTAGTTAGAACTTGATAGTTGAGTATTTCTTTAGATTATAATTTTATAGTTATACCTTAGTTTTAAATCACGTAACATGTACCCCACCTCAATGTAGGTTATATCCTCTTTCCCCTTGAAGGCTAGTAACTTTTCCATTCTTACTATTGACACATGTTCTATGAGCACTATGATTAAGACTTAAGGTGACCCTTACCTATATAATGCAATAGGAGACCTTAATGAGTACCAAGATCTTTCCTCATATACCCTAATAATAGTTTCTGCTTTATTTACATGTGTAAGGTTATTTTGTAGGATCCTCTTAAGACCGTCACTGCATTAGTTTAATTCTTTTAAGTTGGATAGTATGCCTTATAAACCTAGTATCACATAGTCCTTATGATCCATTGATGAAGTATAACTGAATAATCTTAACTATATGCTTGCATAAGAAGATATTGTTTATCCAAACCATGAGAACTTAGGGGTCCGTACCCAATTTTGTCGACTAGCAACCTAAACAAGGAATTAGTATGATAACTGTAGAGATTGTAGAGTCTTATTTCTTTTGTGAACTTGAATTATTATATACCTTCTTTCATCATGATCCAGCATATATATATTTTATGTACTACCTTGACTTATGCTGCTATTATAGCCTAGTTTTTGCAAGCTTATTCCTTATCGAGCTTGTTCATGACATATGTATTAGTGGGTCGACACACTAATACATTTCAGAATCAGTGTATTAAGGTCTAGCTAGCCTTAGTGTGCTTGGTTCGCCCTTCGTAATACTGCTTTACATGGATTGAGATATATAGTTGACCAGTAGACAAATATACTTGCCCTCTAGATATGTCAGAGCATATCATGTCAAGTACATAACTTTACTGATGTGAGCATGAGAATAAGAATTTACCAAATTAAATTTCAATCCACAACTGCCTTGACAATTCCCTTTTTAACTATTTAAAATGCCTTGATCCCCATACTTCTATTCTATTACCTCCCCTTGAACTCTTCATTATTGTTCTCCGTCTTCCCCTATTCCGGAAAGATGAAACCTCGTGCTTGGTATAAGTTTGATATACAGATAGTATTAGATATACCCCATAGGCCAATTATAATACTTAATAATTATCTTTCGTAATTAAGGGCGTATCATGTATGATATATATGGGTGTTAAAACTTTAAAGGATTGAATAACATGATTAAATGATTTAAGGAATAGTTTTCTTATATGTATAGCCTTATGTGATAGATGGATAAATTCTAAGTTGGAAAGAAATCACATTGTTAACTTGAGGAGAATTCTTTTGGATAGTGATCAAGTGAGGTTAGATAGAGAAACCCTACCCTAGTTTAATTTCGAGGACGAAATTATTTTAAGTTGGATAGATTGTAAACCCCCTCACCCAAAATTAGGCCTACTTTGCTTAGATAGTAAAATTAGGGCTGGTTTGAACCCAAATAGAAATAGAACATTTTATTTATTTAATTATGTAATAATTATGTCACATAGTGAGCCTTACCGTTGCTCCAATAATTGGAGCACTACACTAGCCAATGCCTTTCTACAAACTTTATACCCTTGTCCGAGACATACCCGCCTGCTATTCTGACCTCGGTGAAACTTATAATTATACTCTCTTGTACAAAATTTAGTCGCACAATAAACGTCGCGGACGTTATTTCCTAATTCTAAATAAATTCCAACTTTGTACCCTTGTGCGTTCCAATCGAAATTGGAGACACAATCTTGACCGTTCTGTACAATCCAAATTTATGATAAAATTCTACACTGAATCTCCTACGTCCATGACACATGTTTCCCACCTAATTTTATTCCCATATACCTCTAATTAATTCCAGAACACCTTGCGCGATAATTTAATTAATTAAAATCTAATTTCCACCTTTGTGTAATTTTCCTAATTATTGGGCGCTTTTATGCAAAATTTTATTAAGGTGCCCACGCCATTGGACAATATATGAAAAAAATTCTATTTTTCTCTTCATATGAATTTTTCCAACAATTTTTGGAATGTGCAAACGCACAGCATCGCCCCCTTATTTAAACCCCATCCTTGTATTTTAAACCATGTAAATTATAGCCCAACATCCTCATGTAAGACCAAGGCCCACACCAAGGAGAGTTGACCAAGCCCACATTGTCCTAGGTCAAACCCCCAAACCCAAATTTCATATATTTATACAACTTTTTCTTCTTTCTTTCATTGATTCACCAAACCCTATGCAAATACACAACCGACCTTCCCCGAGCTCCTGTTCATCGTCGTCCTCCTCGCAGATGGAGCCGAGCCGGTCGCCTGACCTCCGTCGACCTGCTTCCCTCCACGATGCCTCGCCGAAGCCGATTCACTAGATCCATCCGCCCTCCTCGACCTCTGCAACCATCGAGTCCTCCACCGTGCTTTGCTTGAGAAGCCGGAGCAGCCCTCAACCACCGAACAGTTAGCCACCATCGTCTCTGTCCCCTCGCCAGGATGACTAACTGCCGGAGCATGGTCACCCGAGCCTCTGCCATTAACGTCGGAGATCCGCCATTCTTCCTCCAACTTCGTCTCACATCTTCCCAGATCGACCCAACCTTCCCCGTAGTCGAGGCCTGACTCGTCCCCGACCTCTGTTCTCCCCCTCTCATCCTCTTGAACATCACCAGCCACCGTCATCATCTGAATATCACCACCATCACCATTACAACCACCAGCAACCCTACCGTTGCCATCACCCGAGCCACCCTCTCCTTGCCTCGATCCGCCCTGGCCTCTCCCTGCTCTCCTTCTTCTCCGGTGAACTATTACTCGAGCCTCCTCTTCTACCTCTCCACTGTCCTCCTCGCCGGCCGGACCACCCCCTGGCTGGAGAAACACCATCAACACCTCATCATCATTATCCTCATCACTATTAATATCATCATTAAACATCATTACCATCATCATCCAATCATCATCTCCAAAATCATCCAAATTATCATAATCACCATCGTCCACATCATCATCCTCGACGTCACCATCATCCCAAGTCATCACCAGCATCCCAATCATCATCCTAAGTCATCACCAGCATCCCAATCATCATCTCACCCTAATCACCAGCACCCTATCATCATCCTCATCATCACCTCGTCGCCATCGTCGTGAACCTCACCGTCGTACCCGTGCACGTACCCCGAGGTACGAACCTGTCCGTCTTCTCCTTTTGATGTGTGTTAGTGTGTGTGCCAGTAGGACATTAGTATTGTTGTACCACAGTTAGCGGATATTGGACCTTGAGTCGGTAAACCCAACTCGCGTTCGTGCACGTACGCGTACGCGAATATTATTCAGTTTAGAATATATAAATATATCTAGTATATGTATATTTAGTTATTCATTAGCATATTATTAATTGGTATATATATTTATGTACATATTTAATATATGTATTCAAATAGTTATGTAAATAAATTACTGGTTGTATTATTATATAATTATATGGATATATGTGTAATTAAATGCTAAATAATAGTTGTGACTATATATGTATGTATTATACGACCCTAGGACACTGTGGACTATCCCGTATTTATCTTGACCATGTTGACCCTAAGAACTTGTAGTTGACTGTCTTGCGTACATTAACGTACTGGCTTAGACACCTGTCAGTTGACTGTCTGATTGTGTACAAAACTTGAAGATGTAACCCTGCGTAATTCAACACGTAATTGACCGTGTTAGATGACTAGTGCCACCCCTAGTGTACCCCTGAGTCCAGTGTAAATATGGTTGTGTATGTGCTAGTGTAATGACTAATAATTTTATTGTATTATATTATATGTACATAGGATATTGGATTTGTTCTGTGCGACTTCTGGAGCAGGTTGTTGGTACATCGCATCTTTCTTGCCAGACAAGTATACCTTGTCATTGTACTGTTATTTATATTTCATATGTTGCATGCATATTTAATTTCTATCTTTAGTTCATATATTTTAACTGTTATATAAAATGCGCGCGACGGTGTCGTCGCGGTATATTTTTATTTATGTATTTACATTGGCCTTGTTTATGAGACTACCCCATTATCATGTAACATCATTAGGTTCATTGTCCTTGACACAGTTGTTACACGAGTGTGAGTCTCATATAGATCATGGACTGCGTGACAGGTCTGGCCTCCAGATTGCTTGCAGGTTCCGTGCACCATCTATTATGTCCTCCATCGATTGCTTGCAGGGTGCGGGAGAACCTCGTTCGGTGTGGATGCCTCCTTCGTGCGTGCTAAGGCGCGGAGTTCACTCTGAAGCCTTGGAGCATTGCGTCCGGAACTTAAGCACATATACATGACATAATATTGGAACATCGTCTATGTATCATTCCATAAATGTAGCAATTTGGCACACTTTTATCATTTCACAGAGAGAGAGGCTTGAGTGACTTGTAATCTTGGCCTAACGCTGCCTGTAACACTTGTTCAATATCAATAAAGAGCTTATTTTATATCTATACTTGTGTTATTCAATACTTTCGCTATTGACGACTCTGTGAACTTGTTACCAATTGCCTATACTTTTATTATTCCGCCGCACTTGGACAATCTGTACGACTCTGCAGCTTAGACATCTTACCTCCTGTTCGGATCATGGCCTTGTACGGGCGCGGCTCATGCTCATGCGGCATCATGCCCATATGGGTTACTTAGTCCCCAGGAGTGCTGGTGCGGTGATTCACGCCTAGCGGGGACGGCCGAATGCCTGCGGAAGATTGGAAAATAACATATTGGTATCAAAGCATGGTTATACACCTTTGGACATCGTTTCAATTTTTTCAGTTTCGAAAGCTTATTTGTGGGTTATGTACGAAACACACTCTCTCGTTCACCTGATGGGATATACCAAACAATGAGTCTAAATACTTTTAAAAGTGCATGTGAATGATGTGATTGCTTGTATAAAATTATGATGGGAAGGCCTTCGTGCCAACCTGTGTTAGGCTTTGTGGGAATAGACTCGTGCTAGAATTTGCAAGTTATGTGTAAATTCGAATACCTATACGTGATTATCCAACTTGTTAGTTTGCAGAATAGAATGTCGTTCGAACGGTTAGCTTTGCACATAGCCTTTCGGCTAAGTTGTGTTGAGTATCGCACGCCAAGACCCTTTGGTGCAAACTAGTTGCAAACAAGATTGGGATATCTTTCAGGAATAAGATAAGTCAGACTTAGAATGACAACCGATAGAAATATTACCAGTTTATTATTTTGGCGAATAAAGAGAATCGTGCTTGAATTTTGAGAAATAGCTCGAACGGTATTTCATGTCGGAAGATATAATCAGATATGTTTACTTAGATGACTATCAACATGATATATATGAGACTAAGATTTATCAGGCGATGCTTAGGTATTGTGCAGGAATTCTTAGGAATGACTTGGTGAATATACTAGCGGTTGATGCGAAGAACGATTGATGATTTAATAGGTTGACTCAATTTTGAGTGGTATATGGATCATTTAGAAATGTCCAAACGAATTCATAGGTCTCGTGCGATAGTTTGATTGAATGATTTAAGAATGTCTTGAACAAATGACAAGGCTTATATCGAATAGGGATTCATGGAGATGGAAATCGATATCTTGGTTAAGAAAAACTTGTTGAAAACTTGGAGGATCGTGAAAGCGATTTCGAATTTGAATCAAACGGATTGATACTTGAATACAATATCGCTCGAATAAAAGTTAGCCTTAGAAAGAATATTTTGGTTAGATGAAAGAGATAAGCGATAACGGATTTGACCTAAAGTTTGAAAGATCGATCTTGAATCTAGTTCGAAAAGATAACCTTCAAAATCAGTCCCAACGTGAACAATTATCCCGCGAGAGCGCCGATGTGGTAATTTTACGTACGGCGGGGATAATCGAACTCATGGGAACATGTTCGATGAATATTCCAAACGAACTCGATGAATAGAATGTATCAAAAGTGGATAGACTTTGACTTGAATATTTGAACTTAGTTGCTTGAGAAATGCTAGAAGTAAGATAATGGATCTACCGAACGATAACATTAAAGTTGGATGATTTTGCTAGATGAATTATAATCACTGCATGAACAGACATGACTTAATGACTTAATAGATTTTATATATAACTTGAATGGAGCAAAAGTGAAATATTAAGGTGTCTTGATCATTTCGAAGATAACCATAATGTTCAACATTCTTGTCATGTGCGAGCGTAACTCTATGCTCGTACATGCATCATGCCCGGATTATGATGATTATCCAGCGGGAGCATTGGCGTGGTGATCTTACGTCCAACGAGGATGATCGAACTTGCGGGGGACCGGAGCGTGATAACTGATGGATAGTCTTGACTTTTGGTTTGACACGATAAGACGAGTATGAAAATGCAAGTGAATCGAAAGTATTTCAGGGATAAGTTAGCCTAAAACCTGGAGTAAATTATGCTTAATGGTTTCGTGAACGGATACATGAATCATGTTGGACGACTGAGAGTTATAAATCTAAAGTTTAGAATTGAATCTTGGCTTGGTGGGTTAGACTTAGAAATGGATATATGGATACTACCAAAATATGTCTTAAGAAGATAGACTATGCGAATGGCTAGGCTTGTCCTGCAACTTAGATATATTATAGATTGCCTAAACAAACTCAAACTTTTACAAACAAATGTGCTAATGAGAGTATGATGATATATGCTTGATGTTTAGAAATCTGAGTGAAACGAGCTTGGATAGAATATCCCGTGCAAATGAACAATGGTTTGACCTTAGGAATTGGGATAAGCATCATGTGACAAATTTGTATGATGAATCATGTGCTTGAACTTGTACCCATGATCTTGTGAACTGACCTAGTAATTAGGTAGACGACCCTGTGATAAGTGAAAGAACTTGTGTGACCGACTTTAGCATATTTCTTGAACAAAGCCATAGAACTGGGGCAACAAGACTTACTGTCCGACTTTTAACGGTAAGCGTGTGCTATGTTTGACCCGAACGGATAGACGCTAGTCGATAGACCGAATAGATTGTGCTTAACGGTAGTGCAATATACTTGAATTGAGTTGGAATAGAAATGAGTTGAAATTTGATTGACCCTGTCGAAAGTATCATTGTGATTCATGAAACGAGAACCCTAAAGATTTTCGCAAGTTGCTTGTCTGATTTTACTATCGCTAAATTTTGTTGAATGCATATGTTTGAGGGACGCCTTGAACGTGTGTACGATCCAAGACCCAGTGATATGTTTAACTCGAATGCAAAGACTTCGCTATCGTTAAGTTGGTTGACATGCATATGTTTGAAGGACGCTTTGAATATGTGTACGATCCAGACTTGCGATATGCTGATCTCGAATGCTAGTACAAGTGAATATATTAGACTCGCATGGACAAGTATAATGACTTATATAAGTTTGCCTCAGCCTTAGATCATCATTCAAGATGGATCATAATGAACCCCCGCATTAAGATATATGTTTTGCGCTAAGGCACAATAGAGACCGAGTCAGAACTTGGATTGAATGATAGAGTCATTCAATAAGATCGAACCATCATACACGCAACACGATATAAGGAACATGTAGGGAATTGTGTTCGAACAGATCTAGTGGTACCGATTTGCTATGCTTAGAATAGATTCGATAATGCGATAGAACGGCTTGCGCTCAGGAAGCCTCGAGGATGAGACTTTTTCTGGGTGGTGTATAATATGACGACCCATTCCGCTCAAGCGGACAATCGATTCAAACGGCACAAGTGCAAAGACCCGACCCACTTTGCTCGGTTAGAATACTCGTTCGAGGCAAAGGATTTCCTGACTTGGCCCTTCAGGAGTTCAGAACTTATACTTTTAGAGGCTCGCACGGAGTATCGCTCGACCGAGGCAAATCATCGCTAAGTTGGGTGGCTACGATGAACTTGTCTTTGCTTAGCCAGCACACTTAAAATATGGACGATAGATGCTAGTCGCTAGGTGAATCACCCTCTGCATGCTAATAAAGAATACAACGCACCTAGCTAAGGGAATAATCCCAACTTGTATTGCTTGGGTTAGAACATGGAAATAAAACCTGCTTATGAATGGACCCTCGCATGCTACCTTTGCCTTGTGCAACTAGACCCTATTATACCTCTAGTAGAACGATATATACTCTTCGTAGTGCACAGTTCACTCGTTTATACTGTACGTCCCCAAATCATGTTGCTTGGTATGCCTCTTTTGGGTAACACTCCTCACACTACCCCTTAGACCATACCAAAGTAAATGCTTATGTTCTATAGAAATAAAATGTTTGCCTGCTTAGATGTTAACTTGTACTCGTTGCCTCGATTTAATGCTTGTCACTTATATGCATGCCACAATATTCATCGTACTTTACTATTTGTGATTCACTCAGTTGAGGCAGGAGGACTATCAAAATAGTCGTTCTGAGCCAAGTATAGAACATTGAAAGTATTCGGGACCGTTAGATCGCCAAGACATTTCCTGAACTAGGGTACTATATCAATGGATAGTTACGTAAGATAATATCACAATATCTCTGAAAATCAATACTCATCCCGTACTGAATCTGACGGCTCGGGGAGTCGATACTGTACTGACTAAATCTATATCTGAATATGTCATTGTATCTGTACCCGCAAGAATCTAGAAAACTTGAGGATACGCATGGTCACAGACAACTTGTGCACTGGGACCGATCTGATCTAGACTGAACTGTCTGGTAGTCGTCTATTATGGGCGGGATGGGTGCAATGCCACCTGTTTTGCTTGCACACCATCTTTAGCCTCGAGACTACATCGTTCTTTATGGCGTCATGCAAGTGACCTTCTGTTATATAAATTAAGTTAGCTCGATTGCAGCAACCCGCTTGTGAGTTATTGCATTGTAGATGACCTCTCTGTGAAACACACATGTACCTATAACTGTATCTGAAATACCTGAACAATATAAATATGATACAAATATACATAAATGAACACTTGAATATTTTTTGCAAATACCTGATAATCTGTATAACTCATGCAACTGATACAGGACCTCGTTCATGATACTTGTATTTGCTTACGCAATTGCCCCTGGATTTCATTATATATGCTCGTGCTTGATTTAACTTAGTTTTCCTTGGACAGGGAAGGACGAATGGTAAGTTGGTAAGTCTTGATGTGTTCCTTTATATCACATGATACACTGCCACACGAGTAGGCTTTTCATTATGCCATAAAACTGATCCTAAGGCAAGACTAGAAAGATAACATAATAGATGGTGCACAGAACCTATATAAAATATTTGGATTTGTCGAGCGAGCGATAAAACTCCCCATCAGTGCATTCATGTACTGATAACCCACCAGATTGCTTGTAGGGTGCGGGAGAACCTCGTTCGGTGCGGATGCCTCTTTCGTGCATGCTAAGGCGTGGAGTTTACTGTGAAGTCTCGGGGCGTTGCATCCGAAAATGAAGTACATATACATGGCATAATGTTGGAACATCGTCTGTGTATCATTCCACAAATGTAGCCACTTGGCACGCTTTTATCGTTCCAGAGAGAGAGAGAGGCGTGAGCGACTTATAATCTAGGCCTAACGACGCCTATAACACTTGTTCAATATCAATAAAGAGCTAGTTTTATATCTATACTTGTGTTATTCAATGCTTTCTCTATTGACGACTCTGTGAACTTGTTACCAATCGCCTATGCGTTTATTATTTCGTTGCACTCGAATAATCTGTGTGACTCTGTGGCTTAGATATCTTACCGCCTGTTCGGATTAGGGCCTTGTACGGGCGCAGCTTACGCTCGTGCAACATTACTCCCAGATGGGTTACATCGTCCCCCGGGAGCGCTGGCACAGAGATTCGTGCCTAGCGGGGACGGCCAATTGCTTGAGGAAGATTGGGGCGTGATAAATCCTGACTATAATGCTATACTGTTAAGCCTAAACAAAGTTAAGTTCTTGCGGTGCAACAAAGTTGCTCATATCGGTAACCTACAAATCTCACAGCAACTCACCATGCTCACTCCTCCCCTACATTCATGAATACTTAACACCTATACTTTACTAATATTTAGCACTCAAGTTAACCACTACTACTCTCCATACTCAAGACAAACCCCTATCCTCTCTCTCTAACTGCCTGCACACTCTCCTCCTCAGTCCACACTCCCAGTTCAGGAATGTGCACATTGGTGCACATGTCCTTACTACCTATACTCTCTGGCCTTGGTGTAATACTTGCTGTTACTGCTACCAACTCAGGATTCTCCCCCTTATACTTCAATCACTCAACCCTTACAACACTAACAATAAATTGACAAATACCTACCACACTCATGTAACACCACAATGTGATATAAATCTCTATGATACAAAGTATCACCTATTTGATACACCATACCAATGCAAACAACAATTGTACCAATTACACTCTCCAATACAACACCAATACAAAATACACCCTTAACCACATACACACACACACACCTAATATTAACACGCTAGTACACTCAAGCACACTAACATAGCACTCATAAACCAATAATCAAATACCTAGTGTGCACCTACTCGTGATACATAAGTATCACACCAAACACCATGATACACATGTGGCACACCACTCTAACACCAAGATACTCTCCCTAAGCTCAAGAAACACAACCAAATCCCCAAGTATATTATATATAACATGTAAAATAGATATTATAATGCAATATATAAAATTTGGCATGCTAGAGCCCAATACACATAAAAATACTCCTCCTACGACTCTGTATCACTATACACACTCCTTTTATCCAATTGTGGACACACACACACCCTTGCAAATCATGAATCACACCACAAAATTATTGAAGAAATATTCTATCAAACACCTAACTCCAATTTGGCTACAAAAGTCAATGTAACTATCATAATAGGATTTTTAAGAACCTAGTTCTTCTTCCTATGGGTAGTTCTTAGCCATGGAAGAGTTCCTAATGGTCTAATACTATAAATTAACCATGAAATTAAAGAGAAATATGGATTATACCTATTGAGAGTCAAATTTTAATGAAACTCCTCCGGATGGACACGAAATGGACACAAAAGCTCCTAGAATCTCCTCCCAAACTAGTGCTCATTGTAATCCAAGCTCCTAGGCCTCATTGATGATGAATATGAGTGGAAAAATAAGAGAAATTTAATTAAGTTTGGTTAGGGTTTGATGTGGATTTGGGGATGAACCAATTTGGAAGGGGTGGAGGCTATTAATGATGAACTAATGAAGGCATTAAAGCCTATATAGGTGGCCGGCCCCTTGGGTTAGGGTTGGGAGCATGTGACAAGTCCAAGTTTCCCTAGTAGTTGTCATGACAATATATTTAATTATAGGGAGGGATCAATTCCTAATGAGAAGAATATTCAATTTATTTAACTAAGAAAATAGCTAATTAACTAGTCTAATAATGACTACTCCAATTAATTGAATCAATGGGTCAAGTCAAGTCTAGCTGGGTCCACTTAGCCTCACTAGCACTAAGTTTAACCAAGAGGCTAACCACTAATCACATAGTCTATTCTAATTAGCCTCCACTTAGGAATGGAGTGTACTAGTGCACATGGGTGCACATTGGATGTAAGAATCCATTCCTATTTTGGTCCACATGTGCATAGCTTATATCCGGTTTACCTATATATATATATATATATATATATATATTTGAGGTCTCTTAATATTGGAGGTCCTGTACAACTGTACTTTTATTTTGGCACGGCCCCAGGGCTGACCCTGTTCATTGATAATGAAGTGTGTTATTTGGGTTGCAAAACAAAAAAATGTAACCCCCAATTCGCTTTCCTGGTAAACAGGCTATATATATATATATATATATATATATATATTCGATAATACTCTTAGTGTTAGAGCTTGGTACTATCGAAACTAAAAAAAAAAAATCACTACCAATAAAGTGATTGCTACTCATCTGCATCTAATTAAATTACAATAGGATTGATTAGTAGTTTTCAATTTCTGCTAATGCAGGTTAAAAAAATTTTAGTGAAGGAAAAGAAAACATTACAAACTGACACAGGTGCACATCTGCTTATTTAAGTATAAAAATGGTATATATACATTCATACATGGGAGGGGAGGGGAGGGTGACGCTCGAGATTTTCGATCGTTGGTGAACATTAGCATTGAAACGTTCTTGTTAATTCTCAGTTTCAATTGGAAAAAAGTGTCTCCAATCCAGATTAGGTAGTGCTAGCTGTAGTTAAACTTGTTGTTAAATAAGTATATAGTCATTTGTGGTTGTTACCACCTTTAGGAAAATAGACTTAATCAACTGGCAAATAGACTTAATCAACAGGAAACATGAGAAGAAAAAACAGACGAAAGACATATTTATGATCTTCTATGCATTAACACCCATGCAGATCTTTTCTTCTTCTTCTTCTTCTTCTTCTTCGAGAGTAGTTAGAAACACCCATCTTTTCTGTTAAGACTCCTTTAGTAGTTTGATCTGTCGTGTATATGTTTTTCCTGATGCTGAGCTTATTTTTCGAACATGTTGGGCGAACAACCTCAATGTACATGTACTTATTAGCACAATAATTTATTAGTGCACCGTACTCAAAATTGCAATAACTAAAAAACCATGGAGCAAGGCTTATCTCAATTTCTAGATTCTAGTTTTAGAATGTAAAGTTCATTTTGTACAATAGTAAAACACAATTGGAGTTCCATGATGATCACAACCTACCCCATAAAAGCTATAACTTGGACCTCATGATTTCTACATTCAGAATTTAGGAACTCATTTTGTAAATAGTAACGCTCAATTTGGATCTCCAATTTCTAGATTCTAGATATCATATAATTTTTTTATCACATTATATTTTGACCACGCAATCTTTGGGACCAAATATCATTTTATCATTTTCTACTATTCCCATACGTACCCAACCCATTCTAGAATTATTATTTTTATTATAAATTTGGGTCTCAAGATACATTTTTTTGGTCAATCTACTATTAATGTTCTTCTATGCAGAACATAGTTCGTTAGGGGGCAGCACAAAATATTCATTTTTACTACCCAAAGTACCCTTTTGAACTTTTAGGGGGCATCATCGTCCCGACACAGGACTGTCAAGATTTTGGCAATCCTAACTATTGTTAAAGCATTTATTTCGAATTAAACATGTCATTCAATTAAGTCCCAAAAATACATACTACCACCATTTTACTTTTTTTTCCAAAATAAATAAAAATACATACAAGAGTTGGAATATTAATCTAAATCTATCTACTCTAAAAAAATTTCTGGACTGCGCAAAAATAAACCATATTAAGTACTTGTCAGATTTCAACTTTCAACATATATCACCCTCAAAACTGTTAACAACACCCTAAAAACTGTCAAATATAATCCTGAAATAGAAAGCATCAAACAACCATGAGATATGGAGACGGCCAACAGAACCCTCAAAACGGGCATAAGTTATCAATAATATATGTAGCTCATAAAATAAAACCTATATTTCAAATTTATACATAACAAACATATATCATAGTTAATAAAATTATGTTTGACATGGAGATGTGCTTCAGGTGTAATGATCTTCTGGTTTGTAGCTGAAAGAGACTTGAGACATAGATTAGATAAGAATCTAGAAGACAGTACTTACCTAGATAATTTACACCAACAAATTTGAGTTTAACTAATAAAACTTTGATTTATAAGAGAGAGAAAGAAAATCTTAGCAAGAAAAGCTTAGTAAAATATAGAACCTATTATATTACGCCATTCAATGCTTGATCATGTTGGGAATCAGACACGTCCTACAAGCGTTCCGATACTGTTTTTGAGAGTGTCCGCAGCAAAAACTTTAGACCAACCCACCTAAGATAACCAACCCCTGTCTAACGAACACCAAGCACATATAACGACAAGTATATGGCGGTGACTATGTCACCTTGACAAATTGCAACATTTATAACTCAGGTGAAATTATAAGATTGACAAAATCAATGTTGAACCTTTTGCCCTAATAGATTCAACCCCCTCACCACAATCAAAAAGAAAAGAAAGAGATTATAATTGAAATCACTCACCAACCCGTAGCAATCTTCCTGAACGAATGCGACGACTCCTTGATCAGATCTCTTTCTTCCTTTTGTCTTGAATGACGAAGTCCTAAGAGCAAAGCACAAACTTTCTCTTAGATTTTTTGTGGACAAGCACCCTGAATCTCTATATTGTGCTTTTCTTTGTGCCTCCACCCTCCTCCTATATTTATAGGATGAGAAATCATATTTTTGGTCATAATAGAATTTTCTATATAGAAAACCTTAAAATAGGAATCATATTCTACCTAAATAGCCCAACACCAATTATAAACGTAATAGTACGGTTTAATTAAATTTGATACAAATTTAAAATCTAATCAAATCGTACATTTAATGTATATTTCTAAATTATATCAAATCAAATCTTTGACCATATTTGGGCTCCAAAATTTACTAAATCCAGACTAGACTCCAACAATCTCCCTATCTAGCCTGATGAGAGGGTGTTGACCCCATGGCTCCTCAACTGGACTCCATGTATATCGTTCTGCAACAGAGTTTCTGTTCCCCCATGCCACCGATCATTGATCCCCCGAGCTGCCTTGCATCTTCTGTCGTCTCCAACTCCTCGACCGTCACGTCGACGCTAGTTGCCATGCGTAGCACATCCTTCACCACTGAGATCCTGCCGACATCAACGACACGACCAAGATCGAAGTCCCTGATAGTCTGCCTCATCGTGAGTCTTGGCTTCATATCCCCAACTTCTGCCTTCCACCAAAACGTGTTAACGTTCTGACGAGCTTCTTCACCCTTGGCTTGCCCAACAAAGCGGACGGTACGATTCTCCCGATATTCGAACTCCTGAATTTGTCCACCTTTTTGTCCGAACTTGAATCTCCCCCATATACACGCATCCTCGAGTAGAACATCATGCACTGTGCATGTGGTTGATGACCCACAGCTCCCTCGAAAATGTGTGAATGGTGACACTCCCACCTCAGATTGAGTTTAATGCAAACCTTGATCTCATCCATGGCCTTGAACTGCTAAAACCAATGTCGCTCCATGAAGCTTTGACAAACCACCCGTCGTCAAAACTAGATCCGTAGAATAATTCCCACTTGGAGACTGACCAGCTGTCATGGGACTGACAGTCTGACCCAAAATCTTTGACTCATCACCATTCGTCGCTTTTTCTCGATGAACCGAATCCTCGTATTCCACAAAGCATTTTGAAGCCCCTCATCAGCAGGTTCTCAATGATCCTTCTTCTGTCAAATACCCCTCGAGCCTCCATCCGATGTCTGTGTCCTACCTGTACAGCTCAGCGGCTTGAGTCTGTACATTCTATAACATAAATATTCTC
The DNA here is from genome assembly GCA_036927795.1 of Iris macrosiphon. Classification (NCBI taxonomy): domain Eukaryota; kingdom Viridiplantae; phylum Streptophyta; class Magnoliopsida; order Asparagales; family Iridaceae; genus Iris; species Iris macrosiphon. The sequence continues at coordinate 57,907,255 of JAYESA010000015.1, forward strand.
GAGCCAGCTGTTGAGAACCCTTCGTAAGGATCCAATCTTTGTCCCTGAATAAACTACGACATCCATCATCTGCCAGCATCCCTACCGAAACCAAGTTGTAGCACAAACTCGGTACATATCGTACATTCTTCAGAACGAGCTTCTCACCAAGATTCGTTGTTAAGTGCACATCACCGATGCCTATAATTACAGTTGTCCCCTTGTTGTCCATTTTCACACGTCCAAACCTGTCATCGTGGTATGACGTAAAGATCCTCCTATATGGAGTGTCATGATACGACGCTCCCGTATCCATGACCCAATCGCTATCATGACACATGCTACAAGGTTCCTCTGTGTTGGTTGCTGCGATGATGAGATCTCCCATAGCCGTAAAATCCTTCTGATCACCCTTGCCTTTGGCCTTCTCATCTTTGAGCTTTATGCAGTTCCTCTTGATATGACCCCTTTTGCCACAGTGATAGCAACCCTCATTGCGGTCCATAGTCACAAGATCCCGAGAACTCCCCCTGCCCTCGCCTGTGACTTGGATCTTCCCCTCATATAGGAAGCCACCAGAGTGGACTCCTATGACGATTCTACTTGCTTATACCAGATCTCATCATTCAACAAGCTGCTTTTGACTGCCTACATCGTGACAACTCCACCAAACACAAAGTTGCTCATCGACACCACCAACGTCTCCCAGCTTTCTGGCAGAGAACTCAAAAATAAAAGTGCCTGAAGCTCATTATCAATCACCATCTTCATCGCAGTTAGCCGATTGATAATAACCTGAACCTCGTTCATATGTTGTGCCACTTGGGCACCCTCCGTGTACTTCGAGTTGACGAGTTGGCGAATCAGAAATATCTTGTTGCCAGCCGTATTCCTTTCGTACATCGAATGCAGCTTCTCCCATAATGCTTTTGTCGAACTCTCCATGGACAAGTGGTGAAACATCGAATCATTCAGCCACTGGCAGATAAATCCAATGGCCTTCCGATTCTAGTCGTTTCCAATCTTCAGTAGCTTTGTTTGATGGATTAGCGTAGTTGCCCTCTGACGGATCATGCAAGTCCTTGCACCAGAGTAGATCCCCTATCCTTGGCTTCCTAATCGCCCAATTTCCTCATATGAGGGTGATCATAAGTGTGTTCATCTGCTCCGTAGATATAGTTTCCAGAACCAAAACCAGTAGCTCTGATACCAGATATTAGGAATCAGACACGTCCTGTAGGCGTTCCGACACCGTGTCTGCGAGTGCCCGGAGCAAAAACTTTAGGCCAACCACCTGAGATAATCAACCCCTGTCTAACAAACACCAAGCACAGATAAAGACAAGTATATGGCGGTGACTACATGACCTGGACAAATCCCAACATTTATAACTCAGTTGAAATTACAAGATTGACCAAAATAATGTTGAACCATTTTTCCTAGTAGATTCAACCTGCTCACTACACTCAAGAAGAAAAGAAAGCGATTACAATTGAAATCACTCACCAACTTGTAGCAATCTCTCCGAGCGAAGGTGACCTCTCGATTAGATCTCTTTCTTTCTTCTACCTTGGATGACGAAGTCCTAAGAGCAAAGCACGAACTTTTTCTTAGATTTTCTGTGGACGATCACCCATAAGCTCTATATTGTGCTTGTCTTTGTGCCTCCATCCTTCTCCTATATTTAGATAAGAAATCCTATTTTAGGTCATAATAGGATTTTCTAAATAGAAAACCTTAAAATAGGAATCCTATTCCACCTAAAATTGCCAAACTACAATTATGGGCATCCAAATATGGTTAAATTAAATATTTGATACAAATTTGAAATCTAATCAAATCTTACATTTAATGTAGATTTCTAAATTATATCAAATCAAATCTTTGACTATATTTGGGCTCCAAAATTTACCAAATCCGGACTGGACTCCAACAGATCACTGATAATCACCATATTTTTTTGCCACTTTTACCAGTACCTTTACATTTTTAAGTCAAAGTCTCGTTATCAAATCATTATTAAGATGATGAAATGTATCCAAGAATGTTGCTCTTGACGAGCTTAAGTGAAGAGTTCCAGCTATTTCAATCGATCGACATAAAAAAACTATAACAATGATGTTCATATGTATCGATTCTTTGAGACAAAGTACCAAGGTTAAGAAAATGTTTGGCACTACTATCCCTACAAGTTTGGTATCTAGCTGTAACCTCCTTCTAACCCCCAACATGCAAACCTACATAAAATAAAATATTCCCAGGAAGCTCGGCATATTACTTCAAGCCATGTAAAAGGTAAAAGGTAAAAAATCTCCAAAATAATTTTGCTTCGACAAAAAGGATTGTCTTATTCCCTAACCCTGTGCGACTAAGACAAAATAAAAAAGTGGAGAAAAATCAATGTCTTGATTTACACTGATAGTAGCTCTATGCCAGAATCGATTAGCAAGATGTAAAGCCATATCTATCTGTGTCAATTTTTATCCGAATCTAAGCCCTCTAAATTCCCTTTCTTTGCCTATTTTAACTTCCATAACTGTCATATCCTACAACCAGAATACTGGAGAGATGGGACAGAACTAGGCCAACTACGTATATCAGAGTACATCAGCACCTCAAGATACTATCTCGGTTGTATAAGTTATGGGGGTTATTATACAATCAAACAGTTAAAACTAGGTCAAGCAATCATTGGTATCTCAATCACTGACAAACAAGTAAAGTACCAGATATATGATCATCATACATATAACAGTAAAGTATCTCATACTATAAATATATATCGATGATAATGAAACTAGTAGTACAAAATGGAGAACTAGAAGTGTGTACAATAATTCATATTCAGCTTTAGCTGTAGTCTAGACTATATACAGATCATGATGTGCTCAGAAAGAAATTCAAGTCCAAAGCATGAGCTAAATACCTTTTCGATGGATAAATGTCGTAAAAGAATATACATGTTAATCAAGGGGTGAAGAGAATAAAAATCCAATCAAGTAATCGGCTGGTAGTCCTCCTGGTGTTCACCATCAAGCCGGAGGTACGGTAAAATGTCTAGTTCCGCTATGAGATCTGTCCACACAAAACTAGAGGGGTCAACCCAAAATACAAAGTGTAAACAAAAAATAGAGAGAGAAGAAGAAGAAGAAGTAGAAGAAGAAGAGAAGAAAATTCTTCTGTTGAACTCAGCATATGCATACAACTTAAATAGGAAAAGAAAAAGATCCTAGATCCACAAAATTAGAAAACTAAATAACAGAGAATTCTAAAACAAGAAACTATAAAAAAATGGAAACTCTAAAACATGAAACTAGTTTAATTCTTTTATGATCTTTTAGGGAGAATCTTTTCCATTTATTTTCTAATCTTTAGGGGTAATCTTTTCAATTTATTCTCACCTGAAATTGCCTAAAATAATTCTTATTTTCTTGACGCTCCTCCTTATGTTGGTGCAAAGATGTTAGTCATGTCCAACTTGCTCACTTGGAGTTCAAATGACTATCTCGGTCGGCCCTTGGTCAAGATATCTACAATCTATCGTGTAGAAGAAACAAAAGGATTATAAATCATCCCTTCTTCAACCTTCTCCTTTATAAAGTATCTATTGACATCAACTATGTTTTGTCTTGTCATGTAGAACCGGGTTATGCGCTATACTGACAGCAGACTTATTATCATAATATAGTTGCATACGGAGACTTAAAGGCCTTTCAAGTTTCTCTAGGATCCGTTTTAGCCATAATACTTCACATAATACTTCACATAATTCTTGAGCCATCGACCTCTCCACTACTCCTAGCAACAACACTCTACTTCTTGTTCCTCCATGTAACCAAATTACCCTAGAGAAATGTATTGTATATATCGGGAAGTTGATCTCTTATCAATGACTGAGCTAGCCCAATTTATATTTGGATTTATATCTCGATTCCCCTCTTCTTATTCTTCTAGAAAAATAACCCTTTTCCTGGAGTTCGCTTTAGATATCAAAGGATGCGATATGCAGCTTCAATGTGTTCCACATATAGGGAATGCATAAACTTACTCACCATACTGATAGTGAAGGCAATATCTGGTTGAGTATGGGATAAGTAAATTAGCTTCTCAACTAAACTTTGATATCTATCAGTGTCCACTGAAACTGTGCCCTTCACCTTTCCAAGTTTCATATTGGCTTCAATTGGAGTATATGTTGGTTTGGAACCACACATCCCAGTTTCATGAAGAGAGTGTGATCTTCTTGCCCTTGACTTTATCCCTAACTTTAACAAACCTTGTGAACCTTTCACACAAAAGCTCTATGAGACTGCTTAAGACCATATATTGATTTCTTAAGCTTATATACCATGGATCCAAACTTTGTAATAAAACCAGGTGGAGCCTCCATGTTACTTCTTCATTAAGATCTCCATGTAGAAATACATTCTTTACATCTAGTTGGTTTAAGACCTTTGAAGTGGGTCCTTAAATATTCGATGGTAGATTGGTTGTGCTCAAACGATGGACTCCGGCGGCTACTTTTGAGCGAGACATGCTTTCCTTGGTTTTGGTTTGTATACACTTCCCTTAGATTTCCCCTTACCTCTGAAGCACCACCATTATTATGAAAATGGCAAGTATTATAGGAACTCCTATTGGCACAAACATTCCAACTACGAAAAGGACATGGTTGTCTTATGTCCATATGTTTTTTGTGAATGAGGCTTCCGACCCACTTTCGAGAAATATTAAACTTTGCATAACTAGTAACGATTTGTTTGAGCAAGTGGTGGAATATGGATCGGTGCCCCCAGCTTGCATATTGTATATTAGTTTCGAACACACGACAAGTTTATGTTCTACAAAGGGCAGAAAAGAGTCTGGGTCAGAGGAATCCAACTAAGAAGAGGAGGATCAGGGTGCATTATAGAGATACGGATGCTGGCGAAGACGCAAGGATGGATATGGATATTAATCCCTGGGATCAAGATGAAGGGGTTAATTACCTGACTTCATGACAAATGCTTTCCTTTTCGATCCGCAACAGACAATGCTGAGTAATGCTTTTGCTTGGGATAGAGTATAGGGATCAAGGGAAAAAAGGGCAAGGTCAAGAGCTTGTCGTTCTCAACCTTGTCTGTGTTAAGAATCTAGAAATGAAGGTCTCCAAGAGGCAAGGGGATGACAAAGTTGTCCAAAAAAAACTTTATCTCCTTTATGTGTGAGCTTTATAAGCACTAAAGGAGTTCACATGAGTAGGAGAATACCATTTTGAGACCTGGACTTGAGGTAGGCATGAAATAGAGTAGTGTGTGCAATTTAAGTTGTAATATGGTTCAGTGAGAGGACCATTAGTGGCCTCGGGTGGTACTCTCAATATTCTTGTTTATAGAGGTCTGCTTTTGATAAATATATTTACCTTCTCTAAATATTACTATTTTGCAAGATGTTATAATGAAATATATGCAAATATTTGCTTTGAAAAGATTAAAGCTGAAAACATTGATGTGTCCAATTGGCTCGTTGGAGTAAATAATGAAACTTGTGTTTTATCACACTGGATAACAGTTTATTTTCCTTGTCCTAGATTATATATTAACAAGTCGAATCTTGCTGAATGCTTCAATAACTAGATTAAAAATTTATGCAATAAAATAATAACAACACTATTTGATGGTATTCGAGCCAAAATTATAACACTTCAGGACAAAAATTGACAAAAAACTAAAAATTTTAAAACTGATTATTATCCAAAGTTGTTAAAAACTATGGCCCGTATCACACAAGAAAAATACCAACTGCACACATTGTGTATACTTAGTTATATGTTTAAATATTAGATCGTAAAACAAACAAAACATATGTTGTTCGCTTAGATAAAAAATATTGTTCATGTTTAAAGTGTATCATACTTGTCTTCCATGTGTACATGCATGTTATGCGTATAATTCTAAAAATAGTAGCATCAAGAGTTTTTATCCAGCTATTTTCTAAAGAAGCATTAAGATGCGTATATGAGCTGCATTTGGGCCAATTTCAGTCCCTTACAACATTCAAAGTGCATTGGTTAGAAGCCACATTAGAGTACCAGATGTACGATGCAAAGCGGGGAGACCAAAGAAGAACCGTATCATAGCGAATGATCAACCTTCAAGAGATCTCCGATGTAGTAACTATAATAGTTTTGGACACAATACAAGGAGATGTACAAACTAACCAAGAGAGTGAATGCATTCTCCAAGATTTTTGAAAAGTTTCATTTTTTGATAAAAGTTGTAATTTTATAAAAATAAAAGAAAGTTGTAGTTTAAAAAATTTGACATTGATGCAATTTTATTTCGAATACAATGGTACATAAATTTCATAGACCTCCCTTATCTAATTGCCAACAGTCCGGACGATCAATTTCCCTTAGATTTAGTTGATCTCTCTTTTGTAGTGTATTATCTGGGCTGCAACGCCACCTCCTCCTTGGGTATTCTCCTTTTGAGTAGGTATCGGTGCTGATGGAGTCGTTATGATCTGCGTATATAATTGAGAAGTCCAAAGAAGAATATGCTATCACACTGAGAAGTTCCCTCGGTAGCTTGTTGAGAAGCCCCCTGGCTAGCCCACTGAGACGCATCCTCACCAGTCCACTGAGAAGTCCCCTAGCCAGACCACTGAGAAGCGCCCTTACCATCTCATTGAGAAGTCCCCTCACCAGGACAATGATAAGTGCCCCCATCAGCCTACTCACAAGCGCCTACACCAGCCTACTAAGAAGTGCCTTGGCCAGCCCACTGAGAAGTCCCCTCGTCAGCTTGCTGATGAGGTACCTTATCATCTTGCTGAGGGGGACTATCAACCAGATGCCAAACATTGGTATACTTCCAACGGGGGCGTGCTGTAGTTGGCTAACAAGGCCTTAAGGATAATCCTGCATAATATGTAATGGATGGTTCGGAGGAGCTATAAATGCTTGCAGACCATCCAAAAATGCTTTATCGTTGTGCTCAATGGGTCTGTCACTGCATGATTTTGGTATGCTTTTACACAAACTTGAAAGCTGAAATATTAAGTAAAATCCAATTAATTAATATAAATAAGTAATATGGAGACCGACTTTTTTATTAAAAAATGCGTACCATCCCAATTACATGTTGCTAAAATCCACAAAAACTGGCATCATCTATTGCTCAATATTGGAATCGAAACTCCTCATATTGGTAGGATCTGTTATTGATAAGAGAGCTCCCCACCAAGATCTATATACAATATCACCTAATTCTACACCATTTAAACAAATACGAGCATATGATTTCATATAACTTTTGAAAATTTATTTTGTTAAACTTTTGAAATAACTTACCATATGTCATAGATTCCATCATTTGAGACAAATATATCACATTTTGTGTCTCAAATCTAGAATTCCATACATGAATCAATTTGTATGCTCTTATCGTTGCATTCCCTTTATTATGATTTGAACAAGTAGCTCGCCGGGAATGTGTTGTTTCATCCAGAATTATCGTATAACACGATCAGCTGGATTATACATTATTTCATTGTGGAATATTATGAAAAACCTATGTAGACTATGGTTATAGGATGTTGTTTTTATCTCAGAAGGATTCTGCTCAAGCCGGTACGATAGATATATCACCTATTTGATGTCAAAGAAATTATAAGATAATAGTCATATTGGCTTTATAAAATAATAATAATAATAAAGGTATTTTACCTCGTTATACTTTAGTGAATCAAATTGGCCCTGATATATAGAAACAGCCGATTGTTCATAGTGTACTGGATCTGCTGCATCCGTAGTCCATCGTTAAGCTAATGGAAAAACACCATCATCGGTACTAATGTAGGAGACTGGCCTACCGACATAAAAATGCCCATATGACCAAACCTAGAAAATATGAGCATATGATATGTGTACATATTTTATAATATAATTGGAATTAAGTAAAAAATTTATACTTGTATTAATGTCATGCATCCATTTATTTTTTTTCTTTTATACACTGATAGAAATTATACAAAATCTGACATAGAACTATATAAATAAGCCAACATTGATACTCCCCAAGCATGACATGTAGGTTAGATCAGGTCTACCAAAAAAGATAAAAAATTACTATTATAAATTGTGGGGTTAGTGATGCCAAAAAATGTCGCTAAATTATAAATTTATGTCGCTAAAACATATTAGCGATGTTATTAGTGATATTTTATAAATGTCACGATCTAGCTAGTCGCTGACAGGAAATATGTCACTATACGTTACAACTAGAGACGTATCTTAGTGACGTATGAGCATCGCTACTTTTTCTCAAATTAGCGACGTTCTGCGTTGCAACATAGGTATATGAGCGACACAAACTTGATAACAAAGCGTCGCTGATATTTCTATACTTAGTGACGTTTACTGTGTCACAAAACATCACTGACAATCCTCACTTAGCGATGTTTAGCAAAGCAGAGACGACGCTAATATTTGTGAATATAGCAACGTTTTTAGTTACATCTTGATGACATGACAGATATTGCCAAGTCAACATATTAGCAACATATTTGCGACGTCGTGGTACAGGTGTAGCGACATTTTGATACCTATTAGCGACGTATTTATACGTCACTAAACGTCGCTAAATAGCTGTAAAAAAATAATAAATATGCAGATTGTTACATAATAGTTTATATAACAATATTTAGCCTACAATTTATACAAATATATTAATAGTTTATAAAAATAGACCCCTACGGTGGAATATCACACATAAGCATATTATTAAACATCGATAAATTCAAATCTACTGTAACTGTTGGCCAATGTCATACAAATTCAAATATACATAAAAATATGAAATAAATATCCTCATGTCACTAAAAGAATATATACAAAAGACCCAAAAATGGGCCAATGTCACAAAAACTCACAACTATCTGTCAAACCTAGGACTAATGATGATCAAGAGGAGAATGAAGAAAATTGTCGCGTAAGTGGGATACAATATAGTTCAACTGGTCATGTGAAAGCACCATCGATATCAATCTAGGAGGCAGTGTCATCGGTGGAGTCGGCGTCGATTCCGACGAACCAGGAGGACGTATCCGTTCCAATGCTGAGAGCCGATCATTGTATGATTCCATGACACCTATAATCCGAGTGATGAAACGTTGTGTTGATGATGCCAGATCCATAATGTTCCGCTGTGTCACCTCGATCATAGTCCTGAGCTCTAGAAGGATTTGCTCGAGCGCATCAAAACGTGCTAAGATCCTCATATCGTCCATCTACGACTGGGACTGGGGCTGCTACGAAATCCTTTCCATCAACTAGTCACGCAAATACGCAATCTGATGATCAACTCTCTCCTGCTGGACTTGCACTGACTCCTGGGAAGGCTGTGGGGTATGCACAGGGGCAGAGGGAGTCCTAGAGCACTGCGTCACAACATAGACACCGTAGGATCCCGTACCGTAGTACGTACCCCTATGAAGACCACCAGCGGCGGTCTGCCATAGCTCGTCAGCCAACGAAATTGGGTGGGCCGGTGGCTACGCGGAAGTACCGGCCTCTCCCTCGGGAGGTGCAGTAGCAGCATCTTGCGTCGACGGCTCACGGAGTTGTAGATACTCATTCTAGAAAGAAAAAAAAATCACACGTTAAATGTACTTGTTACTATCTACTCGTTGTAAACATAAATGTTACTATCTAAGCAACTTACTACTAACTAGATGGATATTTATTTTTATATTTTCTAAGTTATATCAAAATTAAAAAAAGGTAAAATAATACTTATGTAAGTCTGCATGGCCCTATCATCGATGAGCTGTCCGCCCTTCCGATGGGTGGCGAGAAAGACGGTCACCTTGTTAGAGTCCCCACCCCTCTGGACCTGTTAATTACAAATATATATATATATATATTGTTACTAAAATTAACCATTTTATCATACTTCGATTAAAATACTATATATACGTTCAAATACTTACCATGCGACAAAAATATTTTGTCATCGGATTCGACCCACCACACCACTTTCTTGTCTTCTTCCTGGCTGCCTTCGTCTTCTCCTACTCCGACTTTTCCAAACAATCACGGTCCTTCGGATCATTGATCTCATCCCGGACTAGCTTGGCGGCGACGGAAGAAAATATCTCCTCGATCACCTCGAACCAGTGTGGTGGGTAGAAATACGTGTCATATAAGAAGTAATATAGTAAGTTATGTAATATAAATAAATTAGATGATTGATTAAAATCAAATATATTTTTACCTTGAAGTGTACAAACCAGAACGTCTTCCTCTCGTTTGGAGCATCATAGTAGTTGATCAAAGGGCCACCATAGTTATACCTCAGAAAGAGCCCCGGGCGTCTTTGTACTCTCGACGGACGATATCTATAAAGTGATAATTATATTCATGGAAATATATATATATATATATATATATATATATATATATATATATATATATATATATATATAGCAAATAACGTCTAGCCTAGTGGCTAAGGCCGATGCATATTACCCACGAGGTTGCGGGTTCGAGCCTCCTGGGCGCCATTTAATTCTCCTTTGGGTGAATTAATTGGTGAGTTGGTGATGGGTGCAACGCATGTATAGTTCAAGTGCGGTGCTAGTATAGGTACAGGTGCAGGACAATGGGCCGAGATGTATGGGGCCTTCGGGCCAGTATGTGGTGGGCCTTCGGGCCAGGAGTTTGTAACACAATTTCCTCTTCCAAAAATAATATATATATATATATATATATATATATATATAAGGAAATGTTAACTAATTAACTTACTTTGTGCCGTCGGCCCAAATCTCCATCCGATGCTCGTCCGAAGGCATGCATGGAGGATCTCTCTGATACTGAGACGGCGGGGGCTGGTCCTCCTCTATCTCCTCCGCGGTTTCCATGGTACCGTCAGTAGTAGGAACGGTAACGGAGGAGTAGGCTCCGTCCTGTAACTGCTCGTCCCAGGAGTACCGTAATGAGGAGATGCAAGTGGTCGGAAGAGTGTAGTACTCGGAGACGATGGTCCGGACGTAGTAAACGATATCGAAGGAGTGCTGCCGCTTGGAGCATAATGTCCTCAAGATGCTCCTCTACATCCGAACCCATCCGCGTCATCCTGTCATAACTGAGAACAACATATGATGATAAAACAAATACGCATATATATATATATAATATAAAAAATAAAATAAAGAAGAAAAATAAAATAAATCTCACAATCATAATGGAATTGCATTATAAATAATTACTAGTACATGTCACAAGTCTAAATAGATGATATATTTTACGTTCAAATTGTGTAAATAGATCCGGAGCAACCCTTCGTTGAATTTTTTGGGTTTTATTTTATAAGTACATGTCATAAGACTAAATGAATTTTATTTTATTTTCAATCCTCTTTTGAAAATTTATCTTCTTCGTTTTTCTCGTTCTCCTCTTCCTCTTCCTCATCATCTTCACTTTCATCTACTCCGTCTTCCTCTTCAGATAATTCTACCTCTTCTACACGATTAGCCGTGTAATGAGAAACTTTCGTTGAGTCCATATCTACAATATTTGTTACAAGAGGTAGCTCATCCTCCTGGTAAGCTATTTCGTCAACGTCAAAGGTATTTTTAGCTTTGGTCTTGCATAATGCCCACCAGTCCAACCTTGTTGTTCCTTGTTTAGGATAAGCTGTGAAGTAAACAAGCTGAGCCTGACTTGATAGAAAAAAATGGTTCGTAGCCTTGATATCGACGCCGGTAGTTTATATCCACAAGACCATGCTTGTCTATTTTTCAACCTTGATCTTGGATCAGATCGAACCATTCACACTTGAATAACATGATCTTAGCAGGCTCTGTTCCATAATTATATGTTAGCTTCATAATCTTCCGTAAGATGCCATAAAAATTATTGCCTATATCGACATCTTTGTAGTTCGAAGATTTGATACACAAACAACTATTTTTCGTGGAATCGAGATCTAGGAAATTATCTCTGATCGGGGCAGTTGTTGACTTAAACCTAAACCTATTTGCACAATAGTATGGCCATATTTTGACGGCATAAATTAGCCCCTTAGCTAGAATTCTAATAGATTCATTCTCAAGTGTTTTGTCTGGACGATTGACCTAAATACCACAAGATAAGAAATTAAGTTCAACGATCGGTTAATTATTGTATAAAGTGCATATACAAAAAGTAATTACCGAGCTCTTTACATATGAACTCAACCAAGAAGGGAAATGACGTCTCATTTTTTGTTCTACTTCTTCATCTGTTATGTATGGTTTACTCGACATGACCTCTTCATTAAATATGTTGAAAAATAACAAAACATCGGCCAATTAGTTTAATAATAATAACGTATACTGTTACATTGAGATGACGTGAACGTGGACGTATTAGTTACTTACCCCTCGAGCTTCTCCACTTCATCCTCGTCGCAGTTGAGTAATATATACAACTGAGCAGCCATTAGCTCATCTTCATTCAGAAATCTCTTCTTCATTTTTCTCGAAGGCTTTCCGAATGCATTAAATCTTTCAGTATTGTATCATTAGATTCCCGGTACCCATTATCATTTCTCGGGTCTTTCATTCGATTAGTAGCAACATAAGGCTTGAAATATAATGAACAAAAGTTTATAATCTTCTCGAGAACATATGCTTCACAAATAGAACCCTCGACCCGTACCATATTTTTTATATTTCTCTTTAGGTGGTTCAAATATCGCTCTAACGGATACATCCACCGATAACCTACAGGTCCACCGACACAGGCCTCAGAGCAAAGATGAATTGGTAAATATTTCATGGAGTTGAAGAATCTAGGAGAAAATACCCTCTAGAGCTTGCACAGTGTTATCGCGATATCCTTTTCTTGATTTTCTAGACGAACGATGAGCAATTAGTAGAACAAAGATCTCTAAAGAATATGCTAAGCTCTGTCACTGGATCCCAAACCACCTACAGTAAGAATTCTTAAAATGTAATCGGAATAAATCTTTCTATGAATACGTGATAGTTGTGCACTTCATACCTGTTAGTTTATTTTCCTTCAGGTCGACGCATCTTCTCAGATTTGACACATACCCGTCTAAAAAATTTATCCCTTGAATCTACCTACAAAGTCTCCCTTTATCCTCCTTGTCCAGTGAATTTTTTTATTAGGCTGCTTATACTTCCTAATCACTTCCTCTATCAAATGCAACACATGACGTCTGCATATTTATTCCAAGTCAAACCTAGCCTTAGGATTGTCTTTCGTCTACCCTTTTACGTCCATCACAGTATTAGTTATGTTGTCAAACATATTCTTCTTGATATGCATGACATCAAGGTTATGTTTGATAAGATTGGTGATACAATATGGCAGGTCCCAGAATATGCTTCTCTTCGTCCAGTTATGAGTGCGGCCAAATCCATCACACCTGTACCCCTTAGTAGGATCTTCGATAACACTTGGTAAATTTTTAACCTCTTCCTATATCGTGTCACCGGGCCACCTTGTAGGTGAAATTGCCTTCTCCATAACACCGATACAAAAAATATTCCTATTCCTCCAGAATGGATGATTCGACGGAAGAAATTATCGATGACAATCGAAGAAGCAGAATATAATAGAGTTCTTGCATTCTCTAGTAACTCCATGAACTTCGTAAGATCTCTATAACAACCCCATCAGTTGATTATAGCGTTCTTGCGACATATTAAAATCGGACTTGATGCTCAACTGTTTTATAACCACCTCCAACGGGGAATGATCCTCAAAACCCGGATATAATAGAGTCCTTGCATTCTCTAGTAACTCTATGAACTTCATAATATCGACATTCGGTGCTTCCTCAGCTACATAATGATTGTCTGGATTGAAACTAGACCCTACAGCATTGAAAACCATGTTCACCCACCCGTCGTCGTAATTAGCGTGGTCGTGGACATCCATATACGGCTCCACATAAGGCTCCATCTCCGATGCTAAAGGCACAAGTTCTCCATGTGAGGTCCACTAATAGTAATTCAACGTGAAACCCCTCGAGTATAAATGATATGTCACATCCACTTTTGGATGATATTTTATGTTATGATATCTCATACACGAACACTTAATTTTGGTGCCCTCTATGTACTGAGGGAACACCTTGGTGAATTACAGGAACTGTTGTACACCCTCTATGAATTCATCCCGCACACCGCACATGTCATCAGGATGATGGTTGTACATCCATGAACTATATCGTAGATAGTAATTCATATCCATTTTCAGATACTTCTGTAAGATAGATACACATTGTTCAAGTAAATATCGTTCAAATGGATGTAAAGATGGATACACATGCATGTTCATCAAAGATGAACATAAATAAAGAAGGATATAGGTGTTGTCATGTCCCGATCCCGTAAGGGCTGATCGTCCTCGCTTGGTTCTTACGAAACCGATCATCCTCGCTTGGGCATTATGTCGTGCAAGCCTATGTTGCGCTTGCACAAGGAATAGTACCTGCACATGACACAAGTTACAAAAAAATATACATATATAGAAGCACAGAATGTAAAATGCAGAGAACCAAAGTTGAACACATTTGATAGGAACACAAAATACTTTCTTTATTGAATAGTTGAAGATTCGATTATAAAGTACTTGCTTGGCTAATTAAAAAATATGCCATAGGGCTTAAAACTTTTTTTTACAAACACAAAACTTGCCACAACGCCTAAGCATAATATCCTTTTAGTAGGACCAAAATAGAACACCTAGCAGAAGAAAATCTTGCATACAGGAGAGAAAAGCTTTCGGAAGCAGCATGAGCACGGTTCTGCCTGAGGGAAGCGCTCCTAAAGCTTTAAAATGCTTGCCAAACTCTCGCTAGCAGAACCTGAAGATTTGCCCATAAATGTGGGTTAGTACTACAACATGTACTGGTTAGCGACCGTGGCCAAACTCACATAGAAATCTATACTAAGTAAACATGTGAAGCTAGCATTATAATTATGATGTGATCTTTCTAGTTGTCTAGTTTTTTTTTAATAATTCATGCAAAGAAAACATAAACAGTAGATAGACTACACATATGGTAAATATTACCCATGGTCGAATAATTTTTCTGTAGCAGACACACAAGTTAGCAATAATTTGCATACATGAATAAACTTGTGAATCTGTGTTGGACTCAAGTGTCAAGTGTGCAAGAAGGAAAAAATCTAGCATGCGACCTAAGTACATGATGGCCCATGAGTTGCCCCACCGATGGACAACAACACCCCCTAGTTCTCGTAGGACCAGAACATCAGGGTGCTCTCACAATCTCCTCCGGACCGACCGATTCCCAGTGCCCCAAGAATCATTCAAGAGACTATTTTCTTGTATACAAGTTTTCCAAGACCGATGCATGACATGAAACTTCTATCAAATAAAGATACTATTGTAGAAGCATGAAAAATACGCCGGATAGCCGTACGCAGCATATTAGTGCAGAGCAGTGTAAGCAGAGGCCTTCAGAGCCATCAAGCGTGCAACAGAGCTTTTTTCGCTAAACACAGCGTGAAATATTAAAAGCTCAAAAGGCCATCCGCGTAAAGGCAGTACGTCCAAAACTGCTTCAGCGTAAACAGGGTGCTTCATCGCCTCCAGGGCGTAAAACTCATCATCTTTCAAACGCAGCATTGAGGTGTACAAGAGAAGCTTCGTATTCTCCGAAGTGAACCTGTCAGACCCTGCAATGAACCTGTCAGATCCTGCAATGAACCTGACGTCTGGACTTCTGACAAAGGGATACGGCTCGACTACCCAGACGACGGCTATAATGATGGCACATCACTGCGACCCAGGCTGTCATTTACCGCCATTCCCTTTGCATAAACTGCTTTTACAAAGCACGAAAGGATACGCTGCCTTGTTTTACACAGGCAGACATGAGCTGTTTACGCTCTGCAGTAGACAAACCGCCTGCCACATCAAAAGCTGCACTCCGTACGAGGCTCAAGGCACGTCTCTGCGTCCAATGCACAGAGCGATGACAGTTGCTCGAGGCACGTCTCTACGACCAATGCACAGAGCGGTAACAGTTTCTCAAGGCACGTCTCTGTGAATGATGCGCAGAAGGGGTTGCAGACCTTCAAAAACATGCCTCCATATTTAATGCACAGGATGGTGGCAAATCTCGGCATTTAATGCAAGAGATTTGATTATATCTTCAAAAGCCATAATTCTGGCTAAGACGTCCACATCAGCACTCTGGCACGGTACGCAGCGGCTTCTATGCCCATCCAGCTCCTGTGCTCATTCGGCTTCAACGCCCGCTCGACTTCTACGCCCATTCGGCTTCAACGCCCATTCGGCTTCTATGCCTACTCGGCCTCTATGACCACTCGGCTTCTACGCCTGCTCGACCCCTATGACCACTCGGCTTCTACGCCTGCTCGGCCTCTATGACCACTCAGTTTCTACGCCTATTCGGTTTCTATGCCGGTTTGATAACTATTTGGCTTTTATGCCATGGTGACAGACATTTGGCTTCTATGCCAACCTCTACTACACAATGGATACCTACCTACGTGGCTTCTACGCCGTGATCTTCGTAGCGATTATACGCGTTTTGTCCCTTAGTTGGATCCGTGTCATACATTCATTCAAAGGATCATCTATACGCAGGCATTGGTTACTTTAACCGTTGTGTAAAAGGGTGCTGTACTTTCCACTCCTCGGTTTCTACACCGACGGAGTGGTCACTGTCATTAAAACTCTATAAATAGAGACCTCTATCAATGAGGAACAAGGTCAAAAAATTGGTCAAGAATACTAATATCAGATCCAAGTTCGACAAATTGGAAGATCGAACCAGAAGTCAAGAGAGAGAGAGAGAGAGAGAGAGAGAGAGAGAGAGAAGAATCCGAAGCTCAGGCAAAGAGTAGAGATTTTGGCATCGTGCATCCACCCTCTTCTGCAACCTTCGAAGCTGCTTCCTGTCTTCTACGGCACTTCTTCAACATCGTGTGGTCCAAGGGCTAAAGTGATCGACTGCAGATCAGACACCTATAACAATATTTACCCAGATTAAATAAATTGTACTCCCATATCCTCGTATAGGATCAAATTGTACAAGTTTGTTTGTAAACCAAAGAAGGCAGATTTCGTATAAATCCCATCCTGAATACATTTTTATTCTTTCATTTAATACCACAAACAAGATGGCGACTCTGCTGGGGACATCCTTCTCTTCTGATGAGGAAGTAATTGCTCAACACGATGCGGTATCCGTGGGATCCGTGAAGAAGACACTGGTCGTCCAATTCGACCAGTCTGCCTACGAAGACATGCTTCAAACCGGGGGTAGCTCTCACCCTCTCTCCGTCCAAGACAACAGGAAGCTGCACAAGGTCTGGATGCCCAAGACATCCTCTACCATTCCTGGGGACTCTCCGATCTCTCCGACCTCTCCGACCAATGAGGTTGTAGCATTGCTCCCTCCGTGCCCTGCACATAAAATTCAGTCTCCCGCTATGCGCGGTACAGACGAAACTTCGGGCAAAGCCTCAGCGCTAACCCAGAAGTATCTACTGCGCTCTACGCGTAGAAACCAGTCTCCTGCTACGCGCGGTACAGACAAAACTTTGGGCAAAGACTCAGCGCTAACCCAGAAGTATCCATTGCGCTCTATGCGTAGAAACTAGTCTCCCGCTACGCGCGGTACAGACAATACTTCTGATAATGCCTCAGCGCCAAATCGGAAGTATAAGTCACGCTCCATGCGCAAGACAACATCTGACCTCTACGGGGAACCAGATGAGCGCTGTAATTTCTGCAAGGGAAAGCAAGCGGCAGAGTACTCAACTTCTCGGCCTCTACGCCAGCGAGGGAGCAATCTGCCTACCCTCCGAATTACGCGGGAAGCCGACGGCCGACTGAGGACCTGTTCAGCTTTACGCCAGTCTGAGCAAATCTCCAAATTACGCCAGGCGAAGTCCCACGACGTAAAATAAGCTCAGGTTGCAGGAAGACACCCTTTCCGAGGATTATCTGCCACCCAGAGGGCCAACCTGTTGTACACAGGTAGCACAGGGAAAACCATGGTGCCTAATCTCCGCATGTCCACTGATGGGAACAGAAGGAACAAGTCGTCGTCTTCTTCTTCTACTCCTCCTGACTTGCGCAAATATCTAATCCAGAAGCGTAAAGAGAGGGGACCTTTCAATATGTCTATTATGCCCCCTGGCGAGCAATGTTGTAATAGTCATAAGATTGTGATTGACTGCTGCTGTTCTAAAGCAAAACGGTCAGTTTTTGACCCCATTGAGCTACTCCCTGTCTTTCCAGGAAGAAGAGCCCGCGCATGCATCCGTGAACATGGCTTCACACATACCTAGAGGAGGGTCGAGCTCAAGACGTCATCCCTCTAGGCCTCCGAGCTGAAGGAGATTTGAAGACCTCCTCAGGAACACTGAAGCTGGGGTGTTCCAAAACACCCGTGCAAGGTCACAGCAAGCAGCTTCGTACTCATCTGATTCCGACGCTGGGGGTCGCCAATCTCCCAGATCAGATGCTGAGAGTATAGAGTCGACTTCTGCAGCGACCTATACTAATCCTTCGATGACGCCCAGGGAAATGGGAGTTTACGCCATTGAAGATGAACGCGAGGAAGCTTCGCCGTCTGGAAACGCGGAATAACGCATCACTGTGCTGGAGACATCTCTGAAACAAATGCAATCCATAATGGAGAACATGCACCAGATGATGCTAACTCATCACGTAACTGCCATGGCTCAAACGTCGATCCCGCCAACTCAGATACGTGTGGGAGTGGACTTACCACCATCCAACCCGAGCCAAGAGCCCGCTCTAGATCAAGAGTCAGCGGTTCCTCCGCTTCCTCACTCGAAGAATATGTTACCTCCCGTTGGAGTCACGATACAACCAACTCCGTACTACACCGTAGTCCCGCTTCCAACTGAAAATCCGATGCAGGCAGTACGGGAGTTGAAAGCCCAGTTTGACGCCTTGAAGCACAAAGATCAGCTCAAGAAACTGGGAATCAACCAGCCATACCAGCTATCTGGGAAGAAGTCCCTTTCCCTCCGAGGTACAAACCTCAGACTATGGCTCTGTTCGAGGGAAAAATATCACCAAGTCAGTACATGAACTATTTCAGTATGATGACGGTGTTGTTACAAGGGAACGACGCCCTCCTCACTCGGGTATTCAAAGGCTGCCTCTCAGGAGTAGCCTATCAGTGGTACCGTAGCTTGGCGGACAACTGCATTACTTTCTTCGAGGACTTCAAAGCTTTATTCTTCACGCGATTCTACGAAGGAGGAATGGACATGTCTATGTCCTCTCTCATCAAAGTCAAGCAGAGGGAAAAGGAGGACGTTCGCACCTTCGTCGAACGTTTTCGTCAGGCCACATTACAGATGCCTCCAGGAGTTTCAGACTCTGCGTTAGTAGATATTTGCAGGAAAAACCTCCTTCACGTAGTCTCGGTGTTTACAAGACCATATCAGTTCCATGATTGGCCCTCGTTCATCATCTCGGCAGTGGCCGCCGAAGACAACAGTCGCAAGGCGCGCGACAATGGCATTATGATCTCCGCCTCTGATAGAGGCAAAAGGTCATCTCCCAGCAGCGACCATCCTCGCAGCTCCAAGGAAAAAGAAGCTCTGGCGATCAATACGTCCAGACAAAAGACTGCGGCGACCACGCAGACAAGACCCGGAACTTCCAGGCCCGTCGAAGTCTACTCTTTCGACGACGACGATATCCCAAGTATATTCGAGTGTCTTGTCAAAAGTAGCAAGATCACCCTTCCGGAGCTGAGGCGGCCCCAAGAAGTCGGTAGTACTGACGACCCCAAATACTGCATCTTCCATAGATACGTACAGAACCCAACAAAGGCGTGTTACATACTGAAAAGGAAGATCTAGGGGTTAATCGATGCTAAGGCCATCACTCTTCACAACACCGAGAAGACGGTCACGGCCAACATGATCTCTCTGCTGTTTGGCAATATGCCTTCCCAAGAAGTCTCGGACGGTGTCACACCTATTTCCCGGACCACGATGAACATCGTCAATCTCCCTCCAGCTTGGGGTCAAAATCATGACCTGGTACCCCTAACCATCCGGCAGGGCAAGATTATGTGAGTTCATCCGGATTTGGTGTCAGAGCTCGAGGAGGAGACTAAATCTACTAAGGCTACGTCTAGAAAGAGCTCCAAATGCAAACCATGCCATATGGTTGTAACTTCTTCGCCATCAGACGAAGACGAGGTATTCGCTGCAACCCGTTCAGGGAAAGCCTACCTCAACGACTACGGAGCAAGTCAGGAAGATGCACCGGCGGACGCTTCAACTGCCAAACCTTCAGGACCAGGCCCCGTCGTACCAGATGCCAGCCCTTCAAAACTGACTCCGGCGGACAAGGGAAAGCAAAGAGAAGTGTGCTTTGATAAACCTGTGAAAAATATTCCAAACAAAGGTTTTGAGAAGCCCTACAACTTCGACATCCTGGCCCAACTAGCTAATACACCAGCTAGGCTATCTATATTCGAGCTACTCAGGCTCTCCCAAGACACTCGTCTAGCCCTGAGTGAAGCACTGATGCAGGCGGAGGCATGCTTGACCCAGCTTAAGTCCCCCGACGAAGAACCAGTGGCGTGTCCTCAAAGCCACAGTGTGATGGATGTGGTCCCAAATATCACTTTCACCCAAGATGACATGCTGTTAAAACATAACAAGCATGACATGCCCCTCTATTACACCGGGTACGTCGGTTCCATGGAGGTCGATCAGATTCACATAGATTCGGGATCATCGATCAGCATCATCCCTCACAGTCTGCTCAGACCGCTAAGGATTTCTACCAGCGAATTGGCTTACACCTCCACTACAATCGTGGGTTTCAATGCCGGAAGAAGTAAGCCATTGGAGAAAATTTGCCTGAGGATCCAGATTGGCAACCTCAAATCGGTGGCCACGTGTTACGTCATCGCGCTCTACCAAGCACGCATTTCCAGAGCTTTCAATCATAAAGTAAAGGAAAGAGTATTCAAGGTTGGCGAGCTAGTTTTAGCCGTAAGAAGGCCGATGATTCTTACTCACAGGAGTAAAGGCAAATTCCAGCCCAAGTGGAAAGGCCCTTATGTGATCGAGACAACGTTCTCGAACGGCGCTTACAGGTTAGCCCAGCCTAATGGAGACCTGTTCATGGCTCCTATCAGCGGTAAATTCCTGAAGAGGTACTATGCTTAAACCTCCTCTGCTCAAGTAGAATATAGCGAGAATCTCAATTCTGACCAAACTACTTCCAAAATGAAACTAGCCGGGTCATATTCTATCATGTCCGTATGACCTCTGAATAGATATGTCCTGCTAAAAGTTTATTGAGAGTCTATCACGTCCATACTACCTCTGATATCACTCTTGCCCAAACCTATCATTTATATTCCGAAATGATGGGTCCACAAAGTCAGAAAAGATTCGCTTTATTTATTCCCAAAAAAAGCAGAATTATATTAGGGAAGAAAAAAAAGAAGAACGGGTACATCATTGTGGGAGAGCGGTCAGATCGCGAATCAGCTGTACCAGTGCAGCTATCCTCTCATCCCTGGAAACCAAGGCTTCGGCACGGGCCTGCTCCAGCCGCGCCTCAGGATTGTTCATAAAGGACAGTTTGGCCCTTGCCCGAAGAGAGCCAGCACGGGCAGCTTCTGCACGCTCCAGATCCCGTCGTGCTGTGCTCAGTCGACCAGTCGCCACATCTAGACCTGCCAACGACTGGGAAGCCCACTCCTCTGCCAGAACGAGTTTTTCATTCAACTTGCGGGCCCTTGCTACGTTCCCTTCATGCTCGGATTGGCACTTCGTCTGAAGAGCAAGAGCCTCCTCCACGACAGCTTTTCTTTTATCCATTTCTAGCTTATGTGCTTTGATAGAGTTATCTAGGCTTTCCAGCTGTTTAGTAAGCCGTGCAGTCATGAGGTCGTATCTGGCCTGGACCTCAGCTTCAAGACTGTCCCGGGCCAGCTGCAAGTATTCGTTAATAGGTTGCTCTAACCCATTAACTATCGCCTCCAGGGCGTCAGCTACCCCAGAATCGCCGAACTCCCTGACCGCCCCAATCGAAAACTGGGAAGCCTTCTTCAGACGCTCAAAGTCTAGATTCTTTGCCAACACCATTGATATCAGCGTTTTCAAACTGGTTTAAAAGAGGCTGGTATACAGCTCGGTCAGCGCAACCAGATCTGGTTGAACGCCAAGAGTGGCCGCGATATTGGCAAGTTTCCCTCCAGGAATGATTGCAGACGAGGTGGCCACAGCCGCCGCCTCGACGGGTAGTACGACCGAAGAAAGTGCGATTGCGACGGTCGAAGTCATCGGCATACTCGCAAGAGGCGAGGTCACGATAACGGGTTCGTCCTCCTCTTGAGGTGACGAAACTACTCCGGGCGAGCTGGCCCCCGAAGGTATTTCCTCCTCGAAGTCGAACGCCTCCGTATCATCGCCAGGAGCCCGAACAGAGCCAGAAGGGGCTTCAACGCTATACTCCCCGTGGACGCCATCCCCTGAGAAGAGGACAAGAAAGTTGATATCAATATGATGGTAATCTTTCTAAGAGGAGACATAAAGATGACATTTACCCGTAGCCAACGGTTTATATGCCGCGTCTGTAGCCGATGTAGCTATATCACGCCTTAATGACGCAATATGAACTGTCATACCTGGAGAAGAAGGTGGGCCAACCGACATCGCCAGGTGCTCTACCGAGCCTTCACCAAGATGCAGTCGAGGTTCGTCAGCTGGAATCTCGCTAGTCATGCTCACGGACGCGGCAGGAGTTTCATCCGTTGCTGGCCTAGGGGAAGATTCTCCCATTTGCCTCGGCCACGCAGGCGATTTCGTTCTACTACCGGAGGCAGTGGCAGCAACGGCAGCCTCAAGCAGGAGTTCTCCGGCACCGCCAGCCGAAACTGAGGGTCCCCCTCCGAAAGGCGAGGAACCTCCAATCAAAGAGACATCCCCAACAGGAGAGACAGCAGGTTCCTCTCTAGGAGCCTCAATGCCAGGAATCCGGAGAGAACGATTAACCGTCTCCTTCTTCCTCGTGCAAGGGAAAGTCTTCTTCGAAGCAGGAGCCCTTCGCTTCCCAGAGACTGCTAAAGCACCCGCAGGCGGAGGCACTTCACACCTCGGCACCGACACCAGAAGCTCATCAGGAGTGACGGACTCCTCACCCTCGTTAGATAAAACCGAGGGGACTTCGACTCTTCCCCCAGGTTTGGGAGAAGGCACCCTAAAGCTTCCACGCATGTCAAAATCGCGATGGAAGGTGTTGATCGCCACGTAGAACTAGGCATACGAATGGAGGATACGCAACTCCGTGGAGAGTGTGACGACCGGCACGATAAAGATTGCTCCCGTGCAACCCATGATAGAATACCGCCATCCTCTGGCTCCATCAATGAGTCCGCCCCTGGACCTGAAGCTGGTGACGGCATTGCCCACGTGCAGCTGATCGTACCCAAACTGCCTGGCGAACCGACTGGGCAAGTAAGGCTCGAAGAAGCAATGATCTTCGCTTCTGTACAGCAAATGGGAGGGTCTGATGCAGACCAACCAATTAAAAGCTTCTGGAGAAAGATTGGTCTTCTCTCCGCCTAAATTCTCAAGCCTAATCCCCGACTGATTGTGATGCACAGAGGGGACAGTGCAGAGAAGCTTCCAGCAATGACCGAGGCTCAGCACCAGCCGACAGTCTAAAACTGTGTTCACATTCCAGAGGGAGTCCTTGTAGTTCAGCAAGAAACTACCCCCTGTGCTACTACCAGGGCCGGGAGACATCACCCGGGGGTTGTAAAGAATTAACCATCCCATCAAGTACATGTATGGTAACTCTACCCGGGGAAAGCTATCACGCCGAGCTTTATCGACGAGCAGTCCGTCAGTCATGGCTCTCAGGCTAGCCTGTATACGGCACACCATTGCAGGGAGCAAGCCCAGTCTTGCCCCGAACACCAGACGAACGGCGGGCCACAGGATGTTTCGGTGAATGCGGTCCGCGGACGCGATACCGGGCACCACTACTCGACGCAGCCATATGGAGAGGAAACCAGCCAGCCGGGCTTCCTCAGACAAAGGCCTGCGGCGGCGCCTCAAATAACTATAGGCCTTAGTGCCTTCAGGATACTTTCCTACCCCGTCATTGAGAAACTGATCTGGAGCTTTAGCATCCTCCATAAGATCCTCGACGACCTGGGCACTGAGCACGTCCAAACAGTTCACGGGCTCATTCTTGCCCCCCAAAACTTTCTCCGACTTAGCGGCCCTGGCTCGATGGAAGAAGAGGTAGGACATCCACTTAGTGGTGTGAGCCAAATCAGAAGGCTCATCATAAAAAGCAGTGCACACGAAGTAGTGGCACATCAGCTCCTGATACACCTCCACAACCCGAGGGTCCGAGTCCTCCAACTCCCGGTTGGTGGGAACATACTCTTCATACGGGGTATCCCCCATCGGCAGTCTCGAGATCACTGCCATTTCGTGGAGGGCCAACCCCAACTCCCCCAGTGGAGTGGCGAAGGTCCCGGTGAGCGAAATATATCGCTCCATCAGCGCCAGAAACAGGTTAGGGTTGGGAGGCAACCCAACACTCGTCGCGCTCACAGCAGCATACAGTCCAATGACCTCCAACTCTCTCCAAAAATGCTTCAAGGCCCAGTCAACTAGGCAAGCCCATCGGAGGTTTGTTGGGGTGATCCACCCATTGCACCGAGGATTCTCCTTGGGGTATACCCTCCCTCGCACAATGAAGTCGTTACAGAAAGTCAGCAATTGGACCGGCTGGATCACTGAACTGTCTTCACTCGAGACGCTGCCCGGACACAGTCCCCTGAACAACGTCACAACGCCGGAAGGGCGGCTGACAAACGACCCCTGGTCAGCTCCTTTCAGATGAAAGATCTTCCCCGCTTGCCGTGAAGATCGGGAGTTAGCGTCCATGACATCCTCCTGGAATGTGTGGCATGGAAGAAAGCCGAGATGGGATAATCTCTCAGCATCGTGGGCAGATACAAGACCACACTCTCGGCGAGAAAAACCCAGGGTTTTCTCTTGGGCTTCGTCTGGGACTGTTTGTCAATCATGTCCCCAAAGAGAAAAGCTGGCTTGATGTACTGGTCCCCGTCTATATACGTCAGGGGCTCCCCATTAATCATGTTTAGTAATGTCCACTCGCCCTGAGCCGATATCAAGATCTTCTTTCCTTCAGGATACTGGGGTCCGGAGATAGGAAATATCACGTGTAACAGATCCTCCAGATAGTTTGAGTGCAGCATCCCGGCAGCGGAACCCATCACCTCGGCCAGTGGAGACTCATGCAAGTTAACTGCGAAAGTGCGAGGAAAACACATCATTACAAATCTTGCAACATAAAGACCAAGAAACGACAGTCTGTGCTTTACACCAAGACTGTACAAAATTCGGTTATTTTACGCCGGAAGACACATCCTGAAGCGTAATTGGCGGTATACTGTCCGTGCTTTACGCCAGACTGCCAAAATTCTAGTTATTATGCCGGAGGTCCCATCCACAAGCGTAAAACTAAAATTTTATAGTATACACCAAGTTTTCGACAGTCAGAGCTTTTACGCTCAAAACTGTAAAAATATGGAGTTTTTACGCTGGCACATTAGAAATGTGGGCATAAAAGATGAAAACGTCTCCGTGCGTCATCTTCCTCAAAGAGGCTATCAGCACAGAAGACGACCTAGCGCGGTCACGTTCAACGTGTGCGAAGGATTTTTCGTCGTTCTTTGTCATCCCAAAGGCTATACCTCTAAGGCCGGGTGCGCTACTCATCGGCAGGATGCTTCGCTCAGAAGGAAGTTCATCTTGCCCGACCGAAGACTCTCTCGCTGGGGCAGAAGAACGAGAAGAAGAGCCTGTACTATTTTCCTTGGTGGAGGGGGTTTGTTTCGGCGCCATTTCTGAAAACTCGGAGTGCTCGGAGAAAGAACGAGGAAAAAAACATAAACAATCGAAATCTCTCTTTCGTAGAAGACGGATAAAAAGTCTTTCTCTCAAAAGTTTGGGATATATATAGAGTTCGGGTCGACTCCTCGAATCCTCGAACGGGCTCCTCGAAACCCCAACCAAATCTCACAATTAAATATTTGGTTATGATTGGGTACTACGTCAGCCCACTACTCTCAAAAGACGGACAGTCAGCAAATTAGAAGAGTTTTTCGTGCGAAAGCAGGTCAGCAGTTCCTATGCTAAAGAGCTTTCTACGCTCGACAGCAGCAGATCTACGGTTTTACGCTCGCAAGCTACAAGTCTATGGTTTTATGCCGGGATACCTTTGTGCTCGGTAGCTTTTATGCTCGAGAGGCTACAAACCTACGACTTTACGCTCAGCAGATACCAAATCGATGATCTCACGCTCGATGGCGTTTAGTTTACGCTCGGAGGCAACAGATTCGCAACCTTACGCACGGAAGATTTCTATTTCACAGGCTACAAATCTACAGTTCTACGCTAAGGAGCTTTCTACGCTCGACAGCAACAGATCTACGGTTTTACGCTCGCAAGCTATCAGTCTATGGTTTTATGACCGGATGCCTTTGTGCTCGATAGCTTTTACGCTCGAGAGGCTACAAACCTACGACTTCATGCTCAGCAGCTACGAATCTACGATTTCACGCTCGGTGGCTTTCTACGCTCAATAGACTACGAACTCAGGATTTTCAGCTCATCTACACTACGGATCTCTGACTTTCTGCATATCCGAACAGTTCCCAAGGTGGTCGATTACAGGAGTTCACACAGAAGATACTCCTTCTTGACCCCAACATATCCCAAGTACCCGAAACATACAGAGTTCAAACATTGAGGAATTACTCTTCTCGGGTCAATCGAAGGTTCATCCAAACTCCAGCCTGAATATCTCGTCTATTAAGATGGCAACTCAGTTTGACAACCATTCCTCGACCCTGTTCCAAGGGATTTTCGAGAAGTCATTCTTGAAGACGAAGTCTGAACAAAAGCTCTGTTCATCAGAAGTAAAAAAAATAGTTCAGAGCTCTACGCGGTTCCTTAGTCCTAGCAGCAGGACAGTTCTAAATGTTCAAAATGCTCAACAGCGTTCTATGGACTATTCGCTGTACGTAAAGGACATGGCCTAAATACTCTTTCTATCAGAGTCGGCTTAAAGAATCAGCCGTGTCGAAGCTACACATATTCAGACTTCACAGCAACGTATGGCAAAACGATCATATGTAGAGAAGAAAGACGATTTTATTAAAGATTAAAGTCATAATTAAATATGAGGGAAATCATATCTACAAGGGGTTTTTTTTCATTTTTCATGATTACATATGAGGAAAACTCTGTCGACAAAGGATTTCCCCATCATCGTCTGAAGATCGCCCAGAAGCTGTTCTGACAGGTTCCTACATGGGCACAATTCTTCATCCATCTTCTCCAACAGTCAGTCAGTTCCAGCAAACTGACTGACATGGCAATGATCAAGGGCGGGAGAATACAGAGTTGGGGCTTGCATAAATTATGCAGATCCCATGCTCCGTGCGTCGTGACAGATTGAGTTGAGATATTTTACCCAACTCAATGCCCGAGGTCAGAACTAGTTGCTGCTCTCATCTCCGGAGGTAACAGGAGAAGACACCGCTTGTAAGCCGTGTGGTCCAATATGACCCTTCCCTTCTCCTGGAAGAACCGCCATATAAAGTTGCTGATTATCCCGAGCAAGGGAGGCTAAGATATCCTTCCATGATCCATCGTTGCAGTGTACACTTGCTCGATGACGCCGTTTTTTTCGGCTCCTTACATGCTGGAAGAACATGATCTCCTTCTTCCTCAGGTCGACCCGGCGAACTCCGGCGATCATCTCTGCATGGTGATGGGAATATGGGGAGAACAGGTTAACTCCCCCAGCCTTTTTATAGGCGAAAGAGGTCACACCGGTCCCCAATAAATCTGCCATAAAGTCAGCATCGACCGTTTCAATGCTCCATTCAGAAACGTTTCAAGTTACGAGGAGCGGTTCATGCTTCATTCAAAGCGTTCCAAATTTTGAGGAATTTGAAAGCTTTGAAGGGGGTCTTGTAGAAGCATGAAAAATACGTCGGATAGTCGTACGCAGCATATTGGTGCAGAGCAGCGTAAGCAGAGGCCTTCAGAGCCATCAAGCGTACAACAGAGCTTTTTCCGCTTAACACAGCGTGAAATATTAAAAGCTCAAAAGGCCATCCGCGTAAAGGCAGTACGTCCAAAACTGCTTCAGCGTAAACAGGGTGCTTCATCGCCTCCAGGGCGTAAAACTCATCCTCTTTCAAACACAACATTGAGGTGTACAAGAGACGCTTCGTATTCTCCGAAGTGAACCTGTCAGACCCTGCAATGAACCTGTCAGATCCTGTAATGAACCTGACATCTGGACTTCTGACAAAGGGATACGGCTCGACTACCCAGACGACGGCTATAATGATGGCACAGCACTGCGACCCAGGCTGTCATTTACCGCCATCCCCTTTGCGTAAACTACTTTTACAAAGCACGAAGGGATGAGCTGTTTACGCTCTGCATTAGACAAACCGTCTGCCACATCAAAAGCTGCACTCCGTACGAGGCTCAAGGCACGTCTCTGCGTCTAATGCACAGAGCGATGACAGTTGCTCGAGGCACGTCTCTGCGTCCAATGCACAGAGCGATGACAGTTGCTCGAGGCAAGTCTCTACGACCAATGCACAGAGCGGTGACAGTTTCTCAAGGCACGTCTCTGTGAATGATGCGCAGAAGGGGTTGCAGACCTTCAAAAATACGTCTCCACATTTAATGCACAAGATGGTGGCAAATCTCGGCATTTAATGCAAGAGATTTGATTATATCTTCAAAAGCCGTAATTCTGGCTAAGACGTCCACATCCGCACTCTGGCACGGTACGCAGCGGCTTCTACGCCCATCCAGCTCCTGTGCTCATTCGGCTTCAACGCCCGCTCGACTTTTACGCCCATTCGGCTTCAACGCCCATTCGGCTTCTACGCCTACTCGGCCTCTATGACCACTCGGCTTCTACGCCTGCTCGACCTCTATGACCACTTGGCTTCTACGCCTGTTCGGTCTCTATGACCACTCGATTTCTATGCCTATTCGGCTTCTATGCCGGTTTGATAACTATTTTGCTTCTATGCCATGGTGACAGGCATTTGGCTTCTATGCCAACCTCTTCTACACAATGGATATCTACCTACGTGGCTTCTACACCGTGATCTTCGTAGCGATTATACGCATTTTGTCCCTTAGTTGGACCCACGTCACACGCTCATTCAAAGGATCATCTATACGCAGGCATTGGTTACTTTAACCGTTGTATAAAAGGGTGCTGTATTTTCCACTCCTCGGTTTCTACACCGACGGAGTGGTCACTGTCACTAAAACTCTATAAATAGAGACCTCTATCAATGAGGAACAAGGTCGAAAAATTGGTCAAGAATACCAACATCAGATCCAAGGTCGACAAATTGGAAGATCGAACCAGAGGTCAAGAGAGAGAGAGAGAGAAAGAGAGAGAAGAATCCGGAGCTCAGGCAAAGAGTAGGGATCGACGACTTTGGCATCAAGCATCCACCCTCTTCTGCAACATTCGAAGCTGCTTCCTGTCTTCTACGACACTTTTTCAACATCGTGTGGTCCAAGGGCTAAAGTGATCGACTGCAGATCAGACACCTATAGCAATATTTACCCAGATTAAATAAATTGTACTCCCATATCCTCGTATAGGATCAAATTGTACAAATTTGTTTGTAAACCAAAGAAGGCGGGTTTCGTATAAACCCCATCCTGAATACATTTTCATTCTTTCGTTTAATACCACAAACAACTATATGCACAATTCTTAACAACAAGTACAAGTTCCACATTTTCTTTCTTTCTTTCACACAGAACACATGGCTAACCATAATAGGTTTAAATACACGACCTAATGGCGCAACAGGTGAGTAAGTGACATAACATTAACTGAATTAAACTAGTAACTCTATATATATTTTTGTAAGTTGTTCATTTTTTTTAGCATATCTTGTTAGTGAGTTAACATAGAACTAAGGATCATGCAACTGAGTAGACTAGTAATCATTTATTAGGCGTGCAGACTAAAGGATTCATCGAATAGCCAAAGCCACTCACTGATTGAATCAACAAGAGGATGGGGAAGCCTTACGCAATGATCACTCCTTGGTTATGCATCCTAAAATTGCAACAATACTAGGTTAGCATCCTTCGATCTCTTTCACTTACGATTCAAAATGAATGCGCAAGCGAGAAAAGTAAATATAGTAAGGAAGAGCAAACGCAAACAA
The DNA here is from genome assembly GCA_036927795.1 of Iris macrosiphon. NCBI lineage: Eukaryota > Viridiplantae > Streptophyta > Magnoliopsida > Asparagales > Iridaceae > Iris > Iris macrosiphon. The sequence continues at coordinate 57,937,590 of JAYESA010000015.1, forward strand.
CAAGATGTATAATGGTTTTCCTTATGGAGGACTAGTCTAGTCCCGAGAACTCAAGCTCGGAGTTCGAATCCACTATCAGTGAAATACAAGCTTTGATCCGAAGGCTTGCCACTTCTTTACAACATGAGCTATTGATCCGAAGTACTCGACTACTTCAACTCTGCAGAAGCAAAACTTAGAATTTTCCAAGTGAGAACGTTTATAACTCTAGAACAACTTCTAGATAATTCTCACCGAGGCACCTTAGGGATTAGGAATTTATGGCTAAGGAGATTAGGAGGAGTGTGGCTTAGAGAAAGGCTTAGAATATAGAGCTTAGAAGATTGAAAGCTTGAGAGATGATTTAAAATAAGAGAAATTATGCTCTATTTATACTAGTCGGGGGGGGGGGGGGGCAGAGTTTGACCCGAGTTCTGTCCCCTAACGTTCAAAATTTTGAACGTTGGACAGCTCGTAACCAGGTAGAGCAAAAAATCAGGTTGCTGATTTTAAGGGAACCGAGTTCGACCCGAGTTCGTCCCGAGTTCGGTCAGATAGATTTTAGACATTTTTTCGTCAGTTTTGTTGTGCTTATCAAGAGATTTTCAGATATCTCTTGCCTTCTCCTTCTTGCTGTAGGACTCTGCCAATGAGTCGTCCATAGCATTGAGAATCAACAACCTGCAGAGGTCATTGTCTTCCTTCTACTTGGAGTGCGCGTCCAGTGACACAATAACTGCAAGCTCTCCTCCATCTTCGAAAATGGTTGGTTCAGGATCAACCAACACATAAGCAACTTTGACAAGACAAAGATTCAAGGAGATCTTCATCTTACAAATTATGTAGTGTTCGCCATCAAACTTCTCAAGCTTGTGAAAAATAGTATCAAGAAGGTTTGAGCGGTTGTCCATTCTAACCCGGATCTGTACTCCGGTTCAGATTACTTTGAATATTGACCACAAAATCTGGCACATGAGTTGGTATTTGATGTGATCGGTCCAATTTTTTATCAGGAGGATCCTAATCCTGATGCGAAAAGATTTTATGATATGTTCAAGAATGCCGATACTCTGCTATACCCGGATTTTGATTCTCATTCTGTCCTGTCAGTGGTGATGCGGCTGTTGAACCTAAAGTCTAACTTTAACTTGCCACAGGAATGCTACGATCGGATAATTTAGTTTGTTAGAGAGTTGTTGCCAAAAGGATCAATGGAGTTGCTTGAAAACTTCTTCAAGTCGAAGATGATGATACAAAAACTCAGATTAGGTTACAAAAAGATAGATTATTATCAAAATGGTTACATATTGTTCTAAAAGGAGAACAATGATAAAGATAAATGCATTTTCTGTCATGCAGACCGGTACAAGCCAATTCGGGGCAAAAGAAAGTCAACTACCTGAGAAAGGTTACGTCCCTACAAGTATATACAGTTTTTGTCGATCACAAAGATGCTGCAGAGGATGTATATGTCGGTAAATATAGCATAACACATGACATAGCATAGCAAGGAACAAACGATGGATGAAAGAGAATTATCTTCTCCTTCGGATGGAGAGGCATAGAAATATTTCGATCTGCGTCATCCTGAATTTGCTGCGGATCCAAAAATATCCGGTTGGATTTATGTTCTGATGGATTCACTCATTTCGGACAGTCGGGATCTCAGTACTCTTGTTGGCCGATGATTTTGACTCCTTACAATCTACCACCATAGATGTGCATGAAGACTCCTTACATGTTCTTGACACTTTTTATATCCGGTCTAAAAAATCCAAAGAAGAACATCCATATCTACTTGCAGCCGTAGGTAGATGAGTTGAAACAATTATGGCAATTCGGCGTTCAGACATATGATATATTAAAGGAGCAGAACTTTCAAATGAGAGCGTCTCTCATGTGGACCATCAACGATTTTCCAGCATATAGAATGTTATCGAGATGGAGTACTCATGGTACTTTATCTTCTCTGATATGTATGGAAAAGAGTAAGGCATTCCGTCTCCAGAATGGAGGAAAAATATGCTTTTTTGATTGTCACCGTCAGTTCCTTTCTGCGTCACATCCGTGGAGAAGGAACATAGATGCCTTTAGAGCTGGTTAATAGGAACTATCTTCTTCCCCATTGAGACTGACAGGAGACGAAGTTTGGAAAGAGGTGGATGGATTGACGACTGTGATGGAAGATTCGATATCGGCCGATCACTTTGAAGGGTTCTGACGTAGGCATAATTGGACGAAGCAGAGTATCTTTTGGGACTTACCTTATTAGAAGAAAAATCTTATAAGACACAATCTTGATATTATGCTTAACAAAATGAATGTATTCGACAACATCTTCAAAACGGTAATGGAAATCAAGAGAAAAATAAATGACAATGACAATGTCAAAGCAATAAAGGACTTAAAAATTATTTGCAGGCGTTCATATTTGCACCTAAAACGAAGTGGCAACGGCAATTGGGTCAAGCCTCAAATTCTATTTACATTGAGTAGGAAGGATAAATTGATAATATGCAACTGGATTTCAAAGTTGAGATTTTCTGACGACTACGTGTCAAATCTGGCAAGATGTGTTGATCTCAACGAACGCAAGTTGACATGGATGAAGAGTCATGATTGCCATGTGTTTATGGAGAGTTTACTACCTATTGCTCTGAAAGAGATGTTACCTCATCAAGTATGGACTCCGTTGGCCGAATTATCTATATTCTTTAGAGATTTGTGTTCAAGCAAGTTGACGGTGCAACATATAATAGAACTTGAGGAGAAGATTGTATTGATATTGTGTAAGTTAGAAAGGGTGCTTCCCCTATTTTTTGATAGTATGGAGCATTTGCCGATTCATCTTGCATACGAAGCCCGTGTCGGTACTCCCGTCCATTATCGATGGATGTATCCATTTGAGAGGTATAAATTTTTTATACTAATAATTTCTTTATTCAAATAATTCTAAGATTCAATATATTATCTATAGGTATCTACATCACCTGAAGAAGAAGGTTGACAATAAGACTAATGTAGAAGCTTCGATATACGAAGAATATATCAATAAGGATGTTTTAAACATTTGCTTCATCTACTTTGATACTCATGTAAGGACAAATCATAATAGAGCCCCAAGGAATGATGACGGTGGGGTTGATGCCCCAAATAGTGTAATCCACACTATCTTTAATATGGGAGGGAAGCCTACAAGTGCTACTAAACTACGTTGGTTGGAAGACAATGAGTTTGAAGCCGCTCATCGGTATATATTGTTAAATAGTGGTATAAAAGAGATACAAGATATTGAGAAGTAAGCGACACATCTTTCCTAGATATTTTAATTTTGTATATACTTGAAAAAAATTGCTCTAACTGTTCTCCTTATTATCACGGTACTTTTAGAGTTGAGGTAAAAATGTAGAGACCTAATATTAATGAAGATGATCTTGCTAGAGAGGTTGATAAAAAAATTTCATCGTGGTTCCATAATTATGTACGGATCCTAAACATAAAGTATTCTAAATTTAGCATTCAGACCAATCTTTGTCTAATGCCTATATGATACATGATGTTTCAGGTTTTTTGTCCTGGTACAGACTTACAGAACGAATGACTTCGAGCATTAGCTATCGGACCAAGTAAGAGGGCAAAGTGTTAGGATGGATACACCATCAATGGCTCAAATTTAGAACCACTGATAAGTCTATTAATCAATCATTTGTCGATGAGGAGGCTAATAATACAAAGAATTCTGGAGCATGTGTGAGGGGTTAAGTCTACGATGTCGATCCAGAATTCGACTATTAAGGTGTACTAAAAGATATCGTAGAGTTGGATTACTCTTATGAGAAAAAAATTATGCTGTTTAAATGTGATAGGTTCGATACAACACCCAAGCAAGGATGTAAAATTTACAAACAGTTTGGGTTTGTTGATATAAAATATGGAAATATATATATAGGTTTTGAACCATTTGTGTTGGCTAGTCAAACGGTTCAAGTGTATTATACGAGCTATCATAGTCGAAGACGCAATAATAAAGAATGGTGGGCTGTATACAAAACTAAAGCTAGAAATACATATAATATTAAGGATCTAGCATAACAAGAGGATGAGGTTGTTATGCCTCAACTTGTATATTTGAGTTTGGCCGGTGTTGATGGTATGAGGTTGACGTTACCGTAGAGGATGATAGAGTTGACGAAGAGATTGAGATAAAAGATTTACCTCATATAGAGGAGAACCCTGATATGGAGATATCGAGCGAGGAATAAGAATTGGAAGATGAATGTGATATTGATAGTGGAAGTGAACATGAAAATGAAGAAGTAGAAGATAAAGACGATTCGGAAAATGATTTGGAAGATGATGATGATTCGGAAGATGAAGAAGATTAGTATGTACATACATATGCATTAGCTTAGATATTTATTTAATTATTTTATGACATGATTATTATTTATTTTATTATTATACTTGTATTTACTTATTTCACCACACCATTACTTTATGATTATCTGTTCGATGACACCATTTTTTTATTTGCTGTAGATTTACCTATAATATAGCAGGACGAGGACGATGACAAGTTCAGAGAGGATCATCTTCTCAGCATCCTCCGTCCACTATGCCTGCTACCCCATATTCTAGTACATGACCTGAGGACGAGTTCATAGATGCGGAGGATGGTTTATCTCCATCATATACTCGTTGTTCAGTAGTGTAGTGCCCTGCTCCGCGTTGGCACTATATACAAGAGATATCACTTTGCTGGCTCGAGCGGAAGCCTTATCGTAGAGTTCTCGATCGAAACACAAGATGATTGATCTAGGTGAGTGGGCAGAACTTCGTTCTCTAATTCTTACATGCCTTAATAATGAATCTGTGATTTTGCAATGCTTGTTTGCTTAATAAGATAATATTCGCATTAAGAATGATAGAACGAGAACCTGCTTGCTGAACTAGAAAACTTTTTATGCTTGTCTAAAAGAGATAGAACTATTGCCTTGCTAAGTTAAAGAATTGATTATTGCATGCTTAGTTACACGAATACCGCTATCGAACGAATCGCTGCTATGCTAATAGACAAGAGTAAATGAATGTTCATATATTTTTATCGTATGCTAAATAAGAGTAGAACTGTATGTTTAGCTAAAAGAGATAGAAGAATCGTGCCACATTATGCTTGTTATTGATGCTTGAAAGATAGAACTGTTTGAATAACTTGTATAGTATGCCATCGAACATATTGATTGATTGAAAGAAAGAAGATTGAACCTATAGAAATGTTTGAACCTATCGAATTGATTGAACGTATCAAACCTATTGACTTGATTGAAAGAAAGAGATTGAGGGCTCGGGCTCTATCGCTTGATATCATATTTTCTTGTCTTGGACATGTATTTTATATAGTCTTTATCTGATAGAATCGCATCGGTCTTTGGATAACTTGTGCACAAGGTACTATCTCTCGAGGATTTCCTGGGGCACTGGGAATCGCTCATCCTAGGGGAGATAATCGAAACATCCTGAGGCTTGTAGTCCTCGCGATTAGAGGGGTGTCCTGTCTAATAGTTAGCCGGGGCTTGTAGTCCCAGCTGCTGCTATTGATGGGTTTTTCTGTGGACCATAGGTTCATCTTCTTGCATACCTAACTGTTTGATACAGAGACGGATAGGAAAAGAGAACCTTATGCAATGTTGCTAACTTATATGTTTGCTGTAGGGATAACAACTCGACAAAAGAGGTAAGAATCACTATATAAGTGATATATTATTTTACATATCGTCTTGCATTGCACCTAGACTTGCACGATTGCTTGAATATTGATGATCGCCTTGAAAAGTATAAGAAGACAGACCACTAAATGCATGCTAGAGTCTTTGAAAGAATGAATATGACTCACAAGGCACGCTGAGCACCAGAGATAGTAATCGAACTTGCTTATCGTACATGAACTGCTTGTCTGCTTGCTTGTATATCGAACATGAATTCTGATTTCAAAGATGTTTCCAAAAGAAGTAATATGACTCCGTTCTTGTACTGCATGTAACGAACCTAGGTAAAACTAGAAAGATCACTAGTAATGTAATATTTTATAACATAATTACTTAGTGTTGGTTTTAGTGAATGTTGCTTCTGTTCGTTGATTTTAGACTTACCAGTACTTTCTCAAAAGTACTGACCCACCAACAGTTTTGCTTGTTCGCAGGTGCTAGATCGTCCGAGAAAGCGATAGCCGTGCCTCATCCCCAGGAACCAAAAATCTGGTTTTGATGCCTTAAGCCGTATCGATTGTTTTGAGCTACTTTTGTATAGAGGGACATAATGTATGGAACGATACCATTTTATTAAGAGAACCTCGTGCCTTGATCTTTGTACCGTATACTCAAATGGATTATTGTTTGTAACATGTCCCTCCGCTGCATACTCGATCGATTTGATGATAGCCAAAATTTTAACGATGTTGCCTTGTGGGGCACAACCCCATGCTCGCAACATATCACGTTCCGATGGAAACGATCATCCCGCGGGAGCGCTGGCGCGGTGATTCGCGCCTAGCAGGGATGGCCGATTCCTGCGGGAGATCGGGGCGTGACATAATGGTATCAGAGCAACTCGATCCTCTGGTCTTACGCCATTTTTGCTGCTGCTCTTAGATGATGATTCCTTGCACATTGATATCGTTATTGAGTAGAGCATTTCATACAATAAGTCCATAGATATTCTCAAAAATGTGCATAAAAGTTTTCTGGATTTGATTTATTGCTTAAGAGTTATGGCTTCTGATTTCGATTTGCTTGAGTGATTGTTATAGATTGCTAGAATTTTTGATTGAGGATGTTGAGAGATGAGGACTATCGCTGCTCTCCATATCGAAAGTTTCTTCTTGAAGTTTAGATGACAAAACTTTTTCTTGGTGGGTAAGTATATAGTGCCCCGCTCCACGTTGGCACTATGTACAAGAGATATCGCTTTGCTGGCTCAAGCGGAAGCCTTCTCGGAGAGTTCTCGATCGAAACACAAGATGATTGATCTAGGTGAGTGGGCAGAACTTCGTTCTCTGATTCTTGTACGCCTTAATAATGAATCTGAGTTTTTGTAATACTTGTATGCCTAATAAGATAATGTTCGCATTGAGAATGATAGAACGAGAACCTGCTTGCTGAACTAGAGAACTTTTTATGCTTGTCTAAATAAGATAGAACCATTGCCTTGCTAAGTTAAAGAATTGATTATTGCATGCTTAGTTACACGAATACCACTATCGAATGAACCGTTGCCTTGCTAATAGACAAGAGTAAATGAATGTTCATATGTTTCCATCGTATGCTAAACAAGAGTAGAACTGTATGCTTAGCTAAAAGAGATAGAAGAATCGTGCCATGTTATGCTTGTCATTGATGCTTGAAAGATAGAACTGTTTGAATAACTTGTATAGTATGCCATCGAACATATTGATTGATTGAAAGAAAGAAGATTGAACCTATACAAATGTTCGAACCTATCAAATTGATTGAACGTATCGAACTTATTGACTTGATTGAATGAAAGAGATTGAGGGCTCCGGCTCTATTGCTTGATATCATATTTTCTTGTCTCGGACAAGTGTTTTATATAGTCTTTATCTGATAAAATCACATTCATCGTATCGGCCTTTGGATAACTTGTGCACAAGGTACTATCTCTCGAGGATTTCCTGGGGCACTGGTAATCGCTCGTCCTGGGGGAGATAATCGAAACACCCTGAGGCTTGTAGTCCTCGCGATTAGGGGGGTGTCTTGTCTAATAGTTAGCATGGGCTTGTAGTCCCAGCTGCTTCTATTCATGGGTTTTCCTGTAGACCATCATGTAGTTAGGGCGCATGCTAGGTTTACCTTCTTGCATACCTAACTGTTTGATGCAGAGACAGATAGGGAAAGAGAACCTTATTCATATATATGCAATATTGCTAACTTGTATATTTGCTGCAGGGATAACCGCTTGGCAAAAGGGGTAAGAATTACTATATACGTGATATATTATTTTGCATATCGTCTTGCATCGCACCTAAACTTGCATAATTGGTTGAATATTGATGATCGCCTTGAATAGTATAAGAAGATAGTTCACTAGATGCATACTAGAGTCTTTAAAAATATGAATATGATTCACGAGACACACTGCGCACCAGAGATAGTAATCAAACTTGCTTATTGTACATAAACTGCTTGTCTGCTTGCTTGTATATCGAACATGAATTCTGATTTTAAAGATGTTTCCAAAAGAAGTAATATGACTCCGTTCTTGTACTGCATGTAACGAACCTAGGTAAAACTAAAAAGATCACTAGTAATGTAATATTTTATAACATAATTACTTAGTGTTGGTTTTAGTGAATGTTGCTTCTGTTCGTTAATTTTAGACTCACCAGTACTTTCTCCAAGGTGCTGACCCACCAACAGTTTTGCTTGTTCGCAGGTGCTGGATCGTCCGAGGAAGCGATAGCTGTGCCTCATCCCCTGGACCTAGAAATCTGGTTTCGATGCTGTAAAACCCCCTTCCTAGAAAATCGTATATACCCCTTTATTTATTAATTATTAATTAAATTGTAGTAATTAGGTCTAAATAGGAGAATTAGATTTTTTAATAATTTTTATGTTAGGTGTTCGGGCACTTAGAGGACTTGTGGGACCATCAGGAATTTTTAGGAATTTATTCCATGTAGGAGACCCCTTGAGCTATTGCTAGCCTAATGGTGTGCATTACCCTAATCTATAAAATTTTCTTATGAGTATATATATATAATATATATGTATACACAAATATATATATGTATATATATATTTATAAAGGAAAAGAAAAGAAAGCAAAAGTATTAATAAGAATTAATTAAATAATATAATAATAACAATAACAAATTAATCAACTACTACTTAGTTTACTACTACTAAGAAGCCATGCAAAACGTTCCAACTTGCAGCAACATGCATTCAGCCACTTGCTTCCAAATGACCCGCCACTTAGCATTGGCTGTGACCCCTTTAATGACTTCCCTTTCACCTGACCCCCTATTGCCCGCGGACCCGTCCATCTCTCTCTCTTTCCCTAATGTATATATATATATATATATATATATATATATATATATATATATATATATATATATATATATATATAGTTATATCCCAAAAACCTTAACCTAAATTTCCAGACCTCCTCTTCCCATTTAGAGCCGTCACCGCAGCCAGAGAAGCCCCGCTAACCCATCCAACCATCCCGTCGACGCCGACCTCGCGAACTGCAGTTTCCCACTCGAGGCACCTTCGCTCCGGCGTGATTTTCTGTCGACTCGCTCGACGAAACGCTGTTCCATTTTCATAGGTATGATCATCCCTTAACCCTCTCCAATATCTGTTTTATAGCCAATCTCGAAAAATGTGTGCCCCTAGGTAAAAAATAGCGTCCAAGTCGGTGCGGACAGACCCAATTCTGGGATCGCAGAATTCCAGAATGACCACCCATATTGTCGAGTTCGTATCTCCCACCACAGAGATCCGAATTCGGTGATTCTTTTTGATACCTGTAGAATTCCTGACCTAGTTTATTTTTTGTTAAATAACCCTGTGCTATTAGTTGCTGTGGATAAAATTATATTCGTCACAAAACTACGCGCACCCACTTTTTCCATATTTCCAAAAGTTGGAAAACGGAGCGCGTCCCGCCAAACGGGACCGCCCCGCCGTGTGCCAAGTGTACTGAATGGTGCACGCAGCATAACTGGACACGTGAAAATTCGTGGGGACTGATTCGGACGCGTGTGCGCGCCGGAATCAGGCCGTATCCGCGGACACATCCCGTGTCGCAACTTTTGTGGAACTCGCACTTATTTTGTGCACGCTTATCAGATTGTTACGAAACTTGTGCCACTGGACTCGTGGTAACGCGCTGGTCCTGTGACCCAATTTTCATGCAATTCTGAGACGGTTGACCAAATCGCCAATTGGCGGGCCCCACAATTGACTTTTTGGACAAAATTTTGTTCGGCTCATCGGAATCCAAATTTGGACATACCGTTGGATTCGTATTGACATTTAGAGTTGTTTGAACTATAGTTTGTCCTATTTAGAGACTGTTACCCTCGGCACGCTTTTCGGTGCAAAGTGGGTCACACGTGGACCCCACTTTTGCCCGAAATTACCGTTTTGCCCCTGTGTCCAAATTGGACGAAAGGGATGTGCTTTTTAGCTATTTTGCTCATTCCGGAAACGTTGGTGAGGTTTATTTCAGCATCCGGATATGTTTGTTCGGAGTCCTTAGTTCCAGGTTCAGTGTCCTTAACATTTGGGCGCGTACACTTTACAGATTTCTTGCCAGACAAGTATACCTTGCCATTGTACTATTTTTTTATATTCCATATGAGGCATGCATGTTTATTTTCTGTTTATTTAGTTCATTTATTTTAACTGCTATATAAACTGTGCGTCCAAGGAAACTTGGGTGCAACGACGGTGTCGTCGTACTATGTTTTTATTTATGTATATGCATTGGACCTACTTTATGAGACTACCCCATTTTCATGAGGCATTTATGTTTCATTGGCCATGACACTATTCTTACACGAGTGTGAGTCACATGTAGGACAAGGACTTGCGTACTCGACTGGCCACTGGTACGTATAGGTCGTGCGACGGATAGGGATAACTGCCAATAAAAATTTTGCATGCTAGTAGACCTGGCGGTTATTAGAGGTATTATCGTGTCATGGACATGACATGCTTAGAGCATTGGGTGGGGAGAACAACAAGTAAGGCATTTGGGCTCCTTTGCAGCTTCCTTGTGTAACCCGTACGCTCCGCCGGAGATACGCGGTCATGGTGACCCCTATATATTATCATAGCGGGCCTCCGACGTTCGAAAGTCGTCGTGCCTTTGTAGGCTCCTGGATCTCCAAGAGAACTATGCCAATCCTATTTATGGCCAGATAGCCCACTTGTTAGAAAGTTGTTCTCAAACTGCATTCACATAGATGGTTAGGCGACCCAAATGGATGTTTATTTTCAGTACTTTATTGGCATGTACCATTTGTATCTTGTTACGTCCCTCTGAGGACCTGGTCCCTTTTCCAGATATAGATGAACAGGAGTACCCGCAGGAGTATGGACCGGGACCTGACGCTACCTATCAGTCTGAGACGATCTTATCTTCTGATTATATGTGATTCATTGCAGCTGTTTAGTGATTCTTGTTGCTATTCTTTTCTAGACATTTATTCTTATATTAGAGTTTATTCTCTTCTCTCTTTAGTAGTTTATTATAGTCGATTTGCAGTGGATTTGTTTCCACCCGACTATCACACTTTGAGATTACTATTTAAGACTGCTTCTTTGATATTCAGTTATTGATTTCCTTTATTCTATTATTTGTGCTGTGGATGAGATATAGAACTGCGTGTGACTTGTTGTGACATATATTTACCACTGTGGATTGGATATTCATGTACAGCGTACGTGTGTATATGGTTTCCATATATTGGAGTTCGTATACATACGGCTGGCGTGTTACGTATTCCTAGTCCTACGTATTTTGGGACTGGGGCGTGACATATTTTTGTGGTGGCCCATGCAGGTCAAGAATATATTGTCTCGGTTACGTAACTGTACCGAACAAGCCTGCGTATAGGAATAGAGAATAAGGATCTCATCCCCGCTTGATTGAAATTCATCCTTCCTATTTAATACTTGCATCCTGTTTGATTCCTATACTTTTTCTAATCGTTTCGTACATCAACTGCAGAGAGATGGATATGTAGAATGGATGTACTGCCGCCGATGGCGACGCAACTTCTGGAGTCAATAGTCAGACTCAAGGAGGGACCCCAACGATTCCTAGGCTTCCGGGGCCAGATGGACAGACTCACACTCCAGTTCCATCTGATCTTCCCGCTTCACCTATTGGGAACCTTCCACCTGCCCCAGTACCGCATGATGGCCAAGCGCAGATGTTCCAATTCTTTCAGATGATGATACAGGAACAGAGGCAGCAGGCAGTCGAGCAGAGGCAAGAATTTTTGGCAGCACTGGAGAGGATGGCTGCACATGCTACTGTACCAGCCCAAGCACTAGCTCCAGTACCTCGAGCTAGGGTTGGATCAGTAAAGGATTTTGTTCAGATGGGTGCAAGGCAGTACAAGGATACTGAGAGCCCGGAGGAGACTACCAACTGGATCACTCACACGCAGAAGCTACTGGAGGCATCGCAGTTACCCACGGACCTATGGATGACGGGTGTACGGACGCTTCTAGATGGTAATGCTCATCACTGGTGGGAATCCATGAAGCGCCAGTTGGGTACTTACCTGACTTGGGAGCAGTTCTTGGAGTGCTTTGAGGGAAAGTACTTCCCGGACACTGTCAGGGATACCTTGTATGATCAGTTTCTTCACTTAGAGCAAGGGAACCGAACCGTGGACGAGTATGATGCCGAGTTTAGTCGACTCAGCAAATACGGCGCTGCTTTGATACCAAATGACTTGGCTAAGGCTAAGAGATTTCATCGAGGACTGACCCAGGAGCTACAACATTATACAAGCTCGCAGTCCCGAGTCTCTTACGCTGAACTACTGACAGAGGCCAGATTTCAAGAAACCATTAGCAGAGGAAAAGGAGGTCAGCTGAGGACACAACAAGGATCAGCAAGGATACAGCAAGGACCAGCCAGGACACAGCAGGGAGGACCTATCCGACGTCCCTTGGCACAGCAGCATCAGCAACACAGAGCTGGACCATACCAGGATCCAGAGAAGCCCTACTGCAATTATTGTGGGAAACGCGGACATGTATCGAAAGATTGTCGGACTCGCTTAGGTCAGTGTCTGAGATGTGGCTCCGGGCAGCACATGGCGAGAGACTGCCCAATGCAGACATCGACACTCCCACCACCAGTTCAGAGACTAGCGCTTCCAGCACCGAAGCCAGCCCAGCAGATGACTGGACCGGGAGCACCTCGACCCCCGGCAGCAGGAGGATTTTAAAGAGGACCACCGCTGCCCACTCAGGAGGAGCAGTATATGAGGACCGGACATGGACAGCCGCAGAGGAACGGGCGAGCTTTTGCATTGGAGGTAGATGACATGGATCATGAGGTGGATGTCATAGCAGGTATTACCCTTGCTTTTACTTTTCCTGCTGTGACATTATTTGATACGGGAGCCACCCACTCATTCATATCATCTAGTTTTATTGCCAAACACAACATTGCTTCTACACCATTATCTAGTTGTGTTAGAATTCTTACCGGAGGAGGAGTAGTACCAGTTAGTCGAGTTTGTAGATCGGGCCCTATAGTGATACGTGGCAGAGAGATGAATGCCCAACTCTTAGTCCTTCCTATGCCATCTTTTGATATTGTGCTTGGAATGGACTGGCTGAGCAAAAACTACGCTTTCTTCGATTGCTTTGGAGGAAGCATTCTTTTTAAGGTACCAGGCCAGCCTGAACTTGAGTTTGCCTGAGGATCCACAAAAATCCTTGATGGTATGCAGCTTGCAATGGACGATGTTGTCTATCACCCTATTATTTCAGAATTTCTAGACGTCTTTCCAGAGGATTTGCCAGGACTACCCCCGGACAGAGACGTAGAGTTTTCAATTGAACTAGCACCCAGAGCAGCACCTATAGCATCGCATGTTTACAGACTGACGAAGAAGAAGATGGACGAGCTGAAGGCACAGTTAAAAGAGCTAGAGGAGAAAGGTTTCATCCGACCGAGTGCATCACCCTGGGGAGCACCAGTGTTGTTTGTACCCAAGAAGGATGGGTCAGTGCGTATGTGCATTGACTACAGAGCCTTGAATGCAGTGACAGTGAAGAACAAATATCCATTGCCATGCATTGATGACCTGTTTGATCAACTCAGTGGAGCTAAGGTATTCTCGAAGATAGATTTGAGATCAGGATATCACCAAGTGAAGGTACGGAAGCAGGACATTCCGAAGACCGCATTCAGAACAAGATATGGACACTACGAGTTTTTGGTCATGCCATTTGGATTGACCAATGCTCCAGCGATCTTCATGGACTTGATGAATCGAGTCTTCCACCAGTACTTGGACCAGTTCGTGGTCGACTTCATAGATGATATACTTGTCTATTCGAAGAGCCACGAGGAGCACGAGGAGCACCTGCGGATTGTTCTAGAGACTTTGAGGAGAGAGCAGTTATATGCTAAACTCAGCAAATGTGAGTTCTTCTTGGACAGAGTTTCATTTCTTGGACATGTTGTCACAGGAGATGGTATTTCTGTTGATCCAGAGAAGATCTCAGCAGTTGAGACATGGCCTGTTCCTAAATCAGCAGCAGAGGTGAGGAGTTTCCTTGGACTTGCGAGATATTACTGACGGTTCGTGGAAAACTTCTCAAGGATAGCGGCACCTATGACTCGTCTGACTTGTAAAGATCAAGAATTTATATGGACTGACGAGTGTCAAGCAGCCTTCGAAGAGTTGAAGAAGCGACTGACTACAGCACCAGTATTGACGATTCCGTCAGGATCAGGAGGTTACGTGATCTACAGTGACGCATCAGGAAAAGGCTTAGGATGCTTATTGATGCAGCATGGCAAGGTGATTGTATATGCATCTAGGCAGTTACGAGTACATGAGAAGAATTATCCGACTCATGACTTGGAACTTGCAGCCGTTGTATTTGCTCTGAAGCTATGGAGACATTACTTATATGGGGAACGAGTGGAGATCTATACAGACCACAAGAGCCTCAAGTACGTCTTCACGCAGAAGGAGTTAAATATGAGGCAACGTTGTTGGCTCGAGTTGATGAAAGATTTCGAGATAGAGCTATATTATCATCCAGGCAAGGCTAACATGGTAGCAGACGCGTTAAGCCGGAAGCCAGCAGCTTACTTCTTGACAGCACAGAGGGAACTATTGGAGGACTTGCAAGAGCTTGGCATTGAAGTGATATTACCCGGAGCAGATGGGACACTAGCCAACTTGCAAGTACAATCATCATTGGTAGAGAGGATAAAGGCAGCTTTGCCTACAGATGCCAGATTCAGGAGACTAAAGGAAAGGACAGAGGCCGGAGAGCAGACCGGATTGCGCATTCATGAGGATGGGATATTACGATGTGGTGATCGTCTTTATGTTCCAAATGGAGAGATTCGACAGGAGCTGATGGCAGAGGCTCATAGTTTGATCTATTCTATTCATCCTGGAGGCACCAAGATGTATCGTGACTTACGACAACACTTTTGGTGGCATGGGATGAAGAGAGAGATAGCTCGCTTTGTAGCTAAATGTCTGGTATGTCAACAAGTGAAGACGGAGCACCAGAGGACAGCAGGATTATTTCAACCACTTCCGATTCCAGAGTGGAAGTGGGAGCACATCACTATGGACTTCGTCACGGGTTTTCCCAAGAGTCCAAGTGGGAGAGATGCAGTGTGGGTAATAGTGGACCGACTCACCAAGTCAGCCCATTTTATACCTTTTAGAGTAGGTCAGTCTACAGAAGCTTTAGCTAATTTATATATGAGGCAGATCGTGAGATTGCATGGCATACCAGTCAGCATTGTATCGGACAGAGATTCGCGCTTCACATCGCACTTTTGGAGGAGCATGCAAGAGAGTCTTGGTACTCGACTGAAGTTCAGTACCTCTTACCACCCGCAGACAGATGGGCAGTCGGAACGTACTATTCAGACCTTGGAGGACATGTTGAGGGCTTGCATGTTAGACTTCGGAGGATCATGGGAGGACCACCTACATCTTGTAGAGTTTTCTTACAACAATAGCTATCAAACGAGTATTCAGATGGCTCCGTTTGAAGCATTGTATGGAAGAAAATGTAGGTCTCCTGTGTGTTGGAGTGACGTGGGAGAACGTCAGATTTTGGGACCCGAGTTGGTGGTCAACACCGTAGAGACAGTCAAGAAGATTCAGGGACACTTGCGAGCAGCGCAAGACAGGCAGAAGCAGTGGACAGACCTTCATCGTCGTCCCTTGGAGTTCAAAGAGGGCGATCACGTCTTCTTGAGGATATCACCGACCAGAGGCACCATACGATTCGGAGGGTGCGGCAAGTTGAGTCCAAGGTATATTGGACTATTTGACGTGCTCGAGAGAATTGGAGAGGTGGCATATCGACTTGCGCTACCACCTTCACTGGAGGGAGTACATGACGTATTCCATGTGTCGCAGCTCAGGCGATATGTGGCAGACAGCAGTCATGTTCTCGACCATTCAGAGATCACCATTGGGCCGAGCTTGTCATACCAAGAGCAACCCGTGGGAATCCTAGATCGTCGAGAGAAAGTGTTGAGAAACCAGTCTATTCTCTTGGTTCGCGTAGCATGGAGGCATGGCGTGCCAGGAGAATCAACTTGGGAGCGCGAGGACGACATGCGTAATCGTTTTTCGAACCTATTCGCAGACCAAGGTATAAATTTACATTGTTAATTTATATCTTATACCATCCTTGCATTCTATCGTGGCTTAATTTTAATTTCGAGGACGAAATTTTTACAAGTTGGGTAGAATGTAAAACCCCCTTCCTAGAAAATCGTATATACCCCTTTATTTATTAATTATTAATTAAATTGTAGTAATTAGGTCTAAATAGGAGAATTAGATTTTTTAATAATTTTTATGTTAGGTGTTCGGACACTTAGAGGACTTGTGGGACCCTCAGAAATTTTTAGGAATTTATTCCATGTAGGAGACCCCTTGAGCTGTTGCTAGCCTAATGGTGTGCATTACCCTAATCTATAAAATTTTCTTATGAGTATATATATATAATATATATGTATACACAAATATATATATGTATATATATATTTATAAAGGAAAAGAAAAGAAAGCAAAAGTATTAATAAGAATTAATTAAATAATATAATAATAACAATAACAAATTAATCAACTACTACTTAGTTTACTACTACTAAGAAGCCATGCAAAACGTTCCAACTTGCAGCAACATGCATTCAGCCACTTGCTTCCAAATGACCCACCACTTAGCATTGGCTGTGACCCCTTTAATGACTTCCCTTTCACCCGACCCCCTATTGCCCGCGGACCCGTCCATCTCTCTCTCTTTCCCTAATGTATATATATATATATATATATATATATATATATATATATATATATATATATATATATATATATATATATATATATCCCAAAAACCATAACCTAAATTTTCAGACCTCCTCTTCCCATCTAGAGCCATCACCGCAGCCAGAGAAGCCCCGCTAACCCATCCAACCATCCCGTCGACGCCGATCTCGCGAACTGCAGTTTTCCACTCGAGGCACCTTCGCTCCGGCATGATTTTTCGTTGACTCGCTCGACCAAACGCTGTTCCATTTTCATAGGTATGATCATCCCTTAACCCTCTCCAATATCTGTTTTATAGCCAACCTCGGAAAATGTGTGCCCCTAGGTGAAAAACAGCGCCCAAGTCGGTGCGGACAGACCCAATTCTGGGATCGTAGAATTCCAGAATGACCACCCATATTGCCGAGTTCGTATCTCCCACCACAGAAATCCGAATTCGGTGATTCTTTTTGTTACCTGTAGAATTCCTGACCTAGTTTATTTTCTGTTAAATAACCCTGTGCTATTAGTTGCTGTGGATAAAATTATATTCGTCACAAAACTGCGCGCACCCACTTTTTCCAGATTTCCAAAAGTTGGAAAACGGAGCGCGCCCCGCCAAACGGGACCGCCCCGCTGTGTGTCAAGTGTACTGAATGGTGCACGCAGCATAACTGGACACGTGAAAATTCGTGGGGACTGATTCGGACGCGTGTGCGCGCCGAAATCGGGCCGTATCCGCGGACACATCCCGTGTCGCAACTTTTGTGGAACTCGCACGTATTTTGTGCACGCTTGTCAGATTAAGACAAAACTTGCGCCACTGGACTCGTGGTAACGCGCTGGTCCTGTGACTCAATTTTCACGCAATTCTGAGATGGTTGACCAAATCGCCAATTGGCGGGCACCACAATTGACTTTTTGGACAAAATAGTGTTCGGCTCATCAGAATCCAAATTTGGACATACCGTTGGGTTCGTATTGACATTTAGAGTTGTTTGACCTATAGTTTGTCCCATTTAGAGACTGTTACCCTCGGCACGTTTTTCGGTGCAAAGTGGGCCACACGTGGACCCCACTTTTGCCCAAATTACCGTTTTGCCCCTGTGTCCAAATTAGACGAAAGGGATGTGCTTTTTAGCTATTTTGCTCATTCCGGAAACGTTGGTGAGGTTTATTTCAGCATCCGGAAACGTTTGTTCGGAGTTCTTAGTTCCAGGTTCAGTGTCCTTGACATTTGGGCGCGTACACTTTACAGATTTCTTGCCAGGCAAGTATATCTTGTCATTGTACTATTTTTTTTACATTCTATATGAGGCATGCATGTTTATTTTCTGTTTATTTAGTTCATTTATTTTAACTGCTATATAAACTGTGCGTCCAAGGAAACTTGGGTGCAACGACGGTGTCGTCGTACTATATTTTTATTTATGTATATGCATTGGAGCTACTTTATGAGACTACCCCATTTTCATGAGGCATTTATGTTTTATTGGCCATGACACTATTCTTACACGAGTGTGAGTCACATGTAGGACACGGACTTGCGTACTCGGCTGGCCACTGGTACGTATAGGTCGTGCGACGGATAGGGATAACTGCCAATAGAAATTTTGCATGCTAGTAGACCTGGCGGTTATTAGAGGAATTATCGTGTCATGGACATGACATGCTTAGAGCATTGGGTGGGGAGAACAACAAGTAAGGTATTTGGGCTCCTTTGCACTTTCCTTGTGTAACCCGTACGCTCCGCCGGAGATACGCGGTCATGATGACCCCTATATATTATCATGGCGGGCCTCCGACGTTCGAAAGTCGTCGTGCCTTTGTAGGCCCCTGGATCTCCAAGAGAACTATGCCAATCCTATTTATGGCCAGATAGCCCACTTGTTAGAAAGTTGTTCTCAAACTGCATTCACATAGATGGTTAGGCGACCCCAATGGATGTTTATTTTCAGTACTTTATTGGCATGTACCATTTGTATCTTGTTACGTCCCTCTGAGGACCTGGTCCCTTTTTCAGATATAGATGAACATGAGTACCCGCAGGAGTATGGACCGGGACCTGACGTTACCTATCAGTCTGAGACGATCTTATCTTCTGATTATATGTGATTCATTGCAGCTGTTTAGTGATTCTAGTTGCTATTCTTTTCTAGACATTTATTCTTATATTAGAGTTTATTCTCTTCTCTCTTTAGTAGTTTATTATAGTCGATTTGCAGTGGATTTGTTTTCACCCGACTATCACACTTTGAGATTACTATTTGAGACTGCTTCTTTGATATTCAGTTATTGATTTCCTTTATTCTATTATTTGTGCTGTGGATAAGATATAGAACTGCGTGTGACTTGTTGTGACATATATTTACCACTGTGGATTGGATATTCATGTACAGCGTACGTGTGTATATGGTTTCCATATATTGGAGTTCGTATACATACGGCTGGCGTGTTACGTATTCTTAGTCCTACGTATTTTGGGATTGGGACGTGACAGATCCCTTGAGCTGTATCAATTGTTTTGAGCTACTTTTCTATAGTGGAACATAATGTATGGAATGATATCATTGTATTAAGAGAACCTCGTACCTTGATCTTTGTCCCGTATACTCAGATGGATTATTGTTTGCAATACTGTCCCTCCGCTGCGTACTCATTCTATTTGATGATAACCAAAACTTTAACTATGTTGCCTTGTGCGGGCGCAACCCCAGGCTCACACGACATCACGTTCCGATGGAAATGATCATCCCGCGGCAGCGCTGGTGCGGTAATTCGTACCAAGCAGGGACGGTCGATTCCTGCGGAAGATCGGGACGTGACAAGTAGGAGGAGCTACTCCATCTCCCGGAATGCCCTCAGCTGCTACCCCTTCTTCTACTCTAGCCACTACCGGCACTACTATACTGGCTACTCCACCAGTTGCTCCCACAGGAGCAAATCTATTTCCAGGCCTTCTTGTGGACAACGGAGTATATGTCCGCCGTCCAGGATTTGCAGAACCCCCTACTCTACCTGAGCGGCTTGCCAATATCTGTCGTCCCGAGCTATGGGTCGATGGAGCCACGTAAGCATTTATTTATCAATTTATATATTTATTTTGTATTTTTTATTCTAATTGTATATTATCTACTTATTTCATATTCTTTCCGATTAAGGCTGGGAATGATCTGGGGGAGATCATGCGGGGTTACTTTGATGGCCCTTATATCAACTTCAGTGATATCCCGCTCGATCGACGATTCGCGTTGTTGAAGAAGCTCCAGGTATGTATATAAATTTTATTTATAATAATATATAATTTTTTTGATTACAATGATAAAAATTATTTTTCTAATTTGTAGAGGTTGTACTGGTGGCCGGATTATAGAGATAGTGATATCCGAAAGTGCTACAAGACCGTCGTCAATAATAGCTTGAGAGATACGATCAATGACCAGAAGGCGTTGGCATTACTTGGACCGCATCACCGCAAGGAGTGGCTGAAGGCAGAGTACTGGGAGGAGATGAAGAAGAAGATGGACACCCTGGTTTACAAGGCCAAGTGCGAGAAGGCGAAGGTTGTCCGTGCTAAGGGTGGTCTCCATACTGGTGGATCCATTCCGACCGTCGAGCATTTTTGGTGGATGGTTAGTATTAAAATTTTTTGCTAGATCAATTTTTTGTATTTCTAATTTTTTTTCTTATTTATTAATTACTAATTTTTACAGTGCGACGATGTCGCCAGAGCCGGGGAAGACCCCAAGACCGTCGACATTCAAGCAATCTTCCAGCGCACCCATAAAAGAAAAAAAAAGGATGGGATCGTAGATGAGCGGGCCGCCAAAGCATATGTAAGTTCTCTTTATAAAATTTTGTTAATTTAATTAGATTATTTTTATAATTTAATTAAATTCCAGGTTTCTAGGTCAAAACAATCAAACTAGGTCAACTATAGGTCAAAAAGTCAAACTATGACATTTTCTAATTTCTTGGTTGATTTTTTATCCATTATGATGGTTTATGAAGTTATATTAAGATTGTAAGAGCATATAAAAGAGGAAAACTTATCTATCACATGTAAATTAATCGACAAGGGTGATTACTATTTCATTCAATTTCAAAAATACTAAGAAACAACACTGTAAATACTTAAAATTATGTACCTTGGTTGATATCCTATTTTAAGAAACAACACTGTAAATATTGTAAATATTTAAAATTATATTTCATTCAATTTACTTTAAACCTCATAGAATGGTCCAATACCGATTTCGAATCTGATACTTTGAACCTTGGTTAATATTCTATTTTAAGATATTATGAAAATCAAATATAGAAAATATAACTCAAATTATATACATATACGATGATATCTAGTATTTAATATGGTACTCTAACCAAAATTAAATATAGCACATATAACTCTAAAATTCTTAACTTTAAACCTATTTATATAAATAAATATAGGAGACGTATGGGACGTCAGAGGGGGGGGGCGCTGAGAGCAGTACGCCGACTGAGAGAAACGATCGGTAGGTAAAAGCTGTCGGGAGAGAAAAATGTGAGAGCGTGTACGGTACCGGATCGTTGGCATCCCAGTTGTCGGTTCTTTCCAGAGCTCCTCCGACGGCTACTCCAGCTCCATAAATGTCCGGCTCAGGTGTTCCTTCTGGTGCGATATCTCTGGAGAAGCTCACGACGACTGTGCATGAGCTACATGTGCTGGTCTGACAGTTGATAGACACTCGTAATTCTGCAACACCTGCTCCTTCGACGGCTACTATGACGGCTACTATGACGGCTTCTCCAACGGCTACTACTTTGGGTCCTCCAGCTACTCCGATGGCTCCAGCTCCTACGACGGCATCGATGGGTCATCCAGCTCCTTCGACGACTCCTACCACTGTTCCATCTGTTGTTGCTCCTGATGATCTACATGATATCATCGCTATGGTTGGGACGCAGTACATGGCTAGCCGACAACCGCCGCCGCCTCCGGCTCCACCGTCGACTTGATGGATTTTTTGAGTTTGTAGGATTTTTTTTAGTTGGATAATTTTTTTTGATTTGATTATATTTATTTGACTTTGTGTGATTGTATAACAGTTATTTATACATGTTTGGATTACCCTACTTTATTATTTTATTGTATATATAATATTTATACATGTTTGTGTGGGTTTTATTAGTTTGTGAGGAATTTACTTGTGTGAAATTTATTTGTGTAGAAATTGGTGAATGTATAACAGGTATATGCTTAGCAGAAATTGATTCTAGAAAAAATATTACCTTTAGCGAAGGACTGGCAACGTAATAGCGACGAAAAATCTGAAAAATCTTAAGTCAACGACGGATATTCGACGAAACATCTCAGGCCAACGACTACCTAGTGACGGACTATTCCGTCGCTAAAACGTCTGATACACACAAATGTGCCAAACATGTATTAGAGTTCGTCGCTAACATCCGTCGCTAATTCGTCACTGAGAGTGACAACTTAGCGACGGATTAGCGACGAACTCTGTGAGCCTTGAATGTGCGAAACCTTTTAAATTTTTGACAAGTTTTGGCTCACATAATCCGTCGCTATTATGTCGGTAAGTAGTCAGAAAGTTTAGCGACGAAATTTATACGTCACTGATCCGTCGCTGGTTTTATGTTGCTCATTTCGTTGCTAATCCATCGATAAACGACGGATTAGCGACGGAATTTTCGTAGTGACATTAATTATTCTGACGGAATATTTCTGTCGCTAATTCGTCGCTAAATGCGAATAGCGATGGAAAAATGTATTTTAGCGACGGATAATTCCGTCGCTAAAACAGTATATTTTTGTAGTGCCACCAATCATCAAAACCCATATCACGCATCAAATGACAGAGAAATCTATGATTTATTGTATCATACGTCTTACGTAAATCAAGTTTAATGTATGCTTTGTCCACTATTGAAGTCTCTTACTAATTCATGCACAAGTAAGTAATTTTCTGATATGACTCTACCTGTACAAATGCCAATTGGTTAGGAGAAATAAGCCCCAACATCAGATCCTACATTCGCTTACACATGGTGTTAGTGATAATTTTGTAAACAAAAACGGTAACATGCAATTGATCTAAAGTATGTAAGCGACGTACCTTCCTTTTTCGGAATAAAGTAAGAAAAGTATGGTTTAATTCTTTCAGTAATTTGTTAGTACAAAAAAAAAATCCCAGACTGCAGCAAATACCAGACGTTTAAGCACCTCCCAATGAGTTTGGAAAAACTTATTTGGATTTGTATTTTTAATAATACTTGCAATTTCCTGCATAGAAATCTGTTGGCGAAGAACACCATTACATAGCAACTTTGGGAAATCCTCTGCATAGTAGTGTTGATTATATAACTCCCGGTAATAAGTGACCGCTTCAATGTTTATTATGTGAGATTTGGATCATTTGATTCTTGGTTTGGTTTTGAAATATTTTATAGTTATAAAACTAAACTATACCAAACACACTCAGAATCAAATCAAACCAAATCAAACCAAACCAAAAAATAAATATGGACATCTTACATGTCTCAAATCATTTGGTTCTCGTAAAGAGTCTATTTGAGTCCCGGTTGAACTTCGGTTGGATCATTACCAAAGAATTTCGGTTCATTTATCGGTCTGGTTTTTAAAACATTGTTTTTAGAACTTTTTTTTTTTAATGATTTTTATATTTGTTGTGTTTGATAGATTTAAACAATCTTTTAAACTTGGAGTCAAGAGTCTTTCATAGTGAGCTTTAGTGTTTATAAAGAAAAATTTCCAAATATTTAATTTCTCTAAATATTTAGGAGTACAAACCATCACTTAACTCTTCTTGTTAGTGTTAGAGCTTGGTACTGTCGAAAGTAGGAAAAAGTTCACTGCAATTAAAGTGACTAGTTACCAGTGTGCATTCATCTGCATCTAACTTGCAACAGGATTCAGTAGTTCTCAATTTCTGCTAGTGCAGGTTCAAATTTCTCCAGTGAAGGAAAAGACAACATTACAAACTGACACAGGTGCATGCACATCTGCTTATTTAAGTGGAAATATGGTAATATAGAAATAGTGCCAGGCCGGGGGACGCAAAATATATTAAGGTGTAAGTTCATACCCAGAACTGAGCCTGGAGCCAATCAACCGTCTTCTTGTCCAGCTTAAACGCCTTGGCAAGCACCTCATCGGAAATAGGCGGCTTCGACCCAAACACGGCATTGGCTATGGTGATCGTGCCCGGGTTCTGGCTACTCAGCGCTGCGATCGCCACCGCTTTCTCATGACCTCCAGAATTGAGCTGGAAGTGCACGAGCCCTTGGGGGAACACGAAGACATCACCCTTGTGAAGAAGCTTGGCGAAGAGTTTGTTGCCGGGATTGGATGTCACGAACCCGACATAGAGAGAGCCTTCTACTACGGTTAGGATCTCGGTGGCTCGCGGGTGAGTGTGGGGCGGGTTGAGTCCGTAGGGTTCGAAGTCTATGCGGGCCATGGAAATGCCGAGGGTGTTCAGACCCGGAAGTTGGGCTGCAGAGACCAGTGTGACATTAGACCCGAGCGGGTTGCTCGTGTTGCCAGCCTTGTCGAGGCCGGCGAAGAAGAAATCGTCTGCTTTTGCCTGCTTCGGGTCCTCACAGACTAATCCATTCACAAACACTGCAGCCAACATGTAGATATGTAAGTAAAGATATAACAAGACATTATATATATAGACATACATAAGTGTGGTGCAGTGCATGCATGCATGCGAAAACGAGACTCTGCTTGGGACGCAAAGTATGAATCGAACCCATGCATGATTTTGGTGTTCAAGAAACTGAACGCCACCAGCTAGCTACATAAAGAATGAATAAGCAAATGTTTAATACAGTTAGTAATAAGTACGAGTACCAGGTGACATTTTGACGCCAACACAAAAGTCCTGGAGAGGGCTAGGATCAGAAGCAATCGCAAACGAAGACGTTGTAATCGTAAGAACAGCTAGGAAGAACAAGTTGACTGCAGCCATCTCTAAGGAAAAATTAATATTAAATAGTGAAGAAGATGGTTGATGATTATTGGATGAAGAAGGAGGTGATAAACGTTCACTGGTATATATACATACAGAGGAGGGGAGGGTGTCTCCAGCAAGGTTAGGTAGTGCTATCAATAGTTATCTTGTCGTTAAACAAGTATATAGTACTGTGGTTGTTACCACCTTTAGGTAAATAAATGGACCTCCAACAAGGTTAGGCGAATATGTTGGGTGAACAACCTCAATGTACAAGTTCAATTCTACATATCAGATTGATCATTAATGTCGGATGGGATCTGACTATCATCAACCTAAATTGGCTGGCACAAGAAGAATAGTGAACATTTAGACCAGCCTCATACCCTTCAGGCTGTGTGACCGATCGAGCTCATAATCCAACCCCACCACAAGAAGCTGTGTGACCGA
Organism: Iris macrosiphon; assembly: GCA_036927795.1. Classification (NCBI taxonomy): domain Eukaryota; kingdom Viridiplantae; phylum Streptophyta; class Magnoliopsida; order Asparagales; family Iridaceae; genus Iris; species Iris macrosiphon. The sequence goes on from JAYESA010000015.1 coordinate 57,963,087, forward strand.
TCGAGGTCTCAACATTCAGCCAAACCGTCAGAAAACCACTCCGGTGACAGTTTCCGATGAACCATCCAATCCGCAAACCCAGTCTACCCACATCTTTGAATCGGTAAACACATCTACTACACAAACCAAATCTGATCTCCAACACATCCCCACCTCCAGCTCAACACAAAACCAAACATTACCTGAAACACAATATGCCACCAATAAGATAAACAAACCACCCTTACCCGTTCCACTTAACCCATCCATTCCATTCCTGAACTACATCCTCTGCATTACCAAGATCTGGTGATAGTATCAGAACCTTCCATCAACACCTAATACTTTCACTTCCCTCCTCAAAACCATTTCTCATCAATCTCCTTGCCAGAGATCCTGTTCTTCCCTGAATTCCCAAACTAATATCTGGAAGGAAATAATCAGGAAACCCACATTGCCACCTCCATCCATCTTCTGAAACCCCTAGTCAATCTCTCAAACGTCCAGCTTTATTCCTTACTGAAGGCATTCTGATGAAGAAAAGGCTGATGAAGAAAAGGCTGCGGCTGGCCTTCAACAGCCGCAAACCAAACGATACTATCCTGGAATTGTCGGGGTTTGAGGAATAACCCGACAATTCGTACTCTTCATTCATTTCTCCGGGCAACTAGACCTGTCATCTAATGCTACCTCTCTCACTGGGCTTCGATTACAGTATAGCCACCTCTTCCTGTGGCAGATCAGGAGGCCTTTTGGCCACGTGGAATTCTAATATCCCTTTGTATGTTATATCCGTAACTGCTAACTACATTCACCTTCACATCCACCAAAATCACAACACCCCGGCATGGCATCTTTACTGTATTTATGGACCTCCCAATGTTGCAAACAGAAGATTATCTTGGACAGATATGGAACTGGAAATCACAGCCTTAACAGAGCCTTGGGTCTGTATAGGAGACTGCAACTCAATTCTCAACGCGACGGAAAAACGTGGAGGTAACAAATTCAACTTCCAGCACCACAAGTACTTCATCAATTGGTTTAATAGATCAGCAACTATGGATATTGGATACTCTGGACCGGCATTCACTTGGACCAACCGCAGATCAGCAAATTACAAGAGACTCGACAGAGCTATGGTTGACACCTCCTGGCGCAGTATACATTCTAGAGCTGGAGTACTCCATCTGCCATGCCTTAATAGTGATCACAACCCAATCTTATTGTCTATAGTTAAGTTTGGAGATAGAGAGGAGAAGGAAAAGTAGGAGAAGAGAGAATATGAGAAAGGAGATTGCAAGGGCCTTAAACCCTAGGTTGCATCTCATGTCTATTTATATTGATAAGCAATACACCCACAATTACTATTATACCCTTATATGATAAATAATAAAATAAAATAACTCTAACACCCTCCCTCAAGCAGGAGCATATAGATCAGACATGCCCAGCTTGCTACATAAATCAGAAAATTGACCACGAACAAGTGGTTTGGTGAGGATACCACCTAATTGATCATCTGACAGAACATAAGGAGTGACAATCTGTTTCTTCAGCAACAAATCACGAACAAAATGACAATCCACCTCGATATGCTTCGTGCGCTCATGAAACAACGGATTACTTGCGATAAATATTGCCGACTAATTATCACAATACATCTCCATCGGAATAGGAATCATAATTCTCATTTTATGAAGAAGAGACTGCACCCACATTATCTCAGAAGCTGTATGAGCCATCGTACGGTACTCGGCCTCTGTACTAGAACGAGCCACAACATTCTGCTTCTTACTACGCCACGTGACAAGATTGCCACCCACAAACGTACAATAGCCAGAAGTAGACCTCCTATCACTGCGACTGCCTGCCCAATCAGTATCACTGCACCCAGTCACCGTAAGCAACTGGGAAGGTTTGTACAACAAACCCTTTCCAGGTGCACCCTTCAAGTATCGAAGAATGCGAGAGATAGCCTCCCAATGTGGTTGCCGAGGGGCATGCATAAACTGACTAACTACTCCAACTGCATATGTGATGTCTGGTCGAGTAACAGTAAGATATATAAGTTTGCCAACCAATCGTCTATAATATCCAACATCCTCAAATAACTCTTCCCTGTCAGCATCAAGCTTGTCATGATAATACATAGGAGTCTCAACTGGCCGACACTCCAACATCCCATTCTCGGAGAGCAAGTCTAGAACATACTTGCGTTGTGAAAGATACACACCCTTCTTAGATCGAGCAACCTCGATTCCAAGAAAATATCGAAGAAGACCCAAATCCTTAGTATGAAACTGATGACTAAGGTAGGCCTTTAAGTCCACAATTCCAGCATGATCACTCCCAGATATAATGATATCATCAACATAAACAATCAACACGATAATACCTACTGAGAAAGAATGACAAAATACTGAATGATCTGATGTGGTACGCCGAAAACCATACTAAATGAGAACTGAACTGAACTTGTCAAACCAAGCACGAGGTGACTGTTTCAGTCCGTATAATGCTTTCTTCAATCGACATACGAGTTTTTTATTTTCTGCTACAACATATCCCGGTGGTTGATCCATATAAACCTTCTCCTATAAGTCACCATGCAAGAAAGCATTCTTTATGTCCAGCTAATATATAGGCCATTAGTGATTAACCGTCACAGAAATAAGAATTCGAACTGAATTCAGCCGAGCCACTGTAGAGAAAGTCTCCATATAATCCATGTCATATGTCTGAGTATACCCTTTGGCAACCAACCGTGCCTTGAGGCGCTCAACAGAACCATCAGGGTGATACTTAACAGTGTACATACATCTACAATCCACTGTTTGCTTTCCAACAGGAAATAATGTAAGCTCCCAAGTCTGATTTTGATGTAATGCATACATCTCCTCATCCATTGTACTTTTTCAACCAGAAGATGACATAGCCTGCTTGTAAGTTTTGAGAATAAAAATAGAAGACAATGAACAGCAAATGCATGAAAAGATGATGAAGCATGGTGTAATAAAACATAGTTAGAAATGGGATGCTTATTCTTTGGGGTACAAAGACGTTGTCTTTTTCTGAGAGCAATAGGAATATCATCTGGATCTGTGGTGATGGGAGCAAAAACCTCAAGCACGGAAGATGATTGGTTGAAGACTGAATTCTGCAGAACCACTGGCCTGTCCTTGGATCTCTGATAAACCTGTAAATGGGGAATGGAGAAAAAAATTGATTCAGGAATGACCGAAAGTGGTATGGAAGATATCAAATCTATTATAAAAGGAATACAACGGTTTCCTGAAGGAAAGAAAGGGGTAGACTCAAAGAATATAACATCCGCACTGACATAATATTTGTGTGACTGTGGACTGTAACAACGATAACCTTTTTGAGTACGGAGATAACCAAGAAAGACACACTTCAGAGATCTAGGAGCCAACTTATCTCTATTAGGTTCCAAGTTATGAATAAAAGCGACACACCAAAATACTCGAGGAGATAAAGAAAAAGGTGCGACATCTGTATGTAATATGGTAAATGGAACTTTGGTATTTAATACAGATGATGGCATGCGATTAATAAGATAACATGCAGTAAGAACGACATCTATCCAATACTGTTTAGGGGCATGCATATTGAATATGAGAGTTCGAGCCACATCTAAAATGTGTCGATGTTTGCGTTTGGCTATACCATTTTGTTGAGAGGTGTGGACACAACTGGTTTGATGAATCATACCACGATCAACACATAAACTATTCCCAGAAGATTGAGTATACTCCAAAGCATTATCAGAATGCAGAATTTTGATACGTTTATCAAACTGAACATAGACTTCATTATAAAAGACAAATAACACATTTGGAAACTCAGATCTTTCTTTCATTAAATAACACCAAGTCATTCTGAAATAATCATTAATAAAAATAACAAAATACTGAAATCCTTTTGGACTTTTAACTCTAGACGGACCCAAAATATCATAATGAACAAGATCAAAAGACTCTAATTGACGACTCTCACTACGACGAGGAAAGGAACTACGGTGATGCTTGCCTAACTGACAAGCCTCACATCAAGACTAGAAATATGACTCAAACTAGGAACAACTTGACGCAACTTAGCCAAAGACGGATATCCCAAACGATAATGACACTGCAACGAAGAAGTAGAAACAGAAGTAAAGGCCTTTCCAGGTAGATCAAAGTACTACAGTCCATCTTTTTTATGCCCCGAACCAATCATCTTTTCGTCCTAAGGTCCTGAAAAATACACGAATTAGGAGAAAATATCACAGAACATTGAAGAGATTTGGTTAATTGGCTCACAAATAAAAAATTAAATAAAAAATTAGGCACATATAATGAATCAAATAATGATAGTGATTGAGTAGGGTGAATGACACATTTTCCAAGCACAGGACGAGTAGACCCATCAGCCAAGATAATATTATGTTTCATGGAACTACGATTATGAAAGATAGATGTTATACCAGACATGTGAGAGCTTGCTCCTGAGTCGATGACCCAAGAGGTAGATGGTGACTGGGTTGCCACAAAAGCAGGATTACCTATATGTGCTATGGTTACAGTAGGTTGGGAGGTGGTACTAGCAAGCGCATTCAACTTCTGGAGGATCTTTTGAAATGGAGATGAGGTATCGGACGTTAAAGTCTGATTGAAACCCGAAGTATCATCTATGGGAGTAGAAGTGGTAACCTGGGACTACATATTTTCATCATGCATTTGATGTGCATATTCTGGTTTTCTCCACTTATCCCAACAATAGTCTTCTACATGACTGAGCATTCCATAATAGTTATACTTTCGTGGTTGACCACGGCCACCACCACCACCGCGGCCACCACCACCACCATTATCTCTACCACCACGGCCTCCTCCTCGACCAAAACTACGACCACCATCTCTACCACCACGTCCAATACTACGTCCACCACCATGACCAACAGCACTAGAAACTAGGGCAGAAGTGTCAGTACTTGGCACCACAGAACTCTGTCCCAGAAAGGAATGATTGAGACGGAAGAAAGTATCTGCCACCGTAGGTAACTGCTCTCCAGCAAGGATTTGTGATTTATAAGGTTCGAGCGCAGGATCCAAGCCGGCTAGGATAAGTTAAACATGAAACTCTTTCTTCTGTCTCCGAGCTTCCTTCAAATCAGTAGTAACATGATAATATTGAAGCAGTTTCTCCCACAAAGCCTTCTTTGAAGCCAGATATTCATTCATATGCTTCCCATTTTGCTTTGTATTGAACAATAACTCGTACAACTCATAGATACGAACAACGTTTCTCTTCTGCGCATATGATTCTTCCAGAGATGCCCAAATATGTTTGCTTGATTCACACCACTGAACATTAGCAGTGATATATGGTTCCATACTATGCCACAACCATAACATAACGTATGCATCTGCACTCATCCAATCTTCATACTCAGCGGACGTTTCAGGCATGGGTTCTTCCGTCAAAATCTTTAACTTTTTATTCGCCCTTAACACCACTTTGATAGACTTGGACCAGGCAAGGTAGTTCGCACCATTGAGTTTCACCGCTGTAATCGACCTTCCTAATTTATCATTATAAATAATAGTAAAAGGAGAAACATCTCTGCTACCACCACCACTATTAACCTCGCTAGAAGATTTGGTCCCTACCATACTTGCAGATACAACAGAAAAACGAGATCTTTGAAACCCTAGATCTCACAACGAACCTCAACCGACGACGAATAACCAACAGAAATCTGTAGAAACCCTAGATCTCATAAACGAACCACGAACGACAACGAACAATGAATGACGAACGACGAATCATGAAAAGTAGACGAACCCCTGTCGAACTCACGACCGATTTCGATCGGCCCTGTCGTGGATTGGATGTACAGTACTTACAAATATATGCTCTGATACTAGGTTAAGTTTGGAGATAGAGAGGAGAAGGAAAAGTAGGAGAAGAGAGAATATGAAAAAGGAGATTGCAAGGGCCTTAAACCCTAGGTTGCATCTCATGTCTATTTATATTGATATACAATACACCCACAATTACTATTATAATCTCATATGATAAATAATAAAATAAAATAACTCTAACATCTATGATCATAGGTAAAAAGAGAAGAACATACCCCATCAGATTCGAGGCTGCCTGGACCCAAGAACCTGACTTCAAGAGAGTAGTTAATGACACTTGGATATCCTCTAGTATCAATGGCAATCTTCAGTCCAACCTCAAAGATCTTTTGCAAGTGCTTCGTAGTTGGGGGAAAAGAAAATTAGACAACCTCTCTGCAGATATTAAAACCCAAGAAAATTATCTCCTTCACCTCCAACAAATTCAGATTTCTGAAGAAATAATACTTAAAGAGAAAATCACCCAAATCGCACTCAACAAATTACTTCTTCAGCAAGAGCTCTACTAGAAACAAAGAGCTTGTATCTCATGGCTAAGAGAAGGAGACAAAAACACAAAATTCTATCATATGATGGCAGTGAATAGGAAATATCATGACTCGTATCCGGATGTGGGGGGCACGAGTACGTGAACAACGTCGAGCCTACGCCGCAGCGTCGATGGTAGTACCCTGTCTAGGTCAACAATACTATCTATCCATCTCATACAATAATATATGTAACCTATCAATGATATCTCAACTCCAAACAGGAAAATAATATGATAATAAAGTAATAATACTCAATTATAATAATCTATAAGAAAAAATTAGCACAATATGATATAAACAATTGAAGTCACAAAGTCACAATACTAGATAGTCTACAATATCAACATCAATTCTAAATAAGTCTAACAATACCAACATAAGTCTAGGAGTAATATAATAACAACATCTCAATAGTATAGGTGCTGGAGACAAATCCAGTACTAAATGCTAAGTAAAGATAACTAAGATAATAAGTGACACCGACTAGACCTCCCGGTAATCACTCCTAAACTAAAGAGTCGAAAGCTGCGTCTGCTACGGCCTCTTGCGGTCCGTAATACGTCAGACACCAATTCTCCAAGTAATCTTCTGAAAAATATATCCAGTCAGGATGGAATGAGTAGAAACCAATAGCAGTTCAAATTAATTAACAAAGACTGTGAAACAGTAAATAGTGATGTAATACTTGGTGAGAAAATAATAATGAGACAGGGCACAAAATAGAGTAAGCAGATAAATAAGAAAATAATGAAAAGCAAGAAGGAAGAACATATAAGTAGTAAAGATAAACATATATGTGAAACTAATAAACCTGTCATATTAGTATGCAACCAACATGTATAAAGTAATTCAGAAAAGACTGTATCTAAACTAGTATTTTGAAATACCAGGTTGACATGTGAACGACTAGGAGTAAAATTTGGCAAACCACACGTGTCGTGTGTGTGGCTGCTATCGTTCAAGTCAGACCATGGGGTAGAAAGGGTATGTTAACACATCTTCAAGGTATTTCTCCGTCCGATTAGTACTCATGGATCCAGGTCACGACACAAAGAATCTCAATAATCCAGAATAGATCATTAGGCACGTAAATACATTAGTCCAGAAAGTCAATAGGCCCAAAACTACGTATCTCACGATAATGAATCCATGTAATAACAATTTGTGTATCGAGTGTGTCAAAAAGCAGGCAAAGCAATACTATAAACATGAATCATAGTAAATATTAAATAAAGAAAACTATCAGAGAATGTACTCGCCTGTCGTCCTGAGCAACGGATGCAAAACGATGTACGAACTGGTGTCACACTGAGCTATATATGAAATTCTATGTCTTTGGTGTATTGGAGTAATAAACATGCTTAATTAAACTAAAATATGATTTCTAAGTCATTTCTAGGTCATACTAATCAAACTAGGTCAAACTAGATCAACTAGGTCAATACCTTGCTACTGTAGGTTTTCTAGGTTATACCAAGGTATACTAGTCAATATTAGTTATTACTATATACTAGTAGTACATAAAAACTCATATATATAGATTTCAAGTTAATACCTTAACTATATAACTTATCTCAACACTAACACTTATCCTTTATATTACCTTAGTTAACTCTAATACCCTACATTTAACTAATAATTTAACTACTTTAGTTATGTACTACTTACGATACCTTAGGCTAATACTTTAATCTTTCCCTATTACCTTAAACATGAACTCCTTACCTACTATACTAACCATACCCCAACATGAAACTAGGGTCCAATACCTTAAATTGTACTAGTATCTTAATATCTAACTAAAAACATAAATCCTAATCACATCTACTAACCCAACATACTCTACTACTCTAGTATCTGTCACCTGCAACTTCTTACTGATCCCAGAAACTGAGACTTAATCTTTCCTTTACACTAATGCCAGACTGCCCAAACTCCCAAACTGGATACACACAGTGCAACCACACAGACCCTAATCTTCCTTGATCTGCTGTAGCTCACCCATTTCCTTGCTTGCAATAGTATCAGTCCTTCCTGCTTGAACTCGAGTCTTAACCAATGGAGTGGACTACCCACATACATTTTCCTAAAATTGGAACAATGCTCACTTGACTTGGGCTCACATCATTCCTATAATCCCAAGAACATCAGTGCACCCTTGTAGTGCTTGTTGTTGTTGTTGTTGTTGTTGGAAAGATCTCTAGGCATGACTGAATCCTTCCTCATCTCCAACCACTTCCAACCTCTTCAATACACCACCAGACACACCTCAACTTCTGGCACCAAGGAGAATCAAACCACACACCCACATACATTGTACACTGAGCACCCACACTCAGTCTTAAACTTGAGTACTCCATCAACTATTGGTTTTGATACATAGATACACTCTGCAAGTTTTGGTGCACCCATGTTGACATATGCTCTTGCACACATACTGCAATTCAACTACACAATACAATAACTTCTTATGTAATTTCCCAGTATCCCAAATACCAATCCATCAATAGGGTCCCAACCAGGAGGAGATGCACTCCCAATTGACCACTGTTTCACCAGTCCATACCTTTGTTTCCCCCTGCTATTGTATTAGAAAATAAGTTGCTGCCACATCCAGGTTGCTACTGCTGCCTTATACCAAACTGACAGTTACTGCTAACTCTAGCAGGTTATCCTTGAGGTTGCTGCAGACAAGCAACACCCCATCCTACTGCCAAACACTTATATACTACAGTCATGTATTGGCCTCACACATTCATATGTTCAACACTTGGACACTATATTCACTGACATATGGATGCACTGTCTTAATTCACCGATACACCTAAGGCCTTGCACTCGAAATTCTTTACTTCATCAGTCCCCATCTACCTTTTGCTCCTACCTACTCACACCAAAGTCTGTAAGGTTCTAACTTCCCCCACCTATTCCTGTGATAACCCGTTCCGCTAAAGCGGATAGCCGATTCAAACGGTGCAAGTGCAATGATCTGACCCGCTTTGCTCAGTGAGAATACTTGTTTGAGGGTGTGAATCTCTGATATCGACGACAACTTAGATTCCAGCAGAGAACGGACCTTCGGGTCTCGCTAGTAGCTCTGCTATGGCCCATATTCTACCATATTTGATTTATCTCGGGACCAACTAGAACAAGGAAGTTCTCCTTGTTTAGAAAGTTTGACTTGAGGTTGGGCCGCAAGGGGCACCCAAAATTTATGCGATTGGGTGGGGACTTAACCAAATGTGCATCATGTGCACGCGTCGTCCGACTGACCGACCTGACCCGGCATGGCTTGGTTGGTTTAGTCTAAAAGAATATTTTTTATTTCTTTTTTACACTAAATTATTCCCAATTGTTGTGTACAGTGGTTGTCTTTTGGAAAGGTTGTATGCTTTCCAAACAGTGTGTCTGTGTCTCTTCATCACTTATAAAAGTTTTATCCTATCAGTGTTAGCATTCATACATTCGAGCATTTAGTCCAAGAAAGAGGGACTACCTTTTTTGCTTCGTCCAGTTCCTACGGTGTGTAGTGCTGCTATCGGAGAAGGAGTTCTGTTGTATCTTAGGAGACAAAATTGTCATTAAATTGTATGCACCTATTCGGGACAAATATTGTCTTAAGGCATAGAATCAAGTTCAAGTCTCGGTCTCGATTAGATCACATATTTATAATTCTCTGTTTCTAATATATATAGAGTTGAATTTTTTTAATAACAATCTTAAGATAATATTTTTTAGTACATTTTCACTACTATGTATTTGGTTCAAAGAAAAGTTATTTAAAGTTTACTGGTTTATATTTTTCGTACTAACTTTACACCACTCTGTGTTTGGTTATGAGATTCAAACATGGATTCCATTAACAGTATAGTAATATGCTTAGTTCAGTGAGTCAAGAAAGTAGTATAATAGTTTCTGGTATTTTATAACATATTATATTCATGTTACAATAATAGTTTCTAGGTTTTTTTTATAACATATTATACTTGATTCAGAGAGTCAACATAGTATATTGGTTTTGTTTTATTTTTTCATACAATATTATATTTGAAACGCATTAGACAATCAACTTTAGAAATTTTTTACAGTACTCCATTTATTATGGTTGCAATAATCATTTCAAGATTTTTAATTCGTTTTATCTTTATTTTGAATCTGAATTTACTTATAATTTATTATACATAAATAGAACATTGACAGAATATTTTTCCATTTAGATTTTAATTTATTACTTACTGGTATGTACTACTATATTGTAATAGACATAATAATTATAGTTGAGAATACTGTGATGATCACTTCTACTCTTGTTTATATCGGACAAGGAGAAAAGGAGAAAAAGATCAATAGAACCGACTTCAAGGGGTGGCAACAAAAGATGTTATATCTTATAACTTTGAATCTAGTAAGATTCTAAATGAAATAACCCCTATTCTGGAAGAAGGTGAAACTGACAACGTTGCTATTGCAAATATTAAAAAATAGAAGCATGCAGACTTCTTATGCTAAAATCATATATAAAGTAGACTAGACAACCATTTATGGAATGTTTACAGTCCACTAAAGACTGCAAAAGAGGTCTGGGATGATCTATAAACGAAATACAAGGCAGAGGATGCAAGGTCTAAGAAATTTGTAGTAGGCAAATTGTAGACTACCGCATAGTTGACTCGAGAACAGTGGCAAGTTAGGTTGAAGATATGTATTTTCCATGAACTGGTTGCCGAAGGTATGACCTTATGTGAACCGTTTCTGGTAGCTTCTGTAATTGAAAATTTTCACATCTATGGAAATATTATAAGAACTATCTAAAATATAAAAGTAAGGATATGCTACTAGCTGATCTGATTGTCAGGCTTAAAATAGAATAGAACAACAAGAGCATTGACAAAACATGTTTTATAGAAGCCCGGACAAATATCTTGGAGACGGGACAAAAAGAAAAAAAACCGCAAACAGGTCGGAGGCACCGATCAAGGGAACTACAAAAAGTTCAAAAAAATGACACATGTGCAAGAAGATGGGACATAAAACTGCAGATTGTCGTAGTCACAACCACAAGAACAATAATAGCAACAAGAACAAGGGACGTCCTCACCAGAGTCATATGACTGAAGATGAGCGTTTGGTTAAGAGTGTTGAAGATCTGGTTCTGGCAGCTGTTATTTTTTAAGTGAACGTGGTAGGAAGCAACCCGGGGGAGTGGTGTGTTGACACTGGAGCAACGCGTCACATATACGCTGAAAAGACTATGTTTGGTATCTGTGGGGAGAAGATGTACTTACAACCAACTACCTTTTAAACAAGGTGCCCTAAAAGAAAAAAAGGATAAGACTCCATATGAATTACATAAAGGAAAGAAACCTTCCTACAAATATCTAAAAATGTAGGAATAGCTTTCAAAAGTGGCAATTTCTTTGCCTAAAAAGTTAAGGTCCTAAGACCTTTGATGACATATTTATAGGATAAGCTGAAAATTGTTCTGTTTATCGGTTTCTCATTATTAGTCAGACGTTCCAGAGATATATAATAATACAATTATCAAATCTAGGATTGCCTTCTTCTTTGAGAATATCTTTCTATGTAATAAGATATATGAAACAGAAACACTAAAAAGAAATTATGATGAAAGGATGAAGATAATGAATTTGCAGATAAGAAAGATGAGCTTAGATTTGCAGTGAGAAGTCTAGAACATCGAAATACTTTGGACCTGAATTTCTAACCTTTATGTTAGAAAATAAGCCTCAAACATTCAAAGAAGCAAAGTCTAGCTACACCAGAGGCACTACTTTGGAAAGAAGTTGTAAATAGTGAAATAGAGTCCATTATGCAAAACTATACATGGAAACTGGTTGATCTCCCTCTAAGATGTAAGCCAATATGCTACAAATGGATATTCAAGAGGAAGATAAAAGTTGATAGAACTATTTATAAATATAAAGCAAGACTGGTTATCAAAGGATATAATCAAAAAGAAGGAATTGATTATTTTGACATATATTCACCAATAACAAGGATAATCTTAATTTGGATGTTAATTGCAGTTGCATCATTGCACAATCATGAAATACATCAAATGGATATAAAGACTGTCACAATAAAGGAAATTTGTAAAGGATTTTTCTCGGATCGCATAGTCGTTGACTAAACTCACTAGGAAGGATGTGCAGTTCAAGTGGACAGAAGAATATCAGGCTGCATTTAATGAGCTAAGGAAGAGATTGACCATAGCACCTGTTTTGACGGTGCCATTGGGGACAAGAGGATTTGTCATTTATAGCGATGCTTCGGGGAAAGGCTTGGGATGTGTTCTAGAGCAGAACAAGATGGTGGTGGCATATGCTTCTAGACAGTTACGGCCACATGAGAGAAACTATCCCACTCACGACTTAGAACTAGCAGCGGTGATCTTCGCTCTAAAGCTATGGAGACATTATCTGTACGGAGAGCGTGTAGAAATATTCACTGACCACAAGAGCTTGAAGTACGTCTTTACGCAGAAAGAGCTGAATATGAGGCAGCATAGGTGGCTAGAACTGATGAAGGATTTTGATATTTCACTATAATACCATCCAGGAAAGGCTAACATAGTTGTCGATGCATTAAGCAGATATCCAGTAGCAATGTACTTGACAATGGATCATCACTTATTAGCAGAATTGGATAGCCTGGGCATCGAGGTTATTATTCCAGGAGTGGAGACGCAGATGATGGGCATGCAAATTCAATCAGGATTGATGGAGAAGATTCGAGAGACGCAGTACCATGATGTGGGTCTACGAAGCCTCACAGTTCAGGTACTGGCAGGATTGATGGATGACTTCTCTTTTACAGAGGATGGTTCTTTAAGGCACGGGACTAGGTTATGTGTGCCTAGTGGGGACCTGCGTGAAGAGATCATGCAGGAGGCTCATCGTTCTCAGTATTCTATATACCCGGGAGCTACAAAGATGTATAAGGACCTGAGGGAACACGTGTGGTGGTATAGAATGAAGCGAGAGGTAGCATATTTTATCGCCAGATGTTTAGTGTGCCAGCAGGTTAAAGCCGAGAGGCAGAGACCAGGAGGATTGCTACAGCCACTACTAATTCCTGAGTAGAAATGGGAGCATATCACGATGGATTTTATTTTCGGACGTCCACGCACTCCAGGAGGAAAGGACGCAATTTGGGTCATTGTGGACAGGCTAACCAAATCAGCCCACTTTTTGCCTTTCAAAGTAGGATTGTTCACGGAGAAGCTTGCTGATTTATATGTAAGATAGATAGTCAGGCTGCATGGAGTTCCAGTAAGCATCGTGTCCGATCGGGATAGTAGATTTATGTCCCACTTTTGAAAGAGTTTGCAGGCTTGCTTGGGTATCCAACTCAAATTTAGCACGGCTTACCACCCACAGACGGATGGACAGTCAGAGAGGACTATTCAGATGCTCGAGCATATGCTTCGGACATGTGTACTAGATTTTGGTGGCTCGTGGGAGGATCATCTTCACCTGGTAGAGTTTGCATACAACAATAGCTATCAGGCCAATATCGAGATGTCTCCTTTCGAGGCTTTGTACGGTAGGAGATGCCAAACTCTATTATCTTGGGACGACGTAGGAGAAAGAGTACTTTTGGGACTAGAGATGGTAGTTGATGCTGCAGAGAAGGTGAAGCAGGTTAGAGAGAGACTTCGGGTGGCTCAGGACAGACAGAAGTAGTGGGCCGATAGCCACAGGAGACCGCTAGAGTTTGAGGTATCGATTCATTTATTTAAATAGTTATTACATTCTTAGATCATGCGTTAAGTTCCTGTTTTGGCATAGGTTGGCGACTTAGTGTTCTTGAGGATCTCTCCGACACGTGGAATAATTCGTTTCTGTGGAGGTAGAAAGCTTAGTCCAAGATTCATCGGACCTTTCAATATTCTGGAGAAGGTCGGAGTAGTAGCTTATTGACTAGCCTTACCACCTACATTGGAAGGAGTACACAACGTGTTCCATGTATCCCAGCTGAGATGATACGTGACAGATCCTAGCCATGTATTAGATCATTCGGAGCTTGAGGTTGGACCAAGCCTCCGTTATCCGGAGCAGTCAGCGGAGATCCTTGACCGCAGAGATAAGGTGCTTCATAACCAAGTAATTCCCTTGGTTCGTGTTGTTTGGAGGCACCATTCTCTCGGTGAATCCACTTGGGAGCGAGAAGCGGAGATGTGAGAGCGTTACCCTTATCTTTTTGTACCATGAGGTAATTTTTTTCTTATTTGTTCTGTCTTAAATTTCTGACCAAATTTTTCTTAGGAGTGTAGACTTGTAACCTCTGTATCCTGAAATTCTAACTTAAATATTATTTTAGGTTAATTTGGGGCTAGTGTTTCCATAATTTTTGGTTAATTAAAAACTAGTAACACTAATTTCCTAGGACTTGTAAGAATTTATTTTAGGGTTAAACATAATTAAAAATATCCCAAACTTTTATTTTAGGTTTTAAATAATCAAATATATTTTTTAGAATTTTTTGAATTTTTTTTGTTTATTTTTAGCATTTATTTTGAGTTAATTAGGAAAAACTAAATTAAAAATTATTTTCTGAAAATAAAAAACCCATAATAGTAATTATTCTGCCCAGTCAGCCGACAGGGGGCCAACCCGTCAGCCTCCCACAGCCAACTGGGTGGGGCCCGCCTATCAGTGACAGCGAGGTGGGTGCGGGTGCAGCCGAGCCGACCCAGAGCCGAGTCCGAGTTCGACTCGGACTCAACTGAGCCAAGCCGGGTCAAACCCGGACCGTCCGATCTGGGTGGAGCTGCATGGATCCAAGCCATGTGGCAGACCCCTGAGCCGCGGCCGCCCTCTCTCTCTATATATATAATAGTTTAGGTTATAATTTTAGGGTTTTCTTTGAGCCGAATTTTGGAGAATTGCCATCTAGGGTTCCTTCATCTTCCAAACGCCATTGCGCATAGCTCCGGACTCCAAACGAGACCCAGTTTCTTGTGTTAGAACAATATTGAGGTTAGATTTCTGAATATATAATTTTTTTTGAAATTATGAGTATTAAATTATGGAAAAGTCGTAGAGCACAACATGCCTGAAAATAGATGCGTCTCGATGTTTTTGCGATTTTGGGAGAACCAAGAATCAGAATCATGAACCGTTTGAAACTTCAGAAAGATAATCTCAAGCTCATTGACATATGTTTTTCCTAGAATTTAATTCGAAATATTTATATAGTTTTAATTCTGTAGAACTTCTAGGTTATAATTTAACCAACGGAGCACAATACGAAATTTGTATGTGCCATAATTTCCAAACGAATTTGAATTCAGACGAGCCATAAAATCTAGCATATTTTTAACGCTGAAATCTACAGGAATTCATGCATGAAAGTCGAGTTTGTATCGGTTGACTTTTCGGTCAACAGATCGCCTCAATTTGTGTGCCATGAGTCTCGAGTCGATAAAATTTAGGTTCTTTTGGACAAAATTAGGAATTGACCTAAAAATTAGAATAATAAGATTAAAATAAAATTTTAGATTAATTATTTTAGAATTAAATAAATTAAAATAAATTATCTTTTGACATGATAAATTTGTAATATATAGGCTATTTGGACTGTGACTGGGATTCTGATTCATACCAACTAAGGATCACAGGCGAGTACATTTCTGTGATTACTTTCAGTGCTTGATAGTCTCTATAATGCATGCTTAGTAGCGACTATTTGATTCTTGACACTTGTTACACGGATTAGTATGATGGATTCTTATTATGAGATAAGTGATTGTTCTAGATTATGGTTATTTCTTCGTGACTGGTTTGGAATCCATGTGTACTTATGGGGAGGAGAAATACTTATTGGATGTGTGAACTACCCTTTCTATTCCATGGTCTTTTCTGGAATAATAGCAGCCATGCACGACACGTGTGGTTTGCCGGATATTATACCCTAGCCGTTCATATATTAACAAGGTATTTCAAATCACATAGAGTAGTTGTTCCTATCTGTTCTTCCATCCATTATAGTTTTTTCTTTTGTTGCTTGGAGATATTGTACTATATGTTGCCATGACAGGACCTAAGCATTTGGTTATTCTAGTTGCTTTATTGTGAGTTCAGTTTGTTGCTATCATATATTCTTTGTTATTTATTGTCTTATAGCTTCTACCATGTGTTGGAACTGTTTTTATTGTGATGTACTCGTTCCTTTCCTGACTGGATAAATATTTTAGGTGACTACAATGAGGATGCAATCCCTACACATTATGGACCGTATGCTAGCGACATAATAGAGCCTGATCTTGCCCTTGATCAGGGAGAGTTAGCAGCTCAGATACCGTCTGCGATGGAGTATTTTATTAGTAGTTGATTTTGTTAGTTGTTTGGATCGAATTATTCTCCGACAGATTTCTAAAGTATTTTGAAAATTGTATTTTGGATATTTAGTTTTTGGGGAAATTTCGTGAACCCGCATCAAGACAATTATTTTATTATCTTGGTGTATTCTTTTAAACTAGTGCCTGTGATTGAGTATAATGTGGAGATGCATATATGTGGTAAGTTATAGATTACTGGTGGCTTATTGTACAACGTTCTACAGCCGACACTGCGGCATAGGCTGGGCGTACTCATGACTCATGCCCAAATCCATGGTGCGGGTCGTGACAAAACCTAATTACGTAAAATTCTGGAATGACACAGACGAGTATTTAATTATTTCCCTCATTCTATACGATGACAGATAATACACCTACAAAGAAAACTAGGATAAGTTTTGCTTTTAATTATTCCTATAACTTGAAATTCAAGTGGAGTATAACAGGATACTCTTATTAGTAATTCACATATATGAGTGTGGAAATGGGACCGGTTCTATGAGAATTATAAGGTTGAATTCTCAAAGAACACTCATTAAACCAGGAAAATATTCAGGACCAAAAAAAATAAATAAATAGAAACAATCTTGGTCGGAAAGGAATTGTGTGATAATTACAATAATAGATAAACAGTTCAAGACATCATGTTCACAGGATAGCTAGTAAACTCAATAAATATACACAAGGGAAAATTGATCAAGGCCAAAAGTCACCTATTCTAATATAGTAACTTTGCATCGCTCTCTCTATGTCTGCATTACCCCTACGTTGTGTCAGTATTTTGTTTATATTGTGCACATCCAAATATTCATTTATGTAGGGATTGTTGGAAAGTGAATGAATAAAGTGCACAGCCAAATATTCATTAATGGGATAGAACAAGGAAGTACTCATTGTTTATGTATAGGGAGTTTGACTTAGGGCTGGGCCCCAAGGGCACCCAAATTTTGTGCGATTGGGTGGGGACTTAACCAAATGTGTAACCCACGCAGGCACATGCGCACACCATTCGTCCGACCCGGCCTGGCTTGGCTGTGGCTTGGTAGATTGGTTGGTTGGTTAGGTTGGGTTGGGTCTAAATAAATAGTTTTTATTTGTATTTTACTTTTGAATTATTCCCAATGGTTGTCTAGTGGTTGTGTCCGTTGGAAAGGGTGTGTCATTTCCAAATAGTATATATGATTGTATATGTCTCTCATCACTTATAGAAGTTTTGTCCTGTCATTGTCTGTATTCACTCATTCATACATTTGAGCATTCACCCCAAGAGAGAGAAACAGACAGACAGACAGAGAGAGACTTCCTTCATTTCTTCATCTAGTTCCTATGGTGTGAAGTGCTGCTACCAGAGGAGTTCTGTTGTATCCTAGGTGACAAAGTCGCCATTAAGCCGTAAGCACATGTGCGGGACGAATATTGTCTTAAGGACATTGAACCAAGTTCAAACCTCGGTCTCGGTCAGATCACTTATTTAATTACAATTCTCAGTTTCTAATATACATAGTTAGAAATTTTTAATAACAAATAGTACACTTGGTCCCTATCAAGCTGATTACTAATGCCTATTTGGATATTTCTTGTTGGGTGAAGTGTGATGGAGAAAGAGATGACTACTTCTATGGAGGATGTTCGAGCCACCGAGATGCTATGCTTGAAACTAGACGTCTAGTACTTATGGCTAAGCGCTTGAACATCATATGTGATCAGTTTAGAGCACTAGGTGGAACTTCGAAGGAGGGGGAGTACTGTGTCATCTACAGTTAGGCACCTCCTCATCGAGCTTTCATAGATTAAGACTACAATGAGATTTGGAGAATGTCATCCGTCGTACCACTTCTCTCAAGCCGTAGAGTATTGTGTCGCTAATCACATATGCCACTTCTGCTCACTTTTCAACTACCTATCTCTGTCAATAATAGACTGATTTCGAAGAGCACTGAGTTCTGTTACTTTTTTTATTATTATATGTGAAGATAAAGGATGTTATATGATATAAGATATGTTGTTTGATTAATCAAAAGATCTTTCCCCCTTTGAGTTTGCAGCTATTTATAGCTTTTCGATACTGATTCCACTACAAGAAAACGGTTAAAACTGTTTCCATAGTACCCCCACTCACTTCCCTACTTTCTAGACACTTCTCCATATATTTTTGTGACACCTCCTTGACAATAACTACCTATCACGAGAAATAGCCTTGTTGCCATAGAGGGATAAGTTAGTTACCCAGTAACTTTATATGTCACTAAGAAAATTTTGTTGTGGCTTTAGAAGGAATATTTTAGAAAAATTGATATATACTTATTGTTTGAAAACAAATGTCGTGTTTGTCGATCTGTAGGACATTGTATTGTCTCGTACTGATAACTTGTTTGTCTAAAAAACTATATGGTTCTTCACAAACTTTGATAGAAGAAGAGAGAGAAGTGAAAGAGAAAAGTTATATTATTTTGTACCGAAGAAAGAACCCTCCAATGGCTTTTTCTCTTTGTATTTGTACAATACCAAAAGTTTTACAATAACCATATGATCTTAACATATCTCTAAGATATATCATGTCATATTAAAAAAAATCTTTATTTAGTTATCACAATCATTTTGACTTACTTGACAACTTATCTTGTCATACAAAAAAATTTATCTCTATTTAGTTAGGCCATTGTAATAGGCACAACATAGTTTGTTAGGCAACACATGTTACATCTCTCTCTCTCTCTCTCTCTATATATATATATATATACAACAACCCTACCCTCTATGCTTCCTCCTACTTTCTTCTCCCCACTTCATCTTCCTCTTTCAACCCAAATTTGAGCACAATATCTTTCATCATCTTTTATTTCTTTTCTTCTTCTTCTTTTTGTTTTTGAACATTTTATTTCTCTTTCAATTCTATGTTTTTTTAATCATAGTTTCTATGTTTATTTTATGTGTTTTTAAATATCGCTTTAGTAGATTTTATGCTAATGATTTTTCGATAGGTGTTTTACCAAAGTTTTGATCCAATTTTATAGTTTCAAACTTTAAATTTCGACACAATCTTGTTGGTGACAACGCAAAACTGTCAAAATTTTGATAATTCTGATTATAGTTAGGCCTGTCATGATCTTAAAAGTTCTAACAATAATCAAAAATGCCAAAATCCTAGCAGTCCTGTGTTAGGATGGTGATGCACCCTAAAAAAATCAGAAGGATACTTTGGGTTAGTGAAAATCAACAATTTTTGTGCTGTGCCTAAACTATGTTGTTCATATAGCAACAATACGAGTATGGTGCTAAGTACTTTACATCTTATCTTGTCATATATTTGAATTAGCCACCAAACATACATTCATGGCTCATGCAAAGGCACACTCTGCTAAAGATGTAGTCACAAGCCAACTGGTCAATACCTTTCTCTTGACCATTTTATTGCATGTCTCGGTATCAGATGATTTGGACATCTACAACGTAGGCTAATGCAAAAATAAGAAAAACATAAGATAGTAATTATTGGAATTATCCAATAATTAGAACTCACACATGTAAAATTAATCGTATTGTTCTATCTAAATAATTAAGTCAAATTTAAGTGCTTTAATTAAAAAATAGGATTAAGGATATAATTGTCATGGAGATAATGTGTACATACCATAGAGATAATTCTAATTTGATAAGAGGCCGAATTAGAATTATGTAAAATCTTGAATATATATATATATATATATATATATATATATATATATATATATATATATAAAGGTCTGAACCAATCTAAATTATCTACACCTCATGATCCCACCTCCTACCCAATTTGGGACAAAATTACCAACTTCATTGTCACCCCCTTTGAGTGTCACCCCCTTTGAGGGCTAATTCAGAAATGAGATACAATTCAACAATCTCCATCTTAGTTTGTTTCCGCTAGCGGAACAACCTTAGCACACTCTGGCTGCCTTTGCTCGTTCCCGCTAGCCGAGCACTTAAGAGATTCAACATATTGTCATCACGATCCATTCGACGACAGAACCAAACCTGACACGTTCATCCACACCATCATTGTGTGCTAACCATAACGTTTTGCTCCACATTGGGCCCGCCAAATCGACATTTGAAAATAATTCGTGTAGTTGTCTCTAACCTTAGTTTGATCCGCCTTCAGACCTCCTTATAGAGGATGCTCCTACTCCACCTTGAGAAGAGTCCGTATAATCCTATTATACACATGAATGTTTTGCACCATCTGTCTCGAACCAATTAGAATCGTCCAAATCAGCTCCGTATCCTTGGGCTCTGATACCACTTGTTGGGAACATGTTCTGACCCAACTGGAATTGACCCATGAGGTGCGATATTGGACTGGGCCCATATGCCTAAAAAAAATTTCCTATGTAAAGTTTCAACCAATCTCAATTATCTACACCCCATGATCCCATCTCCTACCCAATGTGGGACTAAATTACCAACTTCATCGTCATACAATTCAATAGTAATTACATGAGCCACGCGCTAGGAGCAATGGGGGCAAAAAAAAAACATGAATTGTGATCATAAAGAATGCTGAATTTTTTTTTTGTAAGGACACGCCATTGTTAAAGCTGAGTGGAAGAAAATGCTAAACAATCAACCTCAGGAATTAAGACTTTCTTCTTGTTGTTAAAGTCCTCGGTCACACAGCTTGAAGGATATGATTAGTTCAGATCACTAGTCTAAATGTTCACTATTCTTCTTGTGCCAGCCAATTTAGGTCAGATCTGACATTAATGATCAACCTGATATGTACAATTGAACTTGTACATTGAGGTTGTTCACCCAACATAATAAAAAAATAAGCTCAGAATCAGGAAAAACACACAAGAAGAGATCAAACTAATAAAGGAGTCTTAAGAGAAAAGATGGATGTTTCTAACTACTCACTCACTCACTCTCTCTCTCTCTCTCTCTCTCTCTAGAAGAAGAAAAGATCTATATGGGTGTCTAATGTGCCTAGAAGATCATAGATATGTCTTTCTTCTTCTTTTTTCCTCATGTTTCCTGTTGATTAAGTCTAATTGTCTGTTGAAATCTTGACTTGTCTAACGAAATCTTTCAACACAGCACACATGGCCCAATTAATTACTTTCCTAAAGGTGGTAACAACCACAGATGACTATATACTTATTTAACAACGAGATAACTACGGCTAGCACTACCTAATCTGGATTGGAGACACTTTTTCCAATTGAAACTGAGAATTAACAAGAACGTTTCAATGCAAATGTTCACCAACGATCGAAAATCTCGAGCGTCACCCTCCCCTCCCCTGTATGTATGTATATATACCAGTGAACGTCTATCACCTCCTTCTTCATCCAATAATCATCAACCATCTTCTTCACTATTTATAATTAATTTTTCCTTAAATTGGCTAGGCTAGCTAGCTAGAGAGAACTCAAATTAAGAGATGGCTGCCAACTTGTTCTTCCTAGCTGTTCTTACGATTACAACATCTTCGTTTGCGATTGCTTCTGATCCTAGCCCTCTCCAGGACTTTTGTGTTGGCGTCAAAATGTCACCTGGTACTCGTACTTATTACTAACTGTATTAAACATTTGCATATTCATTCTTTATGTAGCTAGCTGGTGGCGTTCAGTTTCTTCAACACCAAAATCATGCATGGGTTTGATTCATACTTTGCGTCCCAAGCAGAGTCTCGTTTTCGCATGCATGCACTGCACCATACTTATGTATGTCTATATATATAATGTCTTGTTATATCTTTACTTACGTATCTACATGTTGGCTGCAGTGTTTGTGAATGGATTAGTCTGTGAGGACCCGAAGCAGGCAAAAGCAGACGATTTCTTCTTCACCGGCCTCGACAGGGCTGGCAACACGAGCAACCCGCTCGGGTCTAATGTCACACTGGTCTCTGCAGCCCAACTTCCCGGTCTAAACACCCTCGGCATTTCCATGGCCCGCATAGACTTCGAACCCTACGGACTCAACCCGCCCCACACTCACCCGCGAGCCACCGAGATCCTAACCGTAGTAGAAGGCTCGCTCTATGTTGGGTTTGTGACATCCAATCCTGGCAACAAACTCTTTGCCAAGCTTCTTCACAAGGGTGATGTCTTCGTGTTCCCCCAAGGGCTCGTGCACTTCCAGCTCAATTCTGGAGAGGACAAAGCGGTGGCGATCGCCGCACTGAGTAGCCAGAACCCCGGCACTATCACCGTAGCCAATGCCGTCTTCGGGTCGAAACCGCCTATTTTGGATGATGTGCTTTCCAAGGCGTTTAAGCTGGACAAGAAGACCGTTGATTGGCTCCAGGCTCAGTTCTGGATGAACAATTAACAATTATAACACCCTTTGCGTCTGGCACGATCGATTTTTATACCATATTTATACTTAAATAAGCAGATGTGCACCTGTGTCAGTTTGTAATGTTTTCTTTTCCTTCACTGAAGAAATTTTAACCTGCATTAGCAGAAATTGAAAACTACTGCTCAATCCTATTGCAATTTAATTAGATGCAGATGAGTGCACACTAACAACTAGAAATCACTTTGATATTTTCCTAAACTGCATCCTAGATTCTGGAGTGGATCGTCGATAATGAAGTTGGCGAGCTCAATGGGACTTCGTCTAAAAATTGATGAACCGTGAACTTCGCTCTGACGACTATCATATGCGTGATTTTTTGTTGAATTATTGGCTACTAAGATCCTCCCATCCTCTGTGCCTAATGAGCTCCCTGATGGACAATATATTAAGCAAAAGGTTAAATACGAGTGGGTTCTCACGTTTTGTTCTTCTTTGCTTGAAATATTCGAGGCGCAAACTCCATGGTTAGATGGAGATCGATTAGGTATCATTTGACTAAGTCTCAGTGCAACATTGGTATCATCATGTAATCTAAGATAAGATTGAAAAAATTGATAGATTATCGTACCCCCAACAATTGGAAGTCGGCGCACAATTTATTGATGTGCTCTATTACCAGGACGGTTTTAAATTGTTGATAGGAGTTGTGCATGGGTGTAATGATAGGTGACTCTTGCTTTCTTTATGAAAGGATATTATTGAAGTTAGCCAGGACTTGGTGTCACACCCCGGGTTTCAAAAAACAAATGTCGTCACTGCCATACAAGCCTAAATTATGATTGTACAAGACAAGCACCAAAACAGCCGATTGAACATTCAAGTTATAAAGGCATCGCAGAAAAAATACTAAGCAGAAAATTGAATCGATACAAGATTATACAAGAATTATTCTCTTTATTGATTACAACGACTCGAGGCTAAGATAAAACTTGATTACAAATTATTCACTCTCTCAATACAATGAGTCACCACAAGGCTTACAACTGGAGAACTATACAGAAGATGATGTTCCATACATTATGTCATTTATGCAAAAAAATCACATCTTTGCTGCTTATGTTGCTCATATATAGAGATCATATCACCCTCTATCTTCACTTATTTTCTTTATTTCTTTGGAGACGTTAAGCATATACTGAATCTTTTCTCTAACTGAGTTGAGACTCGACCCCAACGGTGACTCAACTAAGCTGATGTTGCTACTTTTGCTCATTGTTATTGTTGCTTTCACAGCCAAGATTGTACACGAGTGGTACAGTAAGAACCATAATTATTTAAATAGACGTTACATTCCTTCAATGTATTAACTGTATTTAGTCCTGCATTGTTCCCCGATTAATTCTATCCTAGAACCTTATAGAAGACAATTGCAGATGCATGTATTAGTGTATACGTAGGGCACATAGCTGATGGTCCAACATGGCGTCCCTAAAAAGGTGTGGACACCAAAACAAGACCGATTACAATAGTACACTTGGTCCCTCTAAAGTGGATCACTAATGTCACGTCCTACCCAAAGATGAATCAAGTTAGCCAGCATATATATAACTATAGGGGTAGTTAGTGTAGATTACCATATATATATATATATATATATATATATATATATATATATATATATATATATATATATATATATATATATATATATGGGTTATTTACACTAACTATCCCAATATTTTTTTGTTATAACACGACATACCTCCTCTTTTTAAAAAGTTACACTGACTACCCCTTCTTCTTCTTTTATTACACGGGGTACCCTTGCTTTAAGATAAAAATAAAAAGTTATAACACTAACTACCCTTATTTTTAATTTTTACTTCTAATGGGAGAGGTGGTCAGTGTCACGACCCGCACCCGGATTTTGGGGGCACGAGTACGTTGGTACGTCCAGCCTACGCTGCAGCATCGGCGGTAGAACGTTGTCTAGGTCAATGCACTATCTAAACAATCTCACACGAGTATCCAACTCCATAAAAAGACACGGATAACACAATATAATATGAGAAACATACTCAATCACGTAACTTCAGCACGATAAGATATCGAAGAAATAAATAAAATACAACACAAGTCTAAATATAAATAATCTAACTCAACAATAATATCCAAGTCTCAACAAAGTATACCGGAGACAAATCCGGTACCAATAAACTGCTAAAAGAAACTAACTAGATAACTAGTGATTCCGGCTAGACCTCCCGGAATCATAACTGAACTACCAGGTTCAAGTCTGCAGCTACTCTCCCTGTGGTCCATAAACGTCGGACACTGGTCCTCTAAGGCGCAGTCTGGAAAAATATTTCCAGTCAGGATGGAGCAAAGTACATCTCAAATAACAATTCTATTTAATTGATAAGGACTATAAAATAATAAATAGATTATTCTATATACTAAGAGAAGGCAATAAATAAATGCAATGATAATATAAAGAGACAGGCAATATAGGCAATATGGTACAGTCAGTGCATATATGAAATAAAAGAAAAGAGGTACAATATCATATACGAGTGATGTAGTATATGAACTAAAATAAAGAACTGTACCAATTCTAAGTGTTTGAAATCATAGTTTTAAAATATGATCGGCTTGGGAACTTGTACGATAGCTACATGGCCTGGCTAATCATACGTGAGGTGTATGATTAACACTAACAATATCTACACTTGTACGATAGGGATTTGATCACATCTCTCACTAGCAATTTCCCTGCCCCCAACTAGTATTGTGGATCCGACCATGAAATGTCACGATACATGATCAATGTCCAATATATTATGTACAATGTCTAATATCAATATCTAATAACAATGTCGTATATAATGTCAATACGATAACCAATGTAACATCTCATGACAAAAGATCTAATCTATATACTAGTCCGTGTAGCACAGTGTCAAGAATCAGATGTAACATTTCTAAATACTTGAATTATAGAAATTATCAAATAACAAAAATTATCAGAGAATGTACTCGCCTGTGGCCCTTAGCTGGTATAAATCAGAGTCCAAGTCACAGTCCAAATAGCCTATGTATTACAAATTTACCATGTCAAAAGATAATTTATTTTAATTTATTTAATTCTGGAATAATTACTCTAAAATCTTATTTTAATCTTATTATTCTGATTTTTAGGTTAATTCCTAAATTTTGTCCAAAAAAACTAAATTTTATCAACTCGAGACTCATGACACGCAAATAGAGGCGATCTGTTGACCAAAAAGTCAACCGACACAAACTCGAATTTTATACATGGTTTTATGTAGATTTCAGCATAAAAAATATGCTAGAATTTACGGCTCATTCGAATTCAAATTCGTTTGGGAAATATGGCACATACAAATTTCGTATTGTGCACCGATGGTTAAATTCTAACCTAGAAGTTCTACAGAATTAACAGTATATAAATATTTGGTGTTAAATTCTAGTAAAAACATATGTCAATGATCTCATCATTATCTTTCCAAAACTTCAAATGGTTCATGATTCTGATTCCTGGTTCTCCCGAAATCACGAAAACATCGAGATGCATCTATTTTTGGACATGCTGTGCTCTATAAATCTTCTAGAATTTATTACTCATAATTTCGAAAAAAATTATATATTGAGAAATCTAACCTCAATATAGGTTTAACGCAAGAAACTGGGCCTCGTTTGGAGTCCGGAGCTATGCGCAATGGCTTCTAGAAGATGAAGGAACCCTAGATGGCAATTCTCCAAAATTCGGCTCAAAGAAAACCCTAGAAATTAACAACCTAACTATTATATATATAGGGGAGAGAGGGAAGCCGCGACTCAAAGGAGTGCCACATAGCAGCCATCCGACGCTGTCCGCTCAGATCAAACGGTCAGGGTTCGATGCGGCTCGGCTCGGCTAAGTCCAACTCGGACTAAGACGCGGCTCGGCTCGACTCGGCTCGCGCTCGGCTCGACTGCACCCACACCCACCCCGCAGTCGCTGACAGGCGGGCCCCGTCCAGTTGGCTGTGTGAGGCTGAAGGGTGGGCCCCTGTTGGCTGATTGGGCAGAAATAATTACTTTTTGGATTTTTATTTTCAGAAAATAGTTTTTAATTCAGTTTTTCATAATTAACTCAAAATAAATGCTAAAAATAATCAGAAAATTTCGAAAAATTTCTAGAAATTATATTTGATTATTTAGAAGATAAAATAAAACTTTAGGATATTTTTAATTATGTTTGACCCTAAAATAAATTCTTGAAAGTCCTAGGAAATTAGGATTACTAGTTTTTAATTAACCAAAAATTATGAAAAAATTCCACTAGACCCAAATTAACCTAAAAACCACATTTAAGCTAGAATTTCAGGATATGAAGGTTACAGTCAGTATAATTTATTTAAAAGTAGGGATATCTCATGTTATAAATAAAAAAACGTTGGAATAGTTAGTGTAAATAACCCGTATATATATATATATATATATATATATATATATATATATATATATATATATATATATAATTTATTTTTTTATTTTTTTATTTTTTCTTGAAGAAGTAATTGTGTTACAGACTTCTGGTCCGAAGGCCTACAAAATTGGCCCGAAGGCCCACCAAATTCCGGCCCGAAGTCCTGCACCTGCACTTGAACCGCTCCTGCCCTGTACCCATCACCAACTCACCACTTAATTCCCACAAAGGGGAATTAAATGGCGTCTAGGAGGCTCGAACCTGCAACCTCCTGTATAATATGTATCGGTCTTAACCACTAGGCTAGACGTCATTTGCAAAAATAATATATATATATATATATATATATATATATATATATATATATATATATATATCATGAATAAAAATATCGCATAAGAAAACTTAAGTGTCACATACGTCTCTCTGACTCAAACATGAATGTTCTATCTATATTGTATATCATGCATCCATTTGCTATAATTTTATGATGTGCCGTGTATCCTTCCTTGGATAATTAACGACCTACACACGATGTTGTCATGCATTCATTACTTGCCACAAGTCAAATGGTTCGCACGCGGATTGCCGCAATCGAGCCAAACTTAATCTACATGAAGTGAAGGTCACTGGTGTCATATCCCAGAATCAGAATACTGGAGAGCGGAGGCGGACAAAGCCATCTACGTATACTAGAGTACTAATACTCCGAGATACGGTTACGGCTATCTAGACATGTGAGGATTTTACTCTACAATCCAACAGTCATTCATGGATCAAGGGTCCTAGGTGTCTCAATCTCAAGCAAAAAATAAGTTATAAGATGAATGATCACCAAACATATAATTGTAAGACGTTCCAAACTATACATACGCAGATGATCATGAAGCTACTTACAAAATAAAGAACTAAAAAGAGTATAATATTACATGATAAACTCTTGCTATAGTCTAGAATATGCTTTATATCTAGGCTCACGGGCTAGAATATCAAGTTCCAAAATACGAGCTAAATATGCGCTCGTTGGCTAAACGACTCAAAAGTATAAGTACAAGATCAAGTGGGTGATGAAGAAGAAATCCACTCATGTCTTCGGATGCTCCTGGTGTTCACCATCTTGAGACAGAAAATACGGGAGATCCTGCAGTCATACTCCAAAATATGGCATACAAATCTAGTGGGGTTAGACCCCAAAACAACAAGTACCACAAGGGAGCCAACTTAGGAACTAAAACCAGCATGTAGTCAAAGCAGTAAGAAATAACACAAGGAATCGTTAAATAAGTACAGCAGGTAAAATAATAGTTAAATAGTTTTAGAGCATTTAAACAAGGATATCTGAAATCAGTACTCAGGTTATAGTTTTCGGATCAGTTGTTAAATAAATCAGGCCATGACTAGACTGGAAATCAAGCAATCACGACAAATCATGCCATACAGATTGCTATCATTAGCTAACTAGGGTTATCACAGTCCTAGTTACTAACACATGCAGTTTTAGATTCCATACAGCCACATGCCCTACAGACTATCCGGATTATCCAAGTGTAAGGATATATAGAATAGATTATATCAAGTATAGTAATTTACTGGTAAATATAACACTTGATGGCGTCGTGTTGGAAGTATGTCCCTCACGACGGAGAGCTTCAATCCATCAGGCATCGATGGGATACCGGAATTGCATGTAGAAAATCTCTCTATATGCCTCTAATTCATTATTCTAGTTGTTATCCTAGGCAAGTTATTAAGAATTTCTGACCTTGGTACTCAAGAATTTGCCTTAGACATGATGCAGGACAAGACAAGACAAGACAATATATTGATAAGTACATTCAGGATATGAGGAAGAAAATCAACCACATAAAATTATCTTATCAATTCAAGCATTTCAGTTCAGAAAATTCTAGAATGTCAAGTTAACTTAATATGACGAGCTATTATCAGGAATATCAGGAAAAGTCTGGTATTGGAAGTTCAAGATTAACAGTGTTAATATAATCCATGTTCAATTCTAGCATGTCAGCAATGCGCCTCATCGAGCCACTACCAGGAGTATAAGTCAGGTGTCGGAAGTTCAAGATTAACATGGTCAATACAAATCCATGTTCAGAGAATTTTAGGTTTTGGCAGGTTGTCCCAAATTGGGTTATAAAGAATTTAGAAAAGCTTGCATTCATAATAATTAAACAGAATAGGCCAAACAATGGAAACAGTTAAACCATAAGAGAACAAATCATATGGAAAAACTTGGAGGAATATTATAATCATCAAAAAGTATGATACTCCCAAAGGCTCGCTATGCTTGGATGCATTTGAGGTTGTAAGATTTTAACACGGTGAACAAATATAACTCTGCAATGTTCAAAATTGTGTCTCAAATGAGATTGTGAGGAGATAATGTTACAGAAGAAGACATATTGGAAAAGACATTCACTATATTCCATGCCACGAACATGTCCTACAACAGCAGTACCGTGAAAAAGGTTTTAAAAAATATTCTCAATTAATCTCATGCCTACTTGTTGCTGAGCAAAATAATGAGCTCTTAATGAAAAACCATTACTCCCACCCTACTAGATCGCAGCCATTCCCTGAAGTGAATGCAAGTAACTATAGACAAGTACGTGGTCACGGTCGTGGTCATAATTATGGCCGTGGTCATAGTCACAGTTATATTCATGGTAGAACTCGACACCAAGGTGGTCCTAATTATCACACCTTCAACAAGAAGGTTGGGCCATACCACTTGAAGTGGAACAACAATGGCGAAAAATAAGAAAAAGTAAAGAGTGCGAAAATAGTTTCTCCAAAGAATTATGAAGAGGCCTTCTATAGGTGTGGATCAAAAGGGCATTGGTCTCGTACCTATCGTACAACAAAGCACCTTATTGATCTTTACCAAACATATATCAAGGGTAAAGGAAAAGAAAAAGAGATCAATTTTGCTGATTTCAATAAAAATATTGATGATAAAAATGATCCAATAGAATTTACTCATTTAGATGTTAATGATTTCTTAAATGAGCCAAGTGAAGGAATTAATGGAATTAAGTTTTGGGGTGATGATGCTAATAATGGCAATAGAAAGAAACAAAAATGATTGAGTTGGGATTTAGACTATTTGAACTTTATTTTTTTAAGTTTAATTTTAGTTCAATGCTTGTATTGTCATGTTTCCAAGTCTTCGTTGTTATAAGTTCGAATTAATAAATTAAGTTTTATAATATTTCTTACTTAATTTTTTTATTTTATAAATATGAAAAATAATGATGCAGTGAATAACTCCAATGGTGGAAATATATGTCTGGTTGACAGTGGATCAACACACACAATTTTTTGAGATCAAAAATAATTCTTCAACTTAAAATTAGCAAAAGCAAATGTTAGTACAATTACTGGTACTACAAAACTAATTGAGGGCTTTGGAAGAGCGAACATTATATTACCGGGTAGAATAAATATTTTGGTAAAAGAAGCTTTGTATTCTAGCATGTCAAAAAGAAATTTGCTCAGTTTTCTTATCAAGATTGTATTATGCAAACATAATACAAAGCTTAAGTGCGGTAGAATCTAACACTGCGATGCATCACTTAGGTTTCTTTGACTTGCTAGAATATAAAGCTTATGTTTCAGAGACTATGAATAAGGGAAATATGGAATACCTATGTATTACATCCAATGATTCATGCCAGAAGCATGTGAAAGAAAAACTCCCAGTTTTCTTATCAAGATTGTATTATGCAAACATAAGTGCGATAGAATCTAACACTGCGATAAACCAGAAGTTCAATTATCCAAAACTTTTTATGCTTTGGCATGATCGACTTGGCCACCTTGGATCGAGTATGATGCATCGAATAATTAGAAACTCACGTGTGCATCCTCTAAAGAACCAGAAGAATCTTTTACCTCATAATTATGTGTGTGTTGCATGCTCACAAGGAAAAATAATTGTAAGATCATCTCCAATGAAAGTTAATCTCGAGTCCCCTATATTTTTATAAATAATACAAGGGGATATTTGTGGACCTATTGACCCACCTAGTGGACCATTTTGTTACTTTATGGTTTTGATAGAAGCATGTAACCTTCGTATCCTGAAATTCTAGCTTAAATATTATTTTTAGGTTAATTTGGGGTAGTGGGATTTTTCTATAATTTTTAGTTAATTAAAAACTAGTAACACTAATTTTTTAGGAATTTCAAGAATTTATTTTAGATTCAAACTTAATTAAAAATATCACAAACTTTTATTTTTGGTTCTAAATAATCAAATATATTTTTTAGAATTTTTTGGGAATTTTTTGATTATTTTTAGCATTTATTTTTAGTTAATTAGGGAAAACTGAATTAAAAACTAATTTCTGAAAAAGAAAACCAATAATAATTAATATTCTTCCCAATCAGCCAACAGGGGGCCCACCCGTCAGCCTCCTGCAGCGAACTGGGTGGGGCCCGCTTGTCAGCGACCGTAGGGTGGGTGCGGGTGAAGCCGAGCCGAGTCCGAGTTCGACTAGGACTCAGCTGAGCCAAGCCGGGTCAAACCCCGACCGTCCAATTTGGGCGGGGTTGCTTGAATGCATTCCACGTGGCAGATTCCCAAGCCGCGGCTGCCCTCTCTCCTCTATATATATGAGTTATTTAGGAATTCTAGGGTTTTTTCTTTGAGCCAAATTTTGGAGAATTGTCATCTAGGGTTCCTTCATCTTCCAGAAGCTATTACTTATAGCTCCAGACTCCAAACGTGGCCTAGTTTCTTGCATTAGAACCGTATTGAGGTTAGATTTATGAATAAATAAATTTTTTTACGAAATTATGAGTATTAAATTCTGAGAAATCCGTAGAGCACAGCATGTCCGAAAATAGATGTGTCTCGTATTTTCGCGATTCCGGGAGAACAAAGAATAATAATCATGAACTGTTTAAAGTTTCAGAAAGCTAATGATGAGATAATTGACATATGTTTTTCCAGAATTTAATTCAAAGTATTTCTATACCATTAATTCTGTAGAACTTCTAGGTTAAAAATTAACCACTATTGCACAATACAAAATTTGTATGTGCAATAATTTTCAAACGAATTTGAATTCGGACGAGCCATAAATTCCAGCATATTTCTTATGCTGAAATCTACAAGAAATCATGCATAAAAGTTGAGTTTGTGTCGGTTGACTTTTTGGTCAACAGATCACCTCGATTTGTGTGCCATGAATCTCGTGTTGATAAAATTCAGTTCCTTTGGACAAAATTTAGGAATTAACCTAAAAATCAAAATAATAAGATTAAAATAATATTTTAGATTAATTATTCCAGAATTAAATAAATTAAAATAAATTATCTTTTGACATGGTAAAATTGTAATACATAGGCTATTTGGACTGTGACTTGGATTCAGATTCATATCAGCAAAGGACCACAGGCGAGTACATTCTCTGATAGTTTATTATCTATGATATCCTCTATGTTCATTGTATTTAGTATAAATATCCATATTTCTTGACACGATGGTTACACGGATTGGTATATCCGGATCTCGTCCTGAGATATTATTCCTTGTATATGGTGTATCGTGTACAAGTCTTGTTCCATTGGTTATCTTGTACATGTACAGACACTGATTCTCGAGGAGACTTGCTACCTTCTTAGAGAATCCTGTGCCATAGCGTACCATGGTTGGATCTACTATACCAATCGGGGGTGGGGAGTATTTTAGTGTAGATATGTGATCATACCCTTCATGTACAAGTCTTGTTCTCATGTTAGTGTTAGTCATACACCGCAAGTATGACTAGCCAGGCCCGTACTCGTGTACAAGTTCCCAAGTCGGTCATATGTTAAAGCTAGTACTCACACACTTAGTCATAGTATTCTTGTTCATTGACATATTGTTCCTTCCCGCATTTATTTACAGTATTTCTAGTATTTGCTTCATTGTGTATCTCTTTTACATATATATGCATCTTATATATTTTCATCTATTTACTGCTACATAGTTTATATTATTGATATAGAACTGCTGTTAGAGATGTACTTTGCTCCATCCTGACTAGAAATATTTTTCCAGACTACGCCTTAGAGGACGGGTGTCCGATATTTTATGGACCACAGGGAGAGTAGCTGCTGACTTGGACCTTGTAGTCAGGTGTGATTCCGTGAGGTCTAGCCGGGATTAATAGTTATTTAGTTAGTTTCTATTAGCAGTTTATGGTACCAGATTTGTCTCCAGCATACTTTGTTGAGACTTGGATATTATTGTTGAGTTAGATTATTCTATTTAGACTTGTGTCACAAATTTGGTTTATTTATTTCTTCGATATCTTATCGTGCTTTAGCTATGTGATTGAGTATTGTTTATATTATATTGTGCTATCTGTGACTCCTTATGGAGTTGGATGCTCGTGTGAGAATGATTAGATAGCATTGTGACCTAGAAAGCGTTCTACCGCCGATGCTATGGCGTAGGCTGGACGTACCCACGCACTCGTGTCCCTATACCGGGTGCAGGTCATGACAATGCATTATCTAGATGGTCACATGTAAGTCTACTGTCAATGTCATGCCCCAGTCCCAAAATACGTAGGACTAGGAATACGTAACACGTCCAACCGTATGTATACGAATTCCAATATATGGAAATCATATACATACGAACGCTGTAAATGAATATGCAATCCACCAGTGGTAATATACTATCACAACAAGGCACACACTATCTATATCTCATCCATATCACAAATAATAAGTAGGAACAAAGAGCTAAATGACAGCTGAATATCCAAGACAAGTATCAGGTATGATAGTTAGGTGGAAACAAATCCACTACAAAACGACTATAATGGAGTAGCAATATATCTAATAGCGTCATATCAATCACAGATACTCTGAGGGTAAGACCTCCTCAGTCAGGTATGTGGAGTCAGGTCCAGGTCCGTACTCCTACGGGTACTCCTGCTCGTCCATATCTGGAAAGGAACCAGGTCCTCAGAGGGACGTAACAAGATACATAATAACATGCCAATAATTACTAAAATATAAACATCCACTGGGTCGCCTAACCGTTTAAGTGAATGCAGTTTGAGGACAACTTGGGTGTATGGGAAGGTGTAGGCTAGACATATGCTGACGTAATTCACCAATCGTGACAACTGGCTAGTATATGCCACATATGCCCCTATATCACTGGCACAGGAATATAATCACGTCCATCGTTTCCTAGAGTGTGGTATATGTAAAATCAGCAAGTAACGTCCCACACTCTAGGGAACGTGGTATCTGTATAAATAATAACGTCCGTATCACTCCGCCGAGTACGACATCAGTATATAGGAGGTGGGTGTCCCATACGCCTACTAGTCGTTCTCCCCGCCCAATGCTTTAATTATGCCACATTCATGCTATGGTCTGGTTCTTAACCTATCCTTAGTACCCTAGCCCAATCCTATAACCAAACAAGGACAAGGATTGGACCATCGCACTTCAATAGATTATGTCCATGGACCTAAAATAACTGCAGAGTATTCTAGCATACAAAGTTTCTATCAGCAGTTATCCCTAACGTACGGCTCATACGTACAGGAGGCCAACCCGGTACGTAGTCCGGAATCTATATGAGACTCACAACTCGTGTAACAGCTGTGTCACGGCCAATGAATCTACTGATGCTATATGATACTGGGGTGGTCTCATAAAGTAGGTCCAAAATCTACATAAATAAGCATCTATATAAACAGAAATAAATATGCATGCATCAGTTGACAATGTAAATAATCAGTATAATGGCAAGGTATACTTGCCGAGCAAAAAAAGTCCTATGTTATTTGCACGTCCAATACTGACAAGTTGTAGTAAGGAGAAGTGGGTTAGGGTTTGGAAGAGTTTGTAAAATAAAGAGGGATAAGAGGCGGTGGGGAAAAATTAGTGTTTAAGAAACTATTGTTGTTGCTGTTGTTTTTCTCTCATTGGTTTAGGTTTAAGCTTCGATTGAGGAGAGATTAGTAATAATATTGTTGAGTGGTGGAATGAGAAGCTTACACGTGTAGAAAAGCAAGGCAAAGCAAAGTTGAGTTTTGCTTCTACTGCTGATATTTTCTTCTCCTAATGGTTTATGGTTGGGTTTTACGCATAGTGAAAGGATTTTACCCAGGGGTCTATGTTAAACTTAGAGAAAGGAATTAGGCGGGTTGGGTTTTATGTGCAGTGACAGAATGAGTTTACGCGGGGTGATTTTGCTACTGCTACTGTAGATTTTACGCATGGAGAAGGAAAGGAAAGATTATAAGTAGGGTGAGCTGCTGCTAATATTTGTTTATGCGGAGGGGAAAACACAAGGTTTTACGCAGAGGTGGTGAGCTGTTGCTGTTGGTCTGTTTATGCGCGGAAAGAAAAGTAAAGTTTTACGCGGAGGTGGTTTACAGGTTGCGGGTTTGATATCCAATAACCAATAGGAATTGTATATATATACACATATCTATTTACAGGAACTTCTAAGAATTATATTGGTGCACACCATTAAGCTAACAGTTGTCCAAAGAGTTTCCTACATGGAATAAATCATGAAAATTTATAATGGCCCAACAATTCCTTTAAATGTAAAATATCTCAAATAAAGATTTCACTAAAGTCTATTCTCTCTATTTAGCTCATAACTACCATAAATTAAATAATAGAGAAATATAGTTTTCAGGATTAGGGATCTTACAGTCAATACGAACGGTTGCTTTTGCCAAACTTCTTGCTCAGATTATAAGATTAAGGGCTTAATTTCATGATTATTCCATCAAGACTATTCGTCTTGATAATTCTGGTGAATATATATCTCAAGCATTTAACGATTATTGCTTGTCAATTAGCATTAATGTTGAACATTAAGTTGCACATGTGCATGCTCAAAATGGACTTGCAGAGTCTTTTATTAAAAGGTTGCAATTGATTGCCAGATCTTTACTTTTAAGATCAAGTTTACCTACTTCTGTTTGGGTACATGCAATATTACATGCAGCTACATTGGTTCGTATTCGACCAAGTTTATTTTATCATTATTCACCATTGTAACTTGTATCTGGCCAGCGGGCTGATATTTCCCACTTAAAAGTTTTTGGTTGTGCAGTTCATGTCCCCATTTTTCCACATAAACGTACAAAGATGTGCCCACAAAGACGACTTGGAATTTATGTTGGTTTTGATTCCCCTTCTATAATAAAATACATTGAGCCACCAATGGGCGATTTATTTAAGGCAAGGTTTGCTGATTGTCATTTTAATGAGTTAGTTTATCTGCCGTTAGGGGAAAATAAGATATCACTTCCTATAGAACGATATAAAATTACATGGTATGTACCATATTTTATTAACCTACGCACAAATAGATGTGAACAAGAAGTAAAAATGATCATTCATTTGCAAAATATCACAAATTATTTGCCAGATGCATTCACTGATATTAAGAAAGTGACTAAATCTCATATACCAACAATAAATCTCATAAGGACAACTTGATGGCACAATCACTACCAGAAAAAGTCATATTAGCGACGTAAAGAAACGTTGCTAAATGATCAATAAACGTCGCAAAATAAATTTAGTGCCATAATTAGCGACATTTTACAGAAGTCGCCTTTCAGCTAGTCACTGACGGAAAAAATGTTGCCAAACATCGCTATACCGACGTTTTCTAGCGACGTAAATATGTCGCTAGATTAGCGACGTTTAGCGACTCAACGTCGCTAATTAGCAACATGTTCATTTGTCGCTTTACGTCGCAAATTAGCGACGTATGTAGCGACTTTTATAGCGACGTTACTATGACCTGGCAATACTGCCATGTCAGCAAGTTGCGACGTACAACGATATTTTTAGCGACGTTTTTAATGACGTCATTAGCGACATGTTGTAACGTCGCAACTTAGCGACGTATTTAGCGTCGTGTATGAACTTTGCTAAACGTCGCTAAACGTTGCTAAAAATGTCGCTAATGATACAGTAAAAAAATCAATACTGAATTATTTCCAAACTATTATTTCTGCAGTTTATTAATTAATAATCTGTACAAATAGACCCAGAGCAACCCTCCATTGAATTTACTGGGTTCGTCGACCCCTTGGGTTGAACGCTCAACACCGGTAAATTAACATATATTTAATATAAATAATATAATAAAATACAAATATCCATACAACTGGGTCTCATCTTAAATAATACAAATATCCAGCAAATATCCATGCAAATATCCATACTACTGCAGATTTGCAGGAGGATGACCACCGGCACACATGAAGGATAAGAACAGATCATATTGCTCCCGTAAAATCGATACCAATGTCGATGGAGAAGGCAGTGACATCGGTGGAGTCTGTGTCGATGTAGGCGCACCAGGAGGACGTATCCGCTCCAACTCTGTGAGTCGCTGGTTGTAAGAATCTATGGTAGATAATAGCCTCGTACTGCTATGAACCATTGAATCCTGCATCATCGTCAACCTCTCACCCATGGATAGTTGTGTACCTGCAGCTTCGTCATGCTGCGCTCTGTCGAGGCTCTAAGATCATTTGTCAAATCCTGGAGCTCCGTGATGCTGCGGTCGAGCATATCAAATCGTTCGATAAGCGTCGGATCGTCCGCCTGCGACTGGGATCGGGGCTGCTCCTCCATCCTTCGCAGCAACTCGTTATGGAGAGACGCAATCTGACGGTCAACGGCCTCCTGGACTCTGGCCGACGACTGCGAGGGCTGTGGGGAATACGCACTTGTCGGGAAGGCCCTAGATGACTGCATCGCAACCATGGTGTCATAGGATCCCGTACCGTAGTACGTACCCCTCTGGAGACCACCAGCGACGGTCACCCACAGCTCGTCCACCGACGGAGCTGGAGTGGGCTGCGAGAAAGTACCAGCCTCTCCAGGTGTAGGTGCACTAGCAATCGCCCGCTCACGCAGCCTAAGATACTCGGCTTAGAAAAGTTTGGATACTCAATAATTGCCTAAGTTATATTAAAATTAACACAAAGTAAAGTAATACTTACATAGGTCTGCGAGGCCCTCTCATCAATGAGATTTTTGTCCTTTCGATGGGTGGCGAAGAAGACGGTCACCATGTTTGCATCCTTACCCCTCTGTACCTGTTAAAAATATATTATTTAGTACTAAAATTAAAAAAAAATTCCTACTACCATTTTATCGTACTTATATTAAAATAATATATCTTAAATAAAAAATATACCAAACGACGAAAATGTTTCGTCATCGGAATCGAGCCACCACACCACTTTGCAGCATTCCGCCTAGCCGCCTTGGCCTTCTCAGACCTTTCCTTGTACCTCGGATCGACGAATCTAACCCTCATCGTAGTCCACTACTCAGGCGTGATCCAACCTTGGATCAGTTTTCCATCACGATCACGAGCCTTCTGGTCATCCAGAGCATCACGGATAAGCTTGGCGGCAATGGCAGAAAATATCCGCTCGATCAACTCGGCCCGGTGCGGAGGATAGAAATACGTTTGCTACAATAAATAATTTAATAAGTGAGCATCACGGATAAGTTATATAATATACATAAATTAGAGAATATATATAATATACTTTTACCTTGAAGTGCGCAAACTAAAATGCCTTCCTCTCCTCCGGAGCTTCAGAGTAGTTGATCCATGGGCCACCATAGTTGTTCCTCAGAAAGAGACCCAGGCGTCTCTGAACCGACGATGGACGATATCTATACAGAGATAATTATTTTTATCAAAAAAGTCAATATATGATGAATAAAGAAATATACGATATACATGATGTTAAACCATTTAATTGACTTACTTTGGACCGTCGGCCCAAATCTCTGTCCTCGTCTCCTCCGGAGGTGCGCATGGAGGATCTAGCTAATGCTGGGACAATGTCAGCACGACCTCCTCCACATACTCATCTGTCTCCATGGTTCCGTCAGTAGGAGGAACGCTGGACGAGGGAGTACTATCAAGCCTGGAACTACTCATCCCAGGAGTGAGGCCACGTAACGTTATCACAGTCGGAGATGCGACTGATCGATATACTGGAGTACTGGGCGACGAGGATCCGGAACCAACAATAGGCAGTACCAGAGGAGCACTCTGTCTACCTCGGGACCTGCCGAACCCTCCGTATTGTCCTGTCATACCTGATAACAACATATGATGAATAAAGAAATACACAAATATATATAGTACATTCTACAGTCAAAATATTATACATATCTTACAACATTCATAGAATTGTACAAAAAATAACTAGTGGTATCACAAGTCTAAATGGATAATACATTCTACAGTGTAAAATATAATACATATATTCGTCAAAATAGTACATTCTACAGTCAAAATATAGTACATTCTACAGGCAAATTTTTTATTTTCAATCAACTTCAGAAAATTCATCTTGTTCGCCTTCCTCGTCCTCCTCTTCCTCTTCCTCCTCCTCGTCTTCACTTTCATCTACTTCGTCTTCGTCTTCGTCTTCCTCTTCGGATAATTCTACATCTTCTACATTATTACTCGTGTAATGAGTAACTTTCGTTGAGTCCACATCTACAATATTTGTTACAAGAGGTAGCTCGTCCTCCTGATAAGCTATTTTGTTAATGTCAAAGGTATTTCTAGCTTTAGTCTTGCATACTACACACCAATCCGACCTCGCTGTCCCCCGTCTAGGATAAGTTGTGAAGTACACGAGCTGAGCCTGACTTGATAGGACAAATGGTTTGTAGCCTTAATATCTACGCTTGTAGTTTATATCCACAAGGCCATGCTTGTCAATTTTCTAACCTTGATCTTGAATCGGATCGAACCATTCACACTTGAATAACACGATATTAGTAGGTTATGTGCCATAATTATATGTCAACTCCACAATCTCTCGTAAGATGCCAAAGAAATCATTGCCTGGATCGACGTCTCTGTAGTTCGAAGATTTGATACACAAACAACTATTTTTCGTGGAATCAAGATCCAGAAAGTTGTCTCTGATAGGAGCATTTGTTGACTTGAACCTAAATTTATTCACACAGAAACTTGGCCATATTTTAACGGCAGTAATTGGTCCCTTGGCTAGAGTTCTAATAGATTCAATCTCGGGTGTTATTAGACGATCGACCTAAATACCAAAGTAGCGATAGTAAGTTATTTGTTTTGCAAGTACAGAAATAAAAAGTAATTACCAAGCACCTTACATATGCGCTCAACCAAAAAGAAAAATGGCATCTCATTTCTTGTTCTAACCGACCTCAACTCCTCATTATATGTGCTGAAAAACAATGAAGCAACTGCTGATTAGTAGCATAATAGTAGCTTATACTATTATATTGAGATGATGTAAATGTGGACGTATTAATTACTTACCCCTCTAGCTTTTCCACTTCATTCTTATCGCAATTGAGTAATATATACAACTGAGCAGCCCTTAGCTCGTCGTCATTCAAATATCTTTTCTTCATTTTTTCGAAGGCTTTCCGGACGCATTGAATACTTTAAGTATTGCATCATTAGATTCCTGATATCCGTCATCGTTTCTCGGAGCTTTTGTTCTATTAGTAGCAATATGAGGTTTGAAATACGTCGAACAAAAATTTATAATCTCCTCGAGAACATAAGCTTCACAAATAGAGCTCTCAACCCGTGCCATATTTTTTACCTTTCTCTTTAGGTGATTCAAATGTCGTTCGAAGGGGTACATCAACCGATAATCGATAGGACCACCAACACGTGCCTCATAGAAAAGATGAATTGGCAAATGCTCCATAGAGTCAAAGAATCTAGGAGGAAACACCTTCTCGAGCTTATATAGTGTTACCGCAATGTCCTTCTCTTGCTTTTCTAGATGATCGACGAACAACTTAGTAGAATAAAGATCTCTGAAGAATATGCTGAGCTCTATCAATGGATCCCAAATGATCTGCGGTAAGAATTCTCGAAATACAATCGAAATTAACCTCTCCATAAATACGTGACAATTGTGGCTCTTCATACCCGCCAGTTTGTTCTCCTTGAGGTCGACGCATCTTCTCAAGTTCGACACATACCCATCTGGAAACTTTAGACCCTTAATCCACCTACAAAGTCTCCCTTTATCCTATTTCTCCTGTGAGAAAACTGACTTAGGTTGCTTTAACTTTTCATTCCCCTCCTCTATCAAATGCAATGCAAGACGTCTACATATTTTTTTCTAAGTCCAACCTGGCCTTCGGATTATCTTTCGTCTTCTCCTTTACCTCCATTACAGTATTAATTATGTTATCAAACACATTCTTCTCGATATGCATGACATCAAGGTTATGTCTGATCAGATTAGTGCTCCAATATGGCAGATCCCAGAATATACTCCTCTTCGTCCAGTTATGGGTGCGACCAAATCCATCACACTTGTACCCCTTAGCAGGCTCTTCGATAACACTTGGTAAATCTTTTACCTCTTCCTATATTGTGTATCCGGGCTTCCTTGGTGGTGGATTGGCCTTCTCCATAATGCCCGCATGAAAAGCATTCATGTTCCTTCGGTACGGATGATTCTTCGGCAAAAATTATCGATGACAATATTTGAAGCGCGGTTTGCCTCCGTGTTTCAAACAGAAAACCTTAGTATGTTCCATGCAATATGTGTGCTCCATCTCGATAATATTTTATAGGCCAAAAAGTTATTGATGGTCCACATAAGTGCTGCCCTCATCTGAAAATTTTGCTTTCTAGAAACAGCGTACGTGTTGGCACCTACTTTCCACAGCTGATTCAACTCATCCATCAAAGGCTGTAAATATACATCGATGTTCCTCTTCGGATTGTTCAGACCCGGTATAATAACGATTAGGAATATATACGGAGTCTTTATGGACATCCAAGGCGGTAGATTGTGTCACGCCCCAGTCCCAAAAATATGTAGGACTAGGACACGTAAGCATGCCAGCCGCATGGATATGGCAACTCCAATATATGTAAACCAAATCCATACATACACTGTAATATGAATATAAAATCCACAAGTGGTTTAACATATCTCACAAGTCACAAGGTATAATCTAAATCTCATCCACCAAAATCATATAGAAATAAATAACCAGTATCTATGAAACTAGATCTCAATAAGAAGTATCTAAGGACGATAGTTGGATGGAAACAAATCCACTACCAACTCAAATGGGAAAAGTAAATATAATATAAGTACAACTCAATCAAACAATATAAGCACCAGCTATCAATCACGGCTCGAAGAGAAGACATCCACGAAGCATCTATAACCATCCAAATCTGCGCTCCTGCAAATACTCAAGAACAGGTAAACCTGGCAGCGGACCAGGTCCTCAGAGGGACATAACAAGATACTTAAACACATGCCAATACAGTACTGAAATAAATATCCAAAAGGGGTCGCCTAACCGTCTAAGTGAATGCAGTTAAGAACAACTTTCCCCACAAGTGAGCTATCTGGTTAAAAACTGGGATTTGGCATGGTTCTCTTTTGAAGATCCAGGGGCCCAAAGGCATGTCGTCTTTTGAACGGCGGAGGCCCGCCAATGTACATAATATATATATATATAGGTCATCACCGCCCGTATCTCCAGTGGAGAATCCGGGTGCACAGAAAAAGTGCAAAGGAGCTCAAATACGGTACTTGTTGTTCTCCCCACCCCATACTCTAAGTATGTCACATCCATGACACGATAACACCTTTAAAAACTGCCAAGTCTACTAGCATGCAAAGTTTCTAACAGCAGTTATTCCTAACGCACGGCCCATACGTACAGGAGGCCAGGCCTGTCACGCAGTCCGTGATCTATATGAGACTCACACTCGTGTAACAACTGTGTCATGGCCAATGAACCTAATGGTGCTACATGATAATGGGGTAGTCTCATGAACAAGGTCAAAGCAATACAAAAATAAAAACATATCGCGACGTTACCGTCGCGTGCATTTTATATAACAATTAAAATATATGAACTAAAGACAGAAAATAAAGATGCGTGCAACATATGGAATAAGAATAACAGTATAATGGCAAGGTATACTTACCTGGCAAGGAAGCTGCAATGTACCAATAACCTGCTCCAGGAGTCGCGCAGAACAATCCAATATCCATCTTTTGCCCAGTTTTCTCAATGGTTGCCTTTCTGCATCTTGAATCTGGAGACTGGCTTCGAGGGCAGATCTGGAGTTGTGCTTTTGGTTGTCTGGTTTGATGGCAGACCAAGAGTATGCTCACTGACAGAACCTGTAAAAGCCTTGTGATCACAATTACCAGATAAGACAACTTTGTTCTCAAAAAAAATCCTCAAGCTTCGTACAGCAAAGTTGCGAGGATCATCCTTGGGTTCAAGAGGCAAAGAGGGCTTATGCATGATGTGGGGCTGCTCCAAGTTATTTTTACTAAAACCATCTTTGGCCTTAAGTTGCAAGTTTAAATCCAAAATGGAAGACTGTTTGGGAAGCTGCTGACGTGAGCTGCCTATAGCCAGTCCAGAAGCTGTTGAATGGAAAGTTTCTTGAGCTCTTGGCGTAAGTTCTGTGTCCTTTGGCTTACGATTCTCTGTAGTTACAATTTCAGCTTCATTTATATAATTCTTGGAAGAAAACAAATCAGCAAGAGCATCCTCATTGTCACTCTCAATTCCTTCAATTTCAAGCTCATCCGACCCTGCAGAACCACCTTCAACATCGTCATCTTCACTATCCTCATCTTCGTCATTTTCAGCTTCAAGTTCTTCCTTTTCAAGTTCATCTAGCCTTGCCATCATTCGTGCATATTCTTCGTCTTTGTCAAGTATATTAGTCATGTCTGTTGTAGATGAAATTGTAGAACTGGAATCTAGTGCCCCTGAAATTTTACTGATACATACTCATTAATTTAAGGTTCTTCAACATATTCCTCTCTTATTTCAATAAGACCCTCTTTAGCCTTGGCAGCAGTTGAATCGAAAAACTTTGCCTCTGTTTCTAAATCCATCATGCTCTCCTTCAGAGCCTCCATTTGGCCTTCCAAAGACTTCTCCCTTCTTTTCAGAATATCTACTGTTTGCTTTG
The DNA here is from genome assembly GCA_036927795.1 of Iris macrosiphon. Classification (NCBI taxonomy): domain Eukaryota; kingdom Viridiplantae; phylum Streptophyta; class Magnoliopsida; order Asparagales; family Iridaceae; genus Iris; species Iris macrosiphon. Next base: position 58,007,695 of record JAYESA010000015.1, read on the forward strand.
CTCCTCTCTGCATAGTACCCATCTCCTAATAGCACCTAAATCCCTACAAACCCAAAAACTCATTGGTGTGGATAAGGCGATCAGGGAAGAATGCTGCACTCCCAAATGAAACCATGATTTTGTGGGAGGTTCTACCGGGGAGATGGCGAACGAGCTTGACGAGAGCAGAGTTTTCGGCTGCGAAGCCCCGGACGTGGTCGAGCTCCTCCCCGCGCTCGGAGATGGCCGCCTGGTCCCGCCTCAAGGAGGGAAGAGAGACCCCAAGGGGTGACGTTACCGCTACTAGGGTTCGATTCTGCCATGTCCAAGAAAAATAAGAAGGAAAATGAGAAAGAGGTTGCGGGAGGAGGATACGGGAGTAAGAAAGAGAGAGAGAGAGGTATCGATGATGGGTGTCCGACGGAGGCGCTCGACGGGGGGAGAGAGGAGGAGCGGAGGAGACAATTGTGGTGGCTGGGGTGTTCTCAGGCGCTGTATAGGCGGCTTGGTGGCGAGGATGGCCGGGAACGAGTCGACTCCTGCGAGTTGCTCCGGCTCCTGCACCGAGGAGAGGAGGAAGAAGAAGAGCAGGAAGAGGAGAAGAGGTCGGCTAGGGGAATAGGGTGATTTAGGTTTTAAGGTTTTGATAAAAGGAAAAATGTATTTATATGTGAAGGGGGTTGAATGTTTGACCTAATTCTTGGTCAACATCTTGGAAAGAGGACTTGGGCTCACATGAGGGTGTTTGGGAGGGCTAGAACTTGCATTAATTAAATGCAAGGGATAGAATTTAGATGGGGACGATGTGCGCGCTGTACATCCCAAAAATTATGGAAAAATTTTGGTGAAGGGGAAAGAATAGATTTCTTTATGAATAGTCCACTGGTGGGGACACCTCAAAGCGTTTTTGCATAAAAGCCCCCCCAACAATTGGAAAATTGCACAAATGCAGAAATTAGATTTAATTGATTAAATCGAATGCGCACGATGTTCTGAAATTAATTAGAAGCACAGGGAAATAAAAATAGGCGGAACAAAGGGTCTGGGACGTAGAGGATACAGAGTAGATTATTAATAAAATTTAGGTCGTACAAAATGGTCAAGATTGTGTCCCCAATTTCGATTGGGACGCACAAGGGTACAAAATTGGAATTTATATCGAATCAAGAAATAACGTCCGCAACGTTTATTGTGCGGCTAAAATATAGCATCAGTGAGCAATATTATGAGTTGCACAAGGGTCAGAATAGTAGGTGGACATGTCTAGGATGAGATCGTGAAGTTTTTAGATAGGCAATGGCTAGTGAGGTACTCCAATTATCGAAGCACGGTAAGGTGCGCTACACGTTATTTAATTATTGCATAATTAAATAAAAGCCGTGTTCTAATTCTAATTGGGTTCAAACTAGCCCTAATTTTGGGTGAGGGAGTTTACAATCTACCCAACTTAAAATAATTTCGTCCTCGAATTAAAATAGGGTAGGGTTCTCTCTATCAAATCTTTATTGTTATAGTCTAAAGAATTCTTCTTAAGTTAACATTTGCAGTTTCTACCCAACTTAGAATTTACCTATCTATCATCTAAGGCTATACATCTAAGAAGGCTATGCCCCAAATTATTTAATCATATTATTGAATCCTTGAAGTTTTTAACGCCAAACATAACATCTATGATATGCTCTTAATCATTTATAACAGGGAGTCGCCAAGTCATATAATTAGCCTATGGGGTGTACCTAGCACTATCAGTGTATCACTTATTTCCAAGCGCGAGGGTTCGTCTTTCCGAAACAACGGAAGACGGAAAACAATGGTAAAGAGTTCAAGGAGGGGTAATAGAATAGAAGTATGGGAATCAAAGTGTTTAAAGGATTCAGATGGGAATTATCAAGGCAGTTGTGGATTGAAACACTATTTGGTAATTTCTTATTTGCATGCTCACATCGGTGCAGTTATGTACTTGATATGATGTACTTTGTCGTATCTAGAGGGTAAGTATATTTGTCTACTGGTCAATTATACATCTCAATCCACGTAAAATAGTATTGTGAAGGGCGAATCAAGCGCACTATGTCTAGCTAGACCATAATACGCTGATCCTGATTAGACAATTTGTATTAGTGTGGTTGATCAGGCCCCAATAACACATATGTCATGAACAAGCTCGATATAAGATTAAGCTTGCAAAAACTAGGCTATAATAGCAGCATAATTCGAGGTAGCACAGAAAATATAACGCTGGATTATGATGAGAGAAGTTACAAAATAATTCAAGTTTGCAAAAGCAAAAACAACATAAGCAATAATAATAAAAGACTCTACAATCTCTACAGTTATCATACAACCTCCTTGTCTAAGTCGCTAGTCGACAAATAGGGATAGGGCCTTCCATTTCTATAGTCTAAATGTTATCTTCTTATGCAAGTCTAAAGTCGGTGTCATTTGGTTATACTTCAACAATGGGTTAAGAGGACTGTGTGATACTAGGTGGTGAGGTATACTACCTAACTTAAAATAATTTAACTACTATTGTATTGTCTTAAGGATACCGTAAAAGCTCCTGTTAAGGTCTATGAGAATGGGTCTTGGTACTTTATTGGGGTATCCTCTTCTATTACATAGGTCATGGTCATCTTACATCTTAGTCATAGTGCTTATAGAACAAGTGTCAATAGTAAGGATAGAAGAGTTACTGGACGTCAAGGGGAAAGGGATCTAACTCATATTGAGGTGAGGGTACAAATTACGTGATTTAAAAACTAAGGGTTAATCATCGGTCATAATCTATAAAAATAACTTAAACTTATCAAGTTCTAACTACCAAGCACAAAATTTTTTTACATTCAAGGCTACAACTATAATCCTACCAAACTATGAGCCCTTAACAAAGAATAAAATTACTTGGCCTACTATCCGAAGTGTCAGATGGCACGAGTTGAAAGATGAAGAAGCGAAAGCATGATTAGTCGTCGCACAAGTAGTGAGCGCTAGGGTTTCAGAGGAACAAATATATAAAATTAAATGGAGGACTTTAAATAGTATCATGGTTTTCCAAGGGAAAGGGGTATGCTAGTCTCTGTGTTTGAGGTATGATTAGAAAAATATTCTATGCATTACTCTTGGCTTTCTAAGGTACTGTCTGCTTATCTTAAGACAATAATCTAAATTTATAGTTCTCCAATACCATCCAATTATGAAGGTTAGGATCAATCCTAATGTTCAATATTGATTCTCCATTGGTTCCTCAATACTAGGGTCAAACATTATGGTAAAACTTCTAACCATCTCTAGTAGTATCTATACTACTCACAGGTCCTCATAATACATCAAGGGATAATGGTAAACCAATCTATAGATAAGGAACTCTAGGTTCACTAGATATTCTAAACTTAGTGGTGTGTCTATATCCTCGTGGTAATCTTAATAGGTATGCTACTCTAATTATCATCCTAATAACAAGGGTTCCTATATTCTCAGCAGAAGGCTATACTCAAGGAACTATTAGGGAAGCACATGAATCAAGCAGGATACAATTATTCAAATAGAACAGATAGGAGGAAGATGAATCATAGTCAATTGTAGATGAGATCCTATACTCTAGTCCTAGGTGCAGGCTTGCTCGGTATAGTAACGTAACCGAGACAATATGCTCTCGACCTGCATGGACCACCACAAAAATATGTCACGCCCCAGTCCCAAAAATATGTAGGACTAGGACACGTAAGCATGCCAGCCGCATGGATATGGCAACTCCAATATATGGAAACCAAATCCATACGTACGCTGTAATATGAATATCAAATCCACAAGTGGTTTAACAAATGTCACAAGTCACAGGGTATAATCTAAATCTCATCCACCAAAATCATATAGAAATAAATAACCAGTATCTATGAAACTAGATCTCAATAAGAAGTATCTAAGGATGATAGTTGGATGGAAACAAATCCACTACCAACTCAAATGGGAAAAGTAAATACAATATAAGTACAACTCAATCAAATAATATAAGCACCAGCTATCAATCACGGCTCGAAGAGAAGACATCCACGAAGCATCTAACCATCCAAATCTGCGCTCCTGCAAATACTCAAGAACAGGTACACCTGGCAGCGAACCAGGTCCTCAGAGGGACATAACTAGATACTTAAACACATGCCACTACAGTACTGAAATAAATATCCAAAAAGGGTCGCCTAACCATCTAAGTGAATGCAGTTAAGAACAACTTTCCCCACAAGTGAGCTATCTGGCTGAAAACTGGAATTTGGCATGGTTCTCTTTTGATGATCCAGGGGCCCAAAGGCACGTCGTCTTTTGAACGGCGGAGGCCCGCCAATGTACATAATATATATATATGGGTCATCACCGCCCGTATCTCCAGTGGAGAATCCGGGTGCACAGGAAAAAGTGCAAAGGAGCTCAAATGCGGTACTTGTTGTTCTCCCCACCCCATGCTCTAAGCATGTCACATCCATGACACGTTAACACCTCTAATAACTGCCAAGTCTACTAGCATGCAAAGTTTCTAACAGCAGTTATTCCTAACGCACGGCCCATACGTACAGGAGGCCAGGCCAGTCACGCCGTCCGTGATCTATATGAGACTCACACTCGTGTAACAACTGTGTCATGGCCAATGAACCTAATGGTGCTACATGATAATGGGGTATTCTCATGAACAAGGTCAATGCAATACATAAATAAAAACATATCGCGACGTCACCATCGAGCGTATTTTATATAACAATTAAAATATATGAACTAAAGACAGAAAATAAAGATGCGTGCAACATATGGAATAAGAATAACAGTATAATGGCAAGGTATACTTGCCTGGCAAGGAAGCTGCAATGTACCAATAACCTGCTCCAGGAGTCGCGCAGAACAATCCAATATCCATTTTTTGCCCAGTTTTCTCAATGGTTGCCTTTCTACATCTTGAATCTGGAGACTGGCCTTGAGGGCAGATCTGGAGTTGTGCTTTTGGTTGTCTGGTTTGATGGCAGACCAAGAGTATGCTCACTGACAGAACCTGTAAAAGCCTTGTGATCACAATTACCAGATAAGACAGCTTTGTTCTAAAAAAAAATCCTCAAGCTTCGTACAGCAAAGCTGCGAGGATCATCCTTGGGTTCAAGAGGCAAAGAGGGCTTATGCATGATATGGGGCTGCTCCAAGTTATTTTTACTAAAACCATCTTTGGCCTTAAGTTGCAAGTTTAAATCCAAAATGGAAGACTGTTTGGGAAGCTGCTGACGTGAGCTGCCTATAGCCAGTCCAGAAGCTGTTGAATGGAAAGTTTCTTGAGCTCTTGGCTTAAGTTCTGTGTCCTTTGTCTTATGATTCTCTGTAGTTACAATTTCAGCATAATTGATATAATTCTTGGAAGAAGACAAATCAGCAAGAGCATCCTCATTGTCACTCTCAATTCCTTCAATTTCAAGCTCATCCGACCCCGCAGAACCACCTTCAGCATCGTCATCTTCACTATCCTCATCTTCGTCATTTCCAGCTTCAAGTTCTTCCTTTTCAAGTTCATCTAGACTTGCCATCATTCGTGCATATTCTTCGTCTTTGTCAAGTATATTAGTCATGTCTGCTGTAGATGAAATTGTAGAACTGGAATCTAGTGCCCCTGAAATTTCACTGATACATACTCATTAATTTAAGGTTCTTCAACATATTTCTCTCTTATTTCAATAAGACCCTCTTTAGCCTTGGCAGCAGTTGAATCGAAAAACTTTGCCTCTGTTTCTAAATCCATCATGCTCTCCTTCAGAGCCTCCATTTGGCCTTCCAAAGACTTCTCCCTTCTTTTCAGAATATCTACTGTTTGCTTTGCTCCTCTCTGCATAGTTCCCATCTCCTAATAGCACCTAAATCCCTAAAAACCCAAAAACTCATTGGTATGGATAAGGCGATCAGGGAAGAATGCTGCACTCCCAAATGAAACCATGATTTCGTGGGAGGTTCTACCGGGGAGATGGCGGACGAGCTTGACGAGAGCAGAGTTTTCGGCTGTGAAGCCCCGGACGTGGTCGAGCTCCTCCCCGCGCTCGGAGATGGCCGCCTGGTCCCGCCTCAAGGAGGGAAGAGAGACCCCAAGGGGTGACGTTACCGCTACTAGGGTTCGATTCTGCCATGTCCAAGAAAAAGAAGAAGGAAAATGAGAAAGAGGTTACGGGAGGAGGATACGGGAGTAAGAGAGAGAGAGAGAGAGGTGTCGATGATGGGTGTCCGACGGAGGCGCTCGACGGGGGGAGAGAGGAGGAGCGGAGGAGACAATTATGGTGGCTGGGGTGTTCTCAGGCGCTGTGTAGGCGGCTTGGTGGCGAGGATGGCCGGGAACGAGTCGGCTCCGGCAATTTGCTTCGGCTCCTGCGCCGAGGAGAGGAGGAAGAAGAAGAGCAGGAAGAGGAGAAGAGGTCAGCTAGGGGAATAGGGTGATTTAGGTTTTGAGGTTTTGATAAAAGGAAAAATGTATTTATATGTGAAGGGGGTTGAATGTTTGACCTAATTCTTGGTCAACATCTTGGAAAGAGGACTTGGGCTCACATGAGGGTGTTTGGGAGGGCTAGAACTTGCATTAATTAAATACAAGGGATAGAATTTAGATGGGGACGATGTGCGCGCTGTATATCCCAAAAATTATGGGAAAATTTCGGTGAAGGGGAAAGAATAGATTTCTTTTTGAATAGTCTACTGGGGGGGACACCTCAATGCATTTTTGCATAAAAGCCCCCCTAACAATTGGAAAATTGCACAAAGGCAGAAATTGGATTTAATTGATTAAATCGAATGCGCACGATGTTCTGAAATTAATTAGAAGCACAAGGAAATAAAAATAGGCGGAACAAAGGGTCTGGGACTTAGAGGATACAGAGTAGATTATTAATAAAATTCAGGTCGTATAAAATGGTCAAGATTGTGTCCCCAATTTCGATTGGGACGCACAAGGGTACAAAATTGGAATTTATATCGAATCAAAAAATAACGTCTGCAATGTTTATTATGCGGCTAAAATATAGCATCAGCGAGCAATATTATGAGTTGCACAAGGGTCAGAATAGTAGGCGGACATGTCTAGGATGAGATCGTAAAGTTTTTAGATAGGCAATGGCTAGTGAGGTACTCCAATTATCGAAGCACGGTAAGGTGCGCTACACGTTATTTAATTATTGCATAATTAAATAAAAGCCGTGTTCTAATTCTAATTGGGTTCAAACTAGCCCTAATTTTGGGTGAGGGGGTTTACATATTGTACGGAGTGACGATCACAGGCCAACATGAATACTAGGAGCCCGAAAGTCCGAATGGGGTAAAACCGTTAGAGGAGAGCCCCAATCTAACATTATGCAGATCCGAAGCAAAATCTGGATACTCTCGATCAAAGTTCTTCCATGCTTCTCCATCGGATGGATGATCCAACACTCCTTCGATCTGTTTTTGCCTGTGCCAACTCATGTTTTCTGCAGTCTTCTTAACCATAAACAACCTCTGCAACCGCGGCGTCAAAGGCAAGTAGTGCATCGAATTGGTAGGCTTTCTTGCACCCACAGACTTTCCTCTACCAATGACCTTGTAGCGATCAGCACCACAGAATCTACACGCATCTTTATCCTTGTCCTCTTTGTAGTACAACATGCACCCGTTGCGACATGCATTAATTTTCTCGTATCCCATCTAGAGCGATCTCACCATCCTCTTAGATCGATAGAAGTCTTTAGGCAACTTTGCACCCTCGGGCAAGATCTTTATAATCAAATTGATCAGTCGATTATAGCATTCTTGCGACATGTTAAAATCGGACTTGATGCTCAACAATCTTGTAACCACCTCCAACGGTGAATGATCCTCACAATCAGGATATAATGGATTCCTTGCATTCTCCAGCAACTCCATAAACTTTGTAGCATCGGCATTCGGTGCCTCCTCAGTTGCATCATAATTGTCCGGATTGAAACTAGGCCCCGCCGTATCAAAATCCATGTTCACCCACCCGTCGTCGTAAGCAGCGTGGTCGTGGACATCCATATACGGCTCGATATAAGGCTCCAACTCCGATGCTAGAGACACAAGTTCTCCCTGTGCGGCCCACTAATAGTAATTCGACATGAAGCCCTTTGAGTACAAATGATATGTGACTTCCACTTGTGAATGATATTTTAAGTTGCGATATCCCACACACGGACAGTTAATTTTGGTACCGTCCATGTACTGAGGGAACGCCTTGGCGAACTGTAGGAACTGCTGTACACCCTCAATGAATTCATCTCGCATACCGCACATGTCATCAGGATAACGGTTGTACATCTATGAACGATGATGTAGATAGTAATTCATATCCATTTCTAGATACTTCTACAAAAATAAAAGTATATGTCCTATAAATCGTTACATACAGTATGATTCTCTGGAGGAAGGTAAGAACTGCTCTAACTTGATACACGATTGAGGCCCTGTAGGCTGAGCATAATTTATTTGCAACAGTATGCACAGGTTGTGCAACCTGATTTGGGGTAAACAGTGTGCACAGATTTGGGTAGTGCTTATGACCAGTCTTGAGTATAAGGGGTACAGACAGATAGTAGGTGGGGTTAATGGGTAAGGGGTACATGCCTTGAGTATAAGGTATCAAGGTCTAGTACCAAGTTGTTTATGTAGCGTCCTCTAGAGGAGTGACTGAAACCTGATAGTATCAGTAGGTGGCAGGCCTATGTGTTAGAAATTGGCTAAGGGTGAATATCAGATACTGGGATATATAGATACACTAAGGTATTAGGGAAATTGATATAAGTTAAGGTATTATGTGATAGTAGCTAGATATTAATACCAAGTTAAGAGGTAAAGTTAGGTTAAGGAGTAGTACCAAGGTATTGAATTTAGATAAGGTATATGAGTTATATTAAGATACATGGTAATATTGGGATACGGGTTGAAATACTAGGATACGGGACTAGGTATTTGTTCTAGACTAAGGTATCAGTAGGTAAATACTATAATTATATGTATTAGCAAGGTATTGACCTAGAAACCTAGGTATAACTTAATTTTGACTATTGTTGACTAGTTTGAAGAGTCATTCCCGTGTCCATGTCTGTTTTTGTGTGTCCGTGTCAGTATTAGGGTTAGTGTCCGTATGTGTTAGTGTGTCTACGTGCTTGTGTGTGTGTGTTCGAGTTAGGGTTAGGGTTAGGGTTAGTGTGTGTCATGTCGTATTGTGTCGTGTTAGAGAGAGAGAGAGTGACAGAGAAAGGAGACAGAAAAAGGAGCTCACCAAGGAGGGGAGCCGGAGGAAGGACGCTGGAGGGAGGAGGGGAGCCAAAGGAAGGAGGAGCTGACAGCGGAAGGGGGAGGACGTGGCCGGAGGGGGGTCGCCGGAAGGGAGCAAACTAGTCGCCGGAGGGAGAAGGGAGCGGGAGGGAGGGGGGTTTTAAATTTGGGAGAGGGAGAGATCGAAGGAAATGGGGGGAATCGGCCCAAAATAAAAGTTATTTAGCGACGTTTTAACGACACAAATAAAGACGTCACTAATTAGCGATGTCTGTGACTTCGCTGATGACGTTGCTAAAAGTCTAGAAGAGATACGTCGCTAACTACATCGCTAAACGTCGCTAAATAAAACATATTAGCGATGTTTAGCGACCTTAATTGAACTTATAGCGACTAATCTTTTAAAAACTGAATTACAGTCGCTAAACGTCGATATATGTCGCCAATTAGCAATGTCTAGCGACATTTTTACTTGGAGTCGCTAATATATTTAATATTAGCGATGTTTTACGTTGACGTCACTAAAAACGTCGCTAATCCCGCTTATTCTGGTAGGAATAAAATCGTGCATGAAATATGGACATCCTGTTGGCGCTAAAGATAAGAACACTCAAAAGAAAATGGTACAAGTAATTACTCCTGAAGCGAAAATAGTTTCAAAATATGAAAGCGCTATAAAAAATTTAACTGATCAGTATAAAGTAGCTCCTGAAGAGACACATGACAATGAACAAATTTTAAAAGATATCTCTTTAAATTATATGAGTACAAGAGAAAGCTGGGATAGAAAGAAAATTACTATAGACAATATTTTTGCTTATAGTATCGCATTTGATATTGTTAATGAGAATCCTGAACCAAAATCTATTGAGCAATGTCGACATAGAAATGATTGGCCAAAATAAAAAGATTCGATAGAAGCTGAATTAAAATCCCTAGAAAGTCACAAAGTATTTGGACCAGTAGTCCAAACTCCTGAAGGTATGAAATCTATTGGATACAAATGGGTATTCGTAAGAAAACGTAACGAAAAAATGAAATTGTGAGATACAAGGCATTACTTGTAGCACAAGTTTTTTCACAGAGACCTGTAATCGATTATGGCGAAACATATTCACCTATGATTGACGTAATCACATTACGATACTTGATCAGTTTAGTAGTCACAGAAAAACTTGATATGTGGTTTATGTATATTGTTACCACATATTTATATGGGGCGTTGGATAATGACATTTATATGAAAATCCCAAAAGGATTCAAATTGCCTAAAGCAAATAAACAAAGATCTCATGGTTTATACTCAATCAAATTACAACGATCCCTATACGGATTAAAATAATCTGGAAGAATATGGTATAACCGTCTTAGTGAATACCTTGTTAGAGAAGGATATATAAATAATCCAATTTGCCCATGTATTTTTATAAAAAGATCTAAAAATGAATTTTTTATTATTGCAGTATATGTTGATGACTTAAATCTTGTAGGAACTCCTGAAGAGCTCACAAAAATTGCCAATTATCTGATGAAAGAATTTAAGATAAAAGTCTTGGAAAAATAAAATTTTGACTCGGCTTGTAGATCGAGCATTTATCTAATGGAATTTTTATCTATCAATATACCTATGCAAAAACGATTTTGAATTTTTTTTTATATAGATAAATCTCATCCGTTGAGTAGCCCCATGGTTGTTCGATCGTTAGATGAAAAGAAAGATCTATTTCATCCTCGAGAGGATAATGAAGAATTATTAGGTCCAGAAGTAACATACCTTAGTGCTATTGGAGTTTTGATGTATCTTGTAAATTGTACAAGACCTGATATAGAATTATCAGTAAACTTACTGGAAAGATATAGCTCGACACCAACAAAACGTCATTGGAATGGTATTAAAAATATATTGCTTTATCTTTGCGGAACAACTGATATGGGCTTGTTTTACTCAAAAATTCAGAATCACAAGTTGTGGGTTATGCTGATGCTGGTTATCTCTCTGACCCACATAAAGGAAGATCTCAAAGTGGATATATGTTTACTAGTGGTGGTTCTGCAATATCTTGGCGTTCTGTGAAGCAAACATTAGCATCTACTTCTTCTAATCACCAAGAAATTTTGGCATTGCATGAAGCAAGTCGAGAGTGTATATGGTTGAGAACGATGGTTCAACATATCCAACAATCATGCGGGTTATATCTTCAACAAAAAAATACTCCGACGATATTATATGAAGATAATGCTGCTTATATTACACAAATCAGAAATGGCTACATAAAAGGCGACAGAACGAAGCATATATCACCAAAAATTTTCTACACTCACGAGCTACAGAAGAATATAGACATTGACATTCGGCAGATACAATCGAGTAAAAAATTTGCTGATTTATTCACTAAAGCATTGCCAACCACAACTTTCAGAAAGATAATTCAGAATATTGGGATGCGTCAACTAAATAATCTCTTGTCAATATCAGGGGGAGCGTGATCACTAATTCTCATACTGTATTCTTTTTCCTTCGACCAAGTTTTTATCCCACTAGATTTTTTTTGGCAAGGTTTCAACGAGGTAGTTTATCACACTTGCGCATTTTATATGAATATGTACTCTTTTTCCTTCGTCCAAGTTTTTATCCCAGTGGATTTTTCTTGGCAAGGTTTTAACGAGGTATATCCCATACATATTGGACATCCAAGGGGGAGTGTTGTAAATATGGATGTCCAAAAGTCTTTTATAACTTATGGCATTTGTTTTCTATAAGCTATGGCCTTTGGCATTTGTAAGCCTATAAAAGGACCATTCTAGTTGAGTGTTGGATATAGGAAAAACTATTCTTCTTATATTTTCTATCTTGTTCTTCTCTATTCTATAATCTATTATATATATATATATATATATATATATATATATAGAAAATATATTTTTGGAAGAAGGTAATTCCATTAATAAAATAAAATGGTACAAAATTGGCATTCAAATTAGACATGCCACATGCCAAGGACCCGTACATCATGCTCTATGTTATATACTATTCTAATCTTTGGCGTTGAGTCTCCCTCGAAGATACGTTTGTTTCTATCTTTTCATACAAGCCACACAACCACAGCCAGCCTGATCCGAGCTTCGAAGAACCATCGCGAGCCCTTCATTCTGGAGTTGCTTATGTCCTCCATTATTGTATCTATTTCATGTCTACCACCTCACCTCATATGCAGTTTCAAAGTTGATGTAGCCATAGGTCCTATGTAAATGGGAATTGAAAGTAAAGATGCCCCATTGTCTCCTCATGTCGATTACATAATACACACCCCTGGCCAGCCGCATGAACACCGAAGCGCTCAAGTCGATCTAGCGTGAGGAGCCTTCCAATCATCAACTTATACATGCAGAGATAAAATTTTCTCGCGGCCCCCTTGACCCATATGAACTCAAATCGATCAATTTTGGGGTGAGTCTCCCGCACACTCTCATGGACCATGCTGTGAATAAACCCGCCTGTAGTAGAGCCTTTCCACGACCATTTGTCTGCTGGTATAGACTCGTCAACTATGACGCTCCTGATCACGTCTACAGCCTGTCGCGAACCCTCGTGGAGCTCTGGCCGCCATTGACCCGGCTGCAGAATATGACTCACACGGTCTGACTCCCGCGACATGCACAGTACGTTCCCGACCGTAATTTTAGCCAGACAATGGTGTAGAATCCAGGGGTCATACCACAAACTTGTTGACTCCCTATCCCAAAATATCCACTCTATCCTTTGTTGGACATGTCTTCGATATTTAAGAATAGTCTTAAATGTAACCAAAGCGTTATTATTACTTCAAAGGTTCCAGAAATTGCCACCCTCACATATTTTGCCTTCATCTACCTCACCTACATGGAGTCGTTTGATAGAAATCTCCATGTCAGCCGCATTGCCGCTACATCACGTAGTGAATTAAAAGAGTAGAGCCCCACCCCACCATCTTCTTTTGGCCTGCACAATATGTCCCATCTGATCGTGTGTAACCCACCTCGCCAAACAAAGTCAGCACATATCTACTCGATCTTTTTGATAGTAGCTTGCGGTATCATAATCGACTGTAGCTAGAATATGGCAATCGCACTGATCACCGATCTCACCAATTCTATACGACCTGCACCAAAAGAAAGGCTATGTGCATGCCATCCTTCTGTGTGTCTTTGTGCTTACTCGATCAAACTCTGACATTCAACATCCCTGGCATAGTTAGAACACAACGGGATTACCAAATATTTAACTGGCAGTTCCCCGCACTCCACCCCAATTATCTGAGCATGCTCATCCTTGTTGGGACAATGTGAATTAAAATATATCTTACTCTTTTTACGGTTCAGTAGCAACCCAGTATGCATCCCAAATAATTGCCAAAGAGAGTCCAACTCAACCATTCCCTCCAATGATGGTTTCATGAATACCAGTAAATTATCTATATAAATCAGATGTGATACATGCGACATAATATTCCTCTGGATGGGGATAATTTTTTTGTAGAACACAGCATCTTCCATAAGACACGAAAAGTACTCCATCACCAGTATGAATAGATATGGTGACAATGGGTCGCCTTGTCGAAGCTCTCTATTTCTTCTCATAAATCCATATGGAATATTTTAATAAGCACATAAAAGTGGGTGTACTGATACACTCTCGAACCATACCAACCCATGCATGGTCGAATCCAAGAGATAACATTATATGGCAAACAAAATCTTGGTTGACCTTGTCGTATCTTTCTGTTAATCCAGTTTGATACAAGCATGGTGACCGCCTGGCCTTTTGAAGTTATGAACCAATTCACGTGCCAACAAATTATTTTTTGCAAATGCTCAACCCTTGAAAAAAGTCGACTGGTGTGGCGATACCAGATTTTTCATAATGTCCTCCATTCATCGACACATTAAATGTGTAATAATTTTATATAAGTAGTTACAACAGGCTATAGGACAATAATCGAACAGTAAAGTCGCACCTTCCTTCTTCGGTATAAGAGTGAGGTACGTATGATTGAGCTCCCGAAGCAGTCTTCCTTTCTCAAAGAAATCATGAACCATTGACAACACTTGGACATTTATGTCGTCCCAATGAAGCTTGTAAAACTTGTTGCCAAAACCGTCCAGGCCATGTAATTTGTTGGGATCAGCTCCCTTGATTATTGCTTTCATCTCCTCCATCTCCACCGACTCATGTAACATACGATTGCCATGGGGAGTGACAATACGTTTGCATATGGTTTTTGGAAAGTTAGTTAAATAATCAGATTGATTAAATAATTCCGAATAAAACCTTATAGCCTTTGTCTGGAGCTCGCTTCCCCTAGTTGCCTCATTCCCATCCGGCCTAACACTACACCCAAACTAATGATTCACAACCGTTTCAAGCTGTTACAACATTGGTTTGCAATATTTAACAGTCGTTGCAAATTGTAGTGCTATATATTATTTGCAATGGCCTTAGTTCATTGCTAATGGAATTTGGAACAACTTTTTTGGTGCTCAAATCTGTGAAGAATAACTCCACAACAGTCAGGTACGTCGACTTGTGACTAGGTCAATCATAAAGCTAAACATCGACGCCTTCGTCGACTTCACCCGAGGCATTCTTAGATGTGCACACCTCTATTCTAATCAGAACTGAAGCATATGCATAATACTAACTAAGTTTTAACAGAAAAAGAAGGCAAGGTATACTTGCCTAGAATTCCAAGATGAGTATATAGTAATCCTAGTCCTGTCTACGAAGTCGAACCATCCCGAGTGCCTATATAATAATAATAATACTAAATTAGCCTCTATTACATAGTTTACTATGCAAGCACAATAATACTACTACATACATGTATATTTGGTTATTAAAAAAACTAAGGGTTTGGCTCAATTAAGAAAAACTAGTTCTGAAGAAGATTCTAACTAGGTTTGATTTAGAAAAGCATTATAAACGGTAGCATATCCTTCTATTCACCTAACAACTTAATAACCTCAAATACTAATAAATAATTCTAGGTTAACCTAGTTCCTAATCTACTCAATTTGTGATACTTGGTATACTTTCTACTAGGATTAGTGGTCATACCAAAATTTCATATTCAAAGGTCAACCTATTGTCACACTTTCTAGGTTGAAGTCCCAAGTTATCAACTAACTAACTAATACTATAATATCATGTTTGCACTATTTATAAACCTTCCTAGCACACGTGTACATGTTAAAAATAGGGTTAACTAGGATTATTCCTACAACTAGTCAAGATTGGCTTCATGTACACTAGTGAATGACAACATTTACAACTTGTCAGTTTGGACAGTACCAACCCTAAGGGATCATTCATATAATTTCCTACCTATTTGATCCTCATTCCAACATTTTCAATGTGTAACCTATATGTCCAAATCAGAATAAAAATCTAGCATATGGTAAGACATACGTTCTAAAGGTAAAATTGGCATTTTCTAACACTAACATACATGCCAAAATTACTTATCAAAACACCTATTATAGAACATGAAAAATCATGAAATAAATTTTTTTCCAAGCATGGATTTAAGTGCTAATAATGTGACAAAAGTTTGGTATGATTTCAAGAAAATTTTGTACATAAAAAGATAGAGGTTATCATGACATATCACTAAATTTCAAATCTAAAATTTAGAAATGTCGGGGCAATTACATGATTTTAAACCTAATTTTTCATGATTCTAGCATGGATATAAATATGACATAGTATAGGTTATAGGGACATAATCATGAAGGTTTCTATCATAATAATGAAAGTTTAATACATGAAATGATAAGCACGAATACAACCTGTCAATTCTGGAATTTCAGATTCGTGAACGCGTTTAGCATGTTTTAAGTTGGTTTTCCACATTTTAAATAGGTTTTCTACATAGGGTATATCAAAGTAGTTTTACTTTAAGTTAAGAAGCATAAAATGACAAGGCATGTAGGATGCATACCTGTTTTAGTGCGTGGACAGCGGTGTTTTTGACACAGAATTCAGCAGCGCTCCTTCTTGGTTTGACAACAATTATGGGTGTAAAATACCAAGAAATAGTTAATGATTATATAAATAAGTGAGGGGAAGAGGTTGAGGATGAATAATATAAAGCATTTGAGGGGTTTTACCTATGGATTTGATGTATACATAGCCTTTTATGCACAATATTTTCAACAAAATTCAGACTTTGAAACTTGTTGTGTTCATGAGGTTTGAGGGAGAAAATGGACAGAAATGTGTTGATAAGTATGTGGGTAAGTGAGAAAAGGTGTTGTAGGTGTAAAGGAGGAAGGGTTTAGGAGAGTTTTACCTACTCGTAGTGTGTACACAGCCTTGTGAAGCACAACAAATCAGAAGCAACTTAGCCTTGGTTCCTGCTGTGTTCGGCCAGCACTAGAGAGTGTTTGGGAGAGGAAAATGAGCAGAAATGAAAGGGAAATGAGTGGTAAAGGGAGATATGGTTGTAGGTAAGGGTGAGGGGGAGTTGTGGGCTAAGTTTTAGAAGGGTTGGGAGAGTAGGAAAGTAGTTTTTACCACCTACAAGGTGGTGGACACCCCAAAAAGGGAATAAGTATCCCCTTTTTTACTACTGTTCACACAAGTGTGTGGGCCTGGTTTGGGGCTAAATATGATTTGGTTTGGGTCTATATACACCCTAGTATGTGTATATCAAGTTTGTTTTTATTTGAACTTGATTTGGTTAGGTTTAACTAGCCTAATCTAACCACTAGTCCAATCCTATATAGGCTGAAATTGAACTCGAACTTGTGCACCTAACCTAGTCCAAAACCTAAGACACACATTGAATTTTCTAAGGATATTAAGCATTAATAATAGTACTACATGTCCTTATATATGCATATATTTATTTCAGGCACACAAATATATACAAACAATATTTAATAGGCTAACTAAAATTAATACTAGTAGGAATTTTGGGATGGGGGTTTACACCGACCGCTGCCTATTCTGCCAACTCAGTTGGCAGAATTCTGTGCTTTGCATATTTCCTCCAACGTGGTTGGCGGAATGTTTTGAGCTTTGTAATTTTCTATAAATAATTTTGTTTTTCCTAATTTATGCAAACATATTTTTGTCATGCCCCGATCTCCCGCAGGTAATCGGCCGTCCCCGCTAGCGCGAATCACCGAGCCAATGCTCCCGCAGGATGATCTTTCCCATCTGGATGTGATTTTGCATGAGTGTAAGTTGTGCCCGTGCAAGGCCATGATCCGAATAGGCGGTAAAATGTCTAAGCTACAGAGTCGCACAGATAGTCCGAGTGTAGCGGATTAAGAAATGAACAGGCGATTGGTAACAAGTTTACGGAGTTGTCAGTAGCGAAAGCATTGAATAACTCAAGTATAGAATTAAAACAAGCTCTTTATTGATACTGAACAAGTGTTACAAGTGCGGCGCTAGGCCGAGATTATTAGTTGCTCAAGCCCTCTCTCCCTGAACAGTAAAACCGTGTCAAGTAGCTATATTTTTGGAATGATACATAGGCGATGTTCCAATATTTGTCTTGTATATGTGCTTCAGTTCCGAATGCAATGTTCCAAGTCTTCCAGAGTGAACTCTACGCCTTATCACGCACGAAGGAGGTTTTCGTACCGAACGAGGTTCTCTCGTATCCTGCAAGCAACCTAGTGGGTTATCACTACATGAATATACTGGTTGGGAGGCTTCTCCCCCGTTCGACAAATCCAAACACATTATATAGGTTCCGTGCACCATCTATTAAGTTATATTTCTAGTCTTTCCTTAGGATCAGTTTTATGGCATAATGTAAAGCCTAACTTGTGTGGCAGTGCACTGTGCGATATAAGAGTAACACGGTGAGACTTACCAACTTGCCATTCATCCTTCCCTGTCTATGACAAACCAAGTTAAATCAAGAACGAGCATTTATAATAAAATCTTGGGAAATTATATAAGCAAACACGGGAGTCATGAGCGAGGTGCAGTTTCAGGAGCACGAGTTATACAGATTATTCAGAAGTATTGTAGAAGATGTTTAAGTGTTCCATTTTGTATAAGTGTGTTATACTCATATCCGTTCAGGTGTTTCAGATGCAGTTATAGGTACAGGTATGTTACATAGACCAGTCTCCAACAATGCAATAACTCGCATGCGGGTTACCGCAATCGAGTCAACTTAATCTATATGACAGAAGGTCACTGGCATGACTTCCATAGTGGACGGTTTAGTCTCAAGACGAAGATGGTGTACAAGCAAAAATATAATACGGTTGGCGTTGCACCCATCCCACCGATAATAGACGACTACCAGGTGGTTCCGTCTAGATCGGATCAGCCCCAGTGCCCCGACGACCCTCCGCGCAACTGGATTCAAAAACCCACCTAGTGCACAAGTTGTCCGTGACTATGTGTATCCTTAAGTTTTCCAGATTCTCGCAGGTACAGATACAGTTACAGATTTAGTTTCAGTTAGTACAGTATCAACTCCCTGAGCTATCAGATTCAGTACAGGTCGAGTATTAATTTTTGGAGATGATGTGATATTATCTTGCTTAACTGTCCATTGATGCAGTTCTCTAGTTCGAGAAATGCCTTGGAGTCCTAACGGTACCGAATAATTTTAATCTTCTATACTTTGCTCGGAATGACAATCTTGATAGCCTTCCTTCCCTCAACTGAGTGAATCACAGATAGTGAAGTACGATGAATTTATGGCATGTATATAAGTGACAAGCATTAAATTGAGACAACGAGTACAAGTTAACATATAAGCAAACAAGCATTTCATTTGCGTAAACATAAGCATTTATGTTGGCACGGTCTAAGGGGTAAAGCGAGGAGTAAAATCATAAAGGGAGATATCGAGTGACATAATCTATGAGTGTGCAGTATAAACAAGTGAAGCAGTACACTTCGGAGAGTATACAATGATCTACTCGAGGCATAACGAGGTCTACTTGCACAAGGCAAAGGTAGCATGCCAGGGTCCATTTATAAGCAAAGTTTTATTTCCAAGTTCTAACACAAGCAATAAAAGATGGAATTATTTTCTTAGCTAGGTGCGTTGTATTCTTTATTAGCATGCAGGGGGTGATTCACCTAACGACTAGCATGTATCGTCCATATTTTAAGTATGCTAGCTAAGCAAAAACAAGTTCATTGTAGCCATCCACCTTAGCGATGATTCACCTCGGTCGAGCGATACTCCGAGCGAGCCTTTAAAATTCAAAGTCTGAACTCCTGAAAGGACAAGTCTAGAAATCCTTTGCCTTAATGATTCTTCTCGCTGAGCAAAGAGGGTCGGGTCATTACATTTGCGTTGTTTGAATCGACTGCCCACTTGAGCGAAACAGTTAGTTACATTATACACCACTCATAAAAAGTCTCTTCCTTGAGACTTTCTGAGCGTAAGCCATTCTATCATATACTATTGAATATATCTCAAGCATAACAATCAGTACCACTAGATCCATTCGAACATAATTTTCTACTCGTTCCTTATTACTGTGTCATATATTTGCTGGGTCGGTCTCATTGAATGACTCTATCATTGAATCCAAACTCTGACTCGGTCTCAACTGCGCCTTAGCGCGGAACATATATCGCTTATTACGGGATATATTATAAATTATCTTGAATGATGATCTAAGGCTGAGGCAAACTTATCCAAGTTGATATACTCGTTATGCGAATATAACATATTCATTTGCACTAGCATTCGATATCAGCATATCGCGAGTCTGGATCGTGCACATATTCAAAACGTCCCTCAAATATTAGCATGTCAACCAACTTAGCGATAGCGAAGTCGTTGCACTCGAGTTCATATATCACTAGATCTTGGATCGTGCATACGTTCAAGGCTTCCCTCAAACATATGCATTCAACCAAACTTAGCAATAGTAAAATTGGACAAGCTACTTGAGAAAATCTCAAGGATTCTCGTCTTATAAATCATGATGATACCTCCAACATGGTCAATAAAATTCTAAGTCATTTCCATTCCATCCAAGGATCAAGCATTGCACTACCGTTAAGCATGATCTATCTGATTAACTGACTAGCGTTCATGTCCTATCATATATTCTTTTGTGTTAAACATAGAACATGCTTACCGTTCCAAGTCTAACTCTATGTTTTGTTTTCCCAGTTCTATGGCTTGCTCAGGCAATACTCTAATGTCGGTTACAAAAGTTCTTTCACTCGGCATAGGGTCATCTGTCTAATTACTAGGTTATCTCACAAGGTCATAGGTACAAGTTAAAGCACACTATTCATCGTATAAATTTGTCGCACGATGCTCGCCCCAATTTCTAAGGTCAAACCATTGTTAATTTACACAAGATATTCTACCCAAGCTCGTTTTACTTAAATTTTTAAACATCGAGCACGGATCATCCTATACACAATAACATATTTGTTTGTACAGGGTTCGAGTTCGTTTAGTAAAATCTATGATATATCCAAGTCGTATGACAAGCCTAGCAATTCGCATAGTCTATCTCCCCAAACATGTTTTGATAGGACCCATATATCAATTTCTAAGTCTAGACCACCAAGCTATGATTTAATTCTAAACCTTTGATTATAACTCCAAGTCGTCCAACAAGATTCATGTATCCGTTCACGAAACCATCAAGCCTGAATTACTCCAGGTTCTAGGCTAACTTATCTAGGAAACACTTTTGATTCACTTGTATTCCTAAATTCTTCTTATCGTATCGAACCACAAGTCAGGACGATCCATCAGTTGTCACGCTCCGGTCTCCCGCAAGTTCGATCATCCTCGTTGGACGTGAGATCACCACGCCAATGCTTTCATTGAATAATTGTCCTAATGTGAGCATGACGTATGTACGCGGATAGAGTTACGCTCGTGCAAGACAAGAACGTCGAACATTATGGTTATCATCGAAACGATCGAGATACCTTATCATTTCACTTTGCTCCACCCAAGTTATATATAAAATCTATCAAGTTATTTTCGTTCATTCCGTGATTATAATTCGTCTAGTAAAATCATCCAACTTCAATATTACCGTTTGATAAATCCATTGTTTACTTCTGGCATTCCTCAAACAACTAAGTTCAAATATTCAATCCAAAGTCTATCCATTTTTGATATATTCCATTCATCGAGTTCATTAGAAATAAACATCGAATATGTTTTCGTGAGTTCGATCATCCCCGCCGTACGTGAAATTACCACGTCGGCTCTCCCGCAGGATAATCGTTCTAGCTGGGACTGATTTTGAAGGTTATCTTTTTGAACTAGATTCATGATCGTTCTTTCAAACTCCAGGTCAAATCCGTTATCGCTTACCTCTTTCATCGAACCACAATATTCTTTTCTGAGGCTAACTTCTATTTGAGCGATATTATACTCAATCTTTAATCAGTTTAATTCAATTCAAAATTGTTCCTACGATCCTCCAAGTTTCCTCCAAGTTTTCTTGACCAAGTTATCGATTTTATTACCTTGAATCCCAATTCAATATAAGCCTTATCACTTGTTCAAGACATTCCCAAATCGTTCAATCCAACTATCGCACGAGACCTATGAATTCGTTTGAATATTTTCCAAAATTATCCATACACCACTCAGGAATTGAGTCACCCAATTAAATCCTAAATCGGTATTTGCATCACTCGCTAGCATTTTACCAAGTTGTTCCTTAGAATTTCTGCACGATACCTAAGCATCGCTTGATAAATCTTAGTCTCATATATATTTTCTGTTGATAGTCATCCAAGTAAACTATTTTTGATTTGTATCTTCTGACATGAAATATCGTTCAAGATATTTCTCAAAATCCAAGCACGACCTCTATATTCGCCTTAGCGATAAACTGATAATGTTTCTATCGGTTACCATTTAAAGTCTGACTTATACTTCATCTGAATGATATCCCAATCTAGCTTGCAACTTGCTTGCACCAAAAGGGTCCTGGCGTGCGATACTCAACACAACTTAGCCAAAAGGCTGTGCGCATAGCTGACCGTCGGAATGATTTTCTATTTCGCACACTAACCAGTTGGGTAATCATGTATAGGTATTCGGGTTCGTACATAACTTACAATTTCTAGCATGAGTCTATTTTCACAAAGCCTAACACAGGTCGACACAAAGGCCTTTGCATCATAATTTTATACAAACAATCATATCATTCACATGCACTTTTAAAATTATTTAGACTCATTGTATAGAACATCCCATCGGGTCAACGAGAGAGAGAGAGTGTATGCACATAACCCACGAACGAGCTTTCGAAACTAAAAAAATTGATACGAAGTCCAAAGGCATAAAGCCATGCTCTGATACCAATATGACACATCTTTCGCAGGTAATCGGCCATCCCTGCTAGCGTAAATCACTGCGCCAGCTCTCCCGCGGGACGATCTTTCCCATCTGGACATGATATCGCATAAGCATAAGTTGCACCCGTGCAAGGCCATGATCCAAACAGATGATAAAAAGTCTAAGCCACAGAGTCGCACAGATAGTCCGAGTGCAGCAGAATAAGAAACGCACAAGCAATTGGTAACAAGTTCACAGAGTCGTCAATAGCAGAAGCATTGAATAACACACGTATATAATTAAAATAAGATCTTTTTTGAAATTGAACAAGTGTTACAAGCAGTGGTAGGCCGAGATTACAAGTCGCTCAAGCCCTCTCTCTCTCTCTGAACAGTAAAAGCGTGCCAAGTGGCTAAATTTATGGAATAATACATAGGCAATGTTCTAACATTATGTCTTGTATATGTGCTTCAGTTCTGGATGTAACGTTCCAAGGCTTCCAGAGTGAACTCCATGCCTTAGCACACACGAAGGGGGTTTTCGCACCAAACGAGGTTCTTCCGCACCCTACAAGCAATCTGGTGAGTTATCAGGACATGAATGCACTGGTGGGGAGGCTTCTCGCCCGCTCGACAAATCCAAACACGTTATATAGGTTTCGTGCACCATCTATTAAGTTATTTTTCTAGTCTTGCCTTAGGATCACTTTAATGGCATGATGTAAAGCCTAACTCATGTGGTAGCACAGTACGATATTAGAGTTACACGGCGAGACTTACCAACTTACCATTTGTCCTTTCCTGTCCAAGACAAATCAAGTTAAATCAAGGAAGAGCATATATAATAAAATTTAGGGTAATTTTATAAGCAAACACGAGAGTCATGAGCGAGGTACAGTTTCAAGAGCACGAGTTATACAGATTATTCAGAAGTGTTGCAGAAGATGTTCAAGTGTTCCATTATGTACAAGTGTGTTATACTCATATCCATTCAGGTATTTCAAATGTAATATAGGTACAGGTGTGTTACACAGAGTGGCCGCATACAATACAATGACTCGCACACGAGTTGCCGTAATCGAGTCAACTTAATTTATATAACAGAAGGCCACTGGCATGACTTCTATAGTGGACGGTGTAGTCTCGAGATGAAGACGGTGTACAAGTAAAAATATAATACGGTTGGGGAGCAGACCCTGCATGTCGACCACCATACTTGGGGAGCCAGGTAGAACGAGTTGTTAGTATTATAGCTTGGTATTATCGAAACTACAAAAAAAACTACAATTAAGGTAATTTCTACTTATCTGCATCTAATTAAATTGCAATAGTTTTGATCAACAGTTTTCAATTTCTCCTAATGCAGTTTTAAATATCTTCAGTGAAGGAAAAAAAAACATTACAAACTAACACAGGTGCATATATGCTTATTTAAATAAGGTATAGAAATTGATCGTGCCAGACACAAAATGTGTTATAATTGTTAACTGTTCATCTAGAACTGAGCCTAGGGCCCTATAGAAATGAAGTATTGGTTTTAAAGTTTTAGAGTTAGGATTTGGATTTGGATTTGATGTGTACGCTAGAAAGTTTAATGATTGATAAGAATGGAATGACCTATGATACTGGATGTTGGTTACGTCATTTTGAAAGTTGGACATATTGCTTAGAATTGATATAATTGAGACAGCATCGAGGACTGATCGGATTTGTGTTATTATCAGACGCATCGAATATAGTCGAGGGAGTTAAGCGATGCATTAAATCATAACCGAAATCGTATGCTCAAAAGACGTACTTGACAATTGTGCAATACTTGGATTTGAATTGGATCAGAATTTGGCTTAGATTTTGATCGACCCCTTTTGAGGTAATATTATGGTTTCATAAGATGAGAAATACTTGGAAAATGGATCGTGTTATCTTTTGGATTGATCGAAAGGATAGATAGTTAGTTGATGAACGAATTAAAAATTTATTGGTTTAGCGTCATGTGATTGGAAGAAGTTAGGGAACGAGATTGATTCATATATTGATGAGTTGCAAGTTAGAAGATTTAGAAGAGTGTAATCGAATCGATATATGAATCAATGAGTTTGGATATATGAATCAAGTTAGGGAACAATATTGATTCATATATCCATGATTTTAGAAGATTGAACAAAAATAGATTTATGCTTGATTGGATAGAATAAGGTCATCGGAATTGAATTTATGTTTGGAAGAGTATAATTGAATCATGGATAGATAGGAATTGGGATTCAGTTGGTTATTTCTAAGAGTTAGAAAGTTTTTGAAAGATAAAACATAGACGAATAAAATAATAACTTTGGAAGATAGTGAAATCTTATTGCAAGAATGAGAAATAGCTCGAGGTAGGGGATTGTGTGTCAAGATACGAGAGAATGGAAGATTGGTTGGGATTAGTATGCGAAGTTTTGTTTTATTTAGGTGTAGCACTTGATTTCGGTTAAACGACGTCGAGTAATCGTTTGGGATATGTTCAGGATTTAGAAGAGCGAGTATAGAGTTCGGATAGTGTAAACTCCCTCGACCAGATTTCAGCATTTTAGAATTATTTTTAGCAATTTAGATTTATTTTAATATTTTAAATTATTTTGCTTACATATCCTATTGAATTGTGCACCTGTCCATTACCCAATTATTTAGAACATTATACTAGCTGTTATCCCCAAACAAAGCTCACATACCTCTCCTAGACATGTTAGACTATTTTTCTGAACTTTGTGCAACTCCCAGACACTTTGTTTTGAGCCTCGTTTTAGACGCACAATTATGGTTACAAACGTTCGTATTTAATTATTATTTAATTTCCTGCTTTATACCCATCTTTGTTCCAATAGAGATTTAAGGCCCAATCTGCACCTGTTTTGCCTAAACAAAAATACGTTATTATTCTACATTCAGTATACTACATTTAGTATATTGACACCATAATAAAATTATGGCCCTACCTGCCTCTAAATAATTAGTGAACACCGTGCGCAGTATTTATTAATTAATAAATACGGTGACCCGTATCACCTAGAAACCAGGCCCAACCCCTGCCCAGGCTCACCCCCACCCCCCCCCAGGGCCCTCCCACAGCGTTTTCCTACAGTTCTGTGAAATTTAGCATTTTAGGAATCAGTATTTTTATCAGACAAATTACGTAATTACGCAATTTCCCAATTTTAGGACCTTTATGCAATTTATAAAATTGTAGGAGTTTTTCTGCAAATTTTCAGTGTGAGGTGTCAACATCTCATTGGCCGGTGAACGTACACCGTCCATGTGGCAATGGGTCCCACCCAAAATATCAGCCAAAAATATCTAAAGATATTTATTTTATTAAATACCTAAAATACCCCTAAACTTTAAAGTAATCACAATTAAACCTAACCCTAAAAACCCTATAAATACAGCCCTCCCCCCATTCTCGAACCCCACACCACCACCCTCCGACCACCACCCCCCACCGGACCTCAGCCGAACCATTCGCCCCTCCCCCAGCTCCCTTCCGGCCAACCCCTACCCCCTCCGGCCGCCGCTATCGCCGCCGGCAGCCGCTGCAACCCCAACTCCCTACCCACACCAGCACACCACAACCACTCCCGACCGCCCCTCCGACCACCGTGAACCACCGCCACCGCCCCCATCCGCCTCGCCCTGACCTCCTCCGCCCGACTGACCCACCACCACCGTCCCACGACACCCACAGCCGCCTCCCTCTCCCCCGCAGCGTCTCCACCCTCACCCGCACCAGCACCGCCTCCCCCATCCCGACCGCCTCCAAACACCACCACCGCCACCCCTGACCTCCGCCACCACCACTAGACTCTTCGCAACCCTCCCCACCGCCGACTCGTCCACCTGCACCGCCGCCCCCGCCACCGCCTGCGGCGCTGCAACTGTTGCAAAATGCCGCTGCTGCTGTGACTGCAAGCTGCCACAACTGCTGTAGCTGCCGTCCCGGCCAGCCGCCGACTGCTCCGCCGCCGTCCTCCCATGGGCGACAAGCTGTGGGCCCCCCCTTGCTGACCTGTCAGGCATAGTACTATATAAATACGTAAATACGTATATTTATTAATATGTATGTATATATGTATATATATATGTATATAAATATATATTTATATATATATTAATATATATATTAATATATATATTATTATATATATTTAATTATATATTATATTATTAATACTGTATACAATATATACTATATTATTATATATTTAATATAAATATGTATATTTATGTATATACATGTATATATATATATCTATTTATATTTACATATATGTATTTATATATAATGTATTATATATATATAATTATATAATTATTATATTATTATATACAGTATATATATATATATATATATATATATATATATATATATATATATATATATATATATACAGTGTATATATATATATATTATTTATATTATATAATAAACTATGTATATATATATGTATTTTTGTTTTCTTTATATATATATATATATATATATATATATATATATATATATATATATATATATTTATATTATATTATATTATACATATATAATTATATTATAATTATATGTATATATATATATAAAATATACAGTTTATTATTATATGTATATATATATATATATATATATATATATATATATATATGCATTTTTATTTTTATATGTATATGTATATATAAATATATTTATATATACTAAACTATATATATATATATATATATATATATATATATATATATATATATATATATGTAAATATATATATGTAAATATACATATATATGTATATTATATTTATATACATATTATTAATATATATATAAGTTGTATTTTTATTTTTCCTTTTATAAATATATATATAGTATATATGTGTATATATATATATGAGTTATTATATATGTTATTATACTATATGCATTTTTTTATTTTATTAGATATATATGTATATATATATTTATATATATATTGCATTATATATTTATATATATTCTATATATGTATATATATATAATTATATATGTAAGTATGCATTTTTATTATTATTTATGTATGTATATATATAATTATATTATATATATATTACATGTAAACATATATATATCATATATATAAACTATGTATGTATATATGTATACTTATATATATATATATATATATATATATATATATATATATATATATATATATATATATATATATATATATATATATATATATGCCTTATTTTCTTATTATTCATATATTATGTATATATACTCTATATATATATGTACCATATATATATTTAAATATATATATATACATATGTTTTAATACTTATTATCATATGCTATATAAATATCTATATATATTTATGTTATGTATATAAATACTATATCTATATGTATATATATATATATAACTTTATATATATATTATGCCTTCTATATATATTTACATAAGTATATACCTGCTATATATAGTATATGCTATAATTATATTATATTTGTACTAATTATATATATCTATGTTATGTCTTGACATAAGTATAAAAATACTATGCTATCTATATATTACTTTATTATACACTTATTAAATATATATTTACGAACCCTGTACGTCTTAAACAGAGTACATCTTCAGCGCAGTCAGTGACCCCCTGTCACAAGACTCCTCAGACTTGACTGCGAGATCAGATTTTTGACACACTCAAGAAGTAGGCAAGTATACCTTGCCAAGTTTACTGTTTAATTATAAATGTTGTTATATGTTATTTCTCCTAAACTTCATATGACTGTGTGTATCTGAGATTGCCTCGGGTACCGTCAACGAGTACGTTGACACGTAGTGTAACTAACCTAGACTCTAGCAAACTTTCCAACAACTGCAAGGGTATCCTAATATCCTCCTAGACCCTGACACGGGAACACGCAACAAGATTGCAATACATATTAGGATGCGAGCTGCGTACTCGATTAGCTACCGATGCATGTGACGTGCATCACGTCTTAGCACGAAATCAGGAAAATTCAGGAAAGCTAGGACCTGGCATTTAGTTACATTGGGCGGGGAAGACAACTAGTAGGCGTATGGGACACCCAACTTCTTTATTGCAGATACCGCACTCTCCGGAGTGATACGGACGTTATATATACTTGCAGATACCACATCCCTTAGAGTGTTGGACGTTGTATATATTCAGATACCTCATTCTTCGGAATGACGGACGTTGCAGATACCACACTCTATAGGATGCTGGCCGTTATGCCTACGCCTACCCATACGTACCAAGGTTGTCTTTACCTTGTATTCACTTAGATGGTTAGCTCACCCTTTATTTATTTATTCAGTATTTATATTATGGCATATTTTTATGTATCTTGTTATGTCCCACTGAGGACCTGGTTCCCTTCCAGATTTAGACGAGGCCTTATACCCCACTATCTATGGACCTGGACAGGAGACCAGGTATGCCACGAGGGAGGAATTGGAAGAGTCACCATCAGAATCTGTCTATTCCTTAGTAGCTTGATCACCTGGAGCTGGAGTTGCTTACTTAGATAGACGATATACTTGTCTATCTTATTTCAGTACTTCTTTATCTTTTGTAGTGGAAATGTTTCCACAAGACATTATCTGATTTTGTACTATTATATTCAGGCATAGCATTTTATATATTCAGCACTATTTTCCATATTCATTGATATTTCTATGGATGAGATTAGATTTACCTGTATTTAAATTTGTAGTATTTTAGGACAGCGTAGCACGTTCCTTTGGGTCCATTAAATTGGATTAAACCCTTAGTGACGTGTCAGCTAGCCAATGCCACGTGGCCTAGTTCCTTACATTTTGGGACTGGGGCGTGACATAGTTTTAGTGGTGGCTCATGCAGGTCTAGTTTATTGCTAGTGGTATGATGACATGCCAGCAAGCCTGCTATAGGATAGAAATACTAGGACTCATCCACTCTGACTTCATCCATAAATGTTTGCATCCTGCTTGATTATCAATTATTATTTCTTTGTACTTTTCTAATTATTCTATCTTCTTCAAAAATATGGACATACCCGTTGGACATGCGATTGATGGGGCAGACCAAGCAACAGACCCCTCGCCAAATGTCCAAGGAACCCCGACTACCCCGAGGGACCAATCCCCAAGAAGGATGCTGGTCTACCCGATGACCCCGTACATTCAGCAGAATCCTGCCCAAACAGGAACACCAGCCCAACATGAAGGGCAAGCACCAACACCGCAGGCGGAGACGCCTTTCCCTCCACCTCCACCTCCAGCCCTTCCTGTCCTGATACCACTGCTTGAGGGCCAACCTCAAATGTTCCAGTTCCTCCAAGCCATATTGTAGACTCAGTGGCAACAGACTGAAGCCCTGAGACAGACTCAGTGGCAACAGACTGAAGCCTTGAGACAGAGCTTGATGACGGCTTTGGAGAGAACAACTGCCCCGGCACCAGCACCTATCCAACCACCTGGCACTGTTCGAGGCTTTCGCCAGATGAGCCCGAGAACCTTTAAAGGCAGCAAAACCCCAGAGGAGATCTCAGACTGGATCTCCAACACAGAAATGCTGCTGGAAGGTTCATAACTTTCCCCCGACTTATGGATGACCGCCGTGAGGGCCCAACTCTTAGGCAACGCCCATCACTGGTGGGATTCTATAGAACGTAGCGTCGGCAAAAACCAGACTTGGGAACAAATTCTGGAGTATTTCAATGCAAAGTACTTCCCTGCCATAGTCTGAAATGCCCTGTACTCCCAGTTCCTGCACCTGGAATAAGGGAACATGACCGTCGACGCCTATGATGCAGAGTTCAGTCGACTAAGTCGATTCGGTGCCATCTTGATACCAAACGAGCTGAAAAAGGCCATGAGATTCCATCACGGCCTTACCTTCGAGCTCCAAAGGTATACTACGACACAGTCGAGGATCTCTTACGAGGAAGTTCTCTTAGAGGCAAGAGTACAAGAAGCCATTGGCCGAGGAGCAAGGTGCTCTAATCCAACTACACCGGCCAGGAACCAGCCCGGAACAGGAGGACTAATCCACCGTCCGGGAAATCAGACGCAGCAGACAACGGGACCCTATCAGAAGAAGGAGCTCCCAACTTGTCACTATTATGGCAAGAAGGGGCATTATGTCAAAGACTGCAGAAAGAAGAACGGGCTATGCATGATTTGTGGAGCTAGCCAACATATGGCAAAAGACTGCCCACAACGTAGAGATGCAGCACCTCAGAATGGGCAGAAATCAGGAGCACCATCCCAGAGGATGCTACCCTCAACATCTGGAGGATAACAGAAGGGAGCACCCTGGCCACTCAGGAGGCCCAATTCAACAAGACCAGACAGCAGTTTGGAGGGTAAAGGCACGGGCAGGCCTTTGCATTAGCTGCAGTCGCAGAGGAGCCGGAAGGTGAAACCATCATAGGTACCATTTTAGTTGCATCATTACCTGCAACCGCATTATTTGATTCTGGCGCTATACTGTCTTTCATATCTAGTAGTTTCATAGCCATGCACAAACTAGCCACTTCACCACTACCTAAGTGCTAGAAAATTCTTACCGGATGAGGCATCGTGCCGGTTACCAGCATTATTAAAATATGCTCGGTAGTCGTTTGTAGTAGAGAGCTAAGAGTGCAATTTTTGGTACTCACAATGCCAAATTTCGACGTCGTCTTAGGCATGGACTGGTTAAGCCAGAACAATGCTATCCTAGACTGCCGAAGGGGTAGTGTCACCTTTAGACCACCAGGACACCCGGAGTTCGAATACGTATGAGGTACCATCGAGCAAGGAGTAGACCAGACTCCCAGAGCTTATATGGCGATGGAGATAGCAGCCCCAGCACTCATTGCAGAGTTCAAAGACGTATTCCCGGAGGAATTGCCAGGCCTACCGCCTGACAGAGAAGTAGAGTTCACTATTGAGCTGATACCTAAAGCTGCACCGGTATCCTCAAATGTGTACCGACTAGCGAAGAAGGATCTTGACGAGCTGAAGCTACAGCTGAAGGAATTGTAGATCAAGAGATTTGTTCGTCCTAGTGTATCACCCTGGGAAGCACCAGTGTTGTTTGTACCAAAGAAGGACGGAACATATCGGATGTGTATTGATTACAGAGCCCTCAACGCTTTGACAATCAAAAATAAATACCCCTTGCTGCGGATCGATGATCTGTTCGATCAACTGACAGGAGCAGTGGTATTCTCAAAAATAGACTTGAGATCAGGCTATCATCAAGTAAAGGTACGGAGAGAAGACATTCCAAAGACAGCATTCAGGACTCGTTATGGTCATTACGAGTTTCTGGTGATGCCTTTTGGACTGACAAATGCACCTGTCGTATTCATGAACCTGATGAACAGAGTCTTCCACCAATATCTGGACCAGTTTGTGGTAGTCTTCATCGACGACATCTATCATGCCCCAGTCCCAAAATGTCAGGAACTAGGCCACGTGGCATTGGCCAGCTAACACGTCACTAAGGGCTTAATCCATTTTAATGGACCCAAAGGAACGTGCTACGCTGTCCTAAAATACTACAAGTATAAAACAGGTAAATCTATCTCATCCACACAAAATATCAGGAAAATAAGTGCTGAAATATATATAAACGCTGAGTCAGATAAAGACATAGTACAACTGATGGGTACAAGCCCATAACAAAAACTAATAATAGCGCAGAAAAATAAGATAGACTAAGTAGCGTCTATCTGGGGAAACAGCTCCATCTCCAGGTGACCAAGCTTCTAGGTTTAGGCAAACTCTGAGGGTGTCTCCTCTAGCTCCTCCTCGGTAGCACATCTAGCCTCCTGATCAGGCCCGTATACCGTGGGGTAGAAAGCCTCGTCTAAATCTGGCAGGAAACCAGGTCCTCAGTGGGACGTAACAAGATACAGAAAAATGACATGCCATGTAAATACTGAATAAATAAATAAATACAGGGTACTAACCATCTATGTGAAATGCAAATAAAGACCTTGTAGTACGCATGGGAATGTGTCGGCTAGACATATGCTGACTTAATTCACCAGTCGTGGTGACTAGCTAGTATATGTGTCATATGCCCCCTGACTCAAGGGCACTCTGCAATCGACCATCATGGTACGAAGGTATAAAAATACACAAGGAGGGGGTGTCCCATACGTCTACTAGTTATATTTCCCACCCAATGAAACTAAATGTCAAGTCGTAATTTCCTGATTTTATACTAAGCCGTGATGTGGTCACACGTACTGGTAGCAAATCAAATACGTAGCTCGCATCCCGATATGCATTGCAACCTTGTTGCGTGTTCCCGTGATAGGGTCTAGGAGAATATCATGATACTCTCACAGTAGTTGGTGAGTCTGTATGACTAAGTTAATATGCTAAATGTCAACATATCAGTTGACTGTACCTGAGGCAGTCTCAGGTACTCATAGTTTATGAAATTCATAAATAAGAGCATATAACAATATTATGAATTTAAACAGTAAACTTGGCAAGGTATACTTGCCTACTCCCTGATAGTGTTGATAACCTTGTCTCACAGTAAGGTTTGAAGGTGCTTGTGACAGGGGGTCACTGGTTGTGCTAGAGTTGGGTTCTGATAAAACATACAGGTTTGTGATTATCAGGGTATAAAAGTATATACATACTTATGTATAATATATATATAGGATACACACATATATATAATATATACATATATATATTGATATAATATATAGTAGTAGTATATATTTAGTATATATATAAAGCAAAGAAATTGCAGGAATATATATATATTAGCAGGGTATATCCACTGACATATAATAATATAATATTATCAGGGTGTATCCACTGATATATAATATAATAAAAATGAATTAACATTGCGAGAAATGTAAATGTACATATATATGTAGGCTGTATTATCCAGCACACGTAATATAAATATATATATAATATATGTACTGTATATCCAGTACTATGATAATTTATATATAATATCATATATATATCAATAAGTGCATATAAATAAATAAAAGAAAAATGCATAGTATATATATACATACATATATACTATAAATATAATAGTAATTATATAATATATATATATCATACATATAATTATATGTATGCATATATTTATATATATTACATATATATATTTATATAAGTAAAACAGAATTAAAAATGCATATATACATATTAAATATTATTATATATAAATATATAACATATGAATAATATGTTATATATATAACTATTATATATAATAATAATACATTTATATAATATACATATACTGTATTTATACAGTATATAATTAATATAATATTATATATATTAATATATATATATATAACATATATATATATATAAGTATATGTATTCATATATATATACATATATATATACATATATAAATTTAGGTATATATATGTATAATCAAGAGGGGGGGTATACCTACTGACAGGGGGGTCCCACAGGTTGTCGACGGTGGAAGGACGGCGGCGGAGACGGCCGGAGGAGCAGCAACAGCAGCAGTGGCTGCTAGTAGTAGCAGCAGCAGCTTGCGGGGGCTGCCGGCGGTGGAGCAGCGGCGGAGGCGGCGGTGCAGGCGGAGGGTTCGACGAAGGGGAGGGTGGTGGTCAGGTTGGTGGTGGTGGCGGTGGTCTACGACGGCGGTGGCGGTGGCTGGAGGCGACCGAAGGTGGAGTGGCGATTAGGGTTATGGGTAGCCGAGGGTTGCTGCGGGGGCTCTAGCCGGCGGAGGAGGCGTCGTGGGATGGTGACGGGGTGATGGTCGGAGAGAGGGGGTCGGGGCGAGTCGGGTGGTGGGGTTGGTGGCGGTGCTCGGTGGCCGGAGGCAGCGCAGGGGGTGGTTCGGGTGGTGGTGGCTGTGGGTGGTGGAATTGGGGAGATGGGGTTGTGGGGGCTGCTCACGGCGGAGCAGGGTGCCCGCGACGGTGGGGCTTGGCCGAAGGGGAGAGGGGGTCAGGGCGGAGGTCTTGCCGGAGTTGGGGGCCGGTGGTGGTCGGAGGTGAGGGCTATGGGGTTTGTGAGGGAGAGGGTTAGGGTTTAAATAGGAGTTGGGGTGAGTGGCAGTTTCGTAATTATGGGGAAATTCAGGGGCATTTGGGTAATTTCGATTTTTGGGATATTTTGCACTGATTTTTCTGGATGTTTTGGGTGGGTCCATGTCACCTATTCATTAACCAATGAGGTTATGCCACTTCACATGTATTTGCATAAAAAATCCCTAACTTTTCATAATTTGCACAAAAGCCTAAATTTGGTATTTTCGTAATTTCATAATTTACCTAATTTAAAATACCGATTCCCCGAAATTCTGGTTTGTACAGAAATGAGGGAAACAGCTGGGGAAAAGTCCTGGGAAATGTAGGGGGAGTCTAGGCAGAGGCAAGGTCTGATTTCTGAGTGATATAGATCCTCGTATTTATTAATTAAAAAATACTGCGCACGATGTTGACTAATTAATTAGAGGTAGTTAGGGTCTTAATTTCTCTATGGTGTCTAAACACTAATTGTAGATTAGAGTAGAATATTATCGTATTTTTGTTTGGCAAAAACAGGTGCCTACTGGTCCTCAAATCCCTAGGGTACAGAGATGGGTAAAGAGCAAAAATTTAAATAGGAAATAAATACGTATGTCTGTAACGATATTTGTGCGACTAAAATGAAGCACCAAACGAGGTTTCTGGGAGTTGTTCAAAATACAGAAAAAGTAGTCTAACATGTCTAGAGCAGGTATGTGGATTTTGTTTAGGTTTAACAGCTAGTGTACTGCCCTAATTTATTGTGTAATGAACATGTGCATAATTAATAGAATATTTATATAAATATATTTAAAAAAAGTTGTCATAATAATTAATTAGTCAAAACTAATCCTTAATTACTGAAATCTGGTCGAGGGAGTTTACAATCTACCCTCCTTAGAATATTTCATCCTCGAAATAAAAACAAACATATAATGAAAATGAAAGATTGATTTGAAATATTAGGACATACCCTGGTTTGGAAATAGATGGGGAAACGCTGTCGAATATCCTCCTCTCGTTCCCAGGTTGATTCACCTGGTGCTTGATGCCTCAATGCAACACGAACTAGAGGGATAGTCTGGCCTCGTCACCTTCTCGCTACGGTCTAAGATCTCTACAGGTTCCTCCTGATACGATAGGCTTGGGCCGACGGTGATCTCTGAATGGTCCAGTATATGGCTTGGGTCTGGAATGTACCTCCTCAGCTGAGATACATGGAAGACGTCATGCACTCCTTCTAAGGTCTGAGGTAGAGCTAGTCTGTAAGCAACTTCTCCGACGCGATCCAGCACATCGAAGGGTCCAATATACCTTGGACTCAGTTTTCCTCTTCCTCCAAATCTGATAGTACCTCGGGTGGGTGAGATCTTCAAGAACACATGCTCTTCCACTTGAAACTCTAGAGGTCGTCGATGTACGTTGGCCCAGTGCTTCTGTCTGTCTTGTGCAGCTCGTAGGTGTCCCTGGATCTTCTTTACTTTCTCCACCGTACGAATAATCAATTCTGGTCCCAAGATCTGTCTCTCGCCTACATCGCTCCAGCATACTGGGGAACGACATTTCCTGCCATACAAAGCTTCAAAGGGAGCCATTTAAATGCTCGCTTGATAGCTATTATTGTAGGAAAATTCTACCATGTGTAGATGATCTTCCCATGATCCGCTGAAATCAAGCATGCAGGCTCTCAGCATATCTTCAAGTGTCTGGATGGTGCATTCTGATTGGCCATCTGTCTGCGGGTAATACGAGGTGCTGAACTTGAGGCGGGTACCAAGACTTTCTTGCATACTTCGTCAGAAGTAAGATGTAAACCTCGTATCCCTGTCAGATACTATGCTGACTGGTACTCCATGCAGACGCACTATCTCCTTCATGTACATATCCGCCAAGATTTTTGTAGATTGTCCGACTCTAAAAGGTAGGAAATATGCAGCTTTGGTGAGTCTATCTACTATTACCCATACAATATTACGACCACTGGGACTTCTTGGGAAGCCCGTAACAAAGTCCATCGTAATGTGCTCCCATTTCCACTCGGGTATTGGGAGGGGTTGAAGTAGACCGGCAGATCTCTGATGTTCAGCCTTGAGGCATTTAGCCACAAAGCGTGCTATCTCTCGCTTCATTCCATGCCACCAGTAATATTGTCGCAGATCTCTGTACATCTTTGTGCCTCCTGGATGTATTGAGTATGTTGAGCTATGAGCTTCTGACATCAGCTCTTCACGAAGTTCTCCATTTGGAAAATAAAGACGATCACCGCATCTTAGAGTCCCATCTTTGTGTATGCGACATCCTGTCTGGATTCCAGCCTCTGTTCTTTGGCGAAGTCTCTGAAATCTTGCATCTGTTGGTAGAGCAGCTTTGATTCTTTCGACCAATGTTGATTGTAGCTGGTAGTTTGATAATTGGCTGTCAATTTCTGGCATAATGACCTTTATTCCCAACTTTTCTAGATCTTTCAGCAGACCTGGTTGGGTGATCATAAAGAATGCCGAGGGTCTTCTGCTTAGTGCATCAGCTACTACATTTGCCTTCCCTGGATGGTACTGCAAATTGATCTCGAAATCCGTCATCACTTCGTGCCATCGTCTTTGTCTCAGATTTAGGTCCTTCTGGGTGTAGACGTATTTCAGGCTCTTGTGATCGGTGAATATCTCCACTCGTTCGCCGTATAGATAATGTCTCCATAGTTTCAGGGCAAAGATGACTGCGACAAGCTCCAGGTCGTGAGTGGGGTAATTCTTCTCATGAGTCCTCAGTTGTCTTGAGGCATAAGCTACAACCTTCCCATGTTGCATTAAGACACAACCCAATCCTTTTTCGGATGCATCGCTATAGATTACGAAACCTCCGGATCCAGATGGTATAGTCAAGATGGGGGCAGTAGTCAGACGCTTCTTCAACTCATCAAAAGCTGTCTGGCATTCCTCAGACCAGCTAAACACCTGATCCTTGCGGGTAAGACGGGTAATTGGTTTCACGATTCATGCAAAGTTTTCTACGAACCTCCGGTAATATCCGGCAAGTCCTAGAAAGCTTCTCACCTCTGAGACGTTGGTCGGGGTTGGCCACATCTCGACAGATGAGATCTTTGCTGGGTCCACCGAGATGCCTTCTCCTATGATAACGTGTCCAAGAAAAGCGACACGATCAAGGAAGAACTCGCACTTGCTCATCTTAGCATAAAGGCTCTCTCGTCTTAGCGTCTCTAGCACCAGTCTTAAGTGCTCTTTATGCTCCTCGTGGCTCTTTGAATACACCAGAATGTCGTCAATGAAGACTACTACGAACTGGTCCAGATATTGGTGGAAGACTCTGTTCATCAGGTTCATGAATACGGCAGGTGCATTAGTTAGTCCAAAAGGCATCACCAGGAACTCGTAATGACCATAACGAGTCCTGAATGCTGTCTTTGGAATATCTTCTCTCCGTACTTTGACCTGATGATAGCCTGATCTCAAGTCTATTTTTGAGAATGCCACAGCTCCCGTCAGTTGGTCAAATAGATCGTCAATTCGCGGCAAGGGGTATTTGTTTTTGATTGTCAGAGCGTTGAGGGCTCTGTAATCAATACACATGCGATATGTTCCATCCTTCTTTGGTACAAACAGCACTGGTGCTCCCCAGGGTAATGTACTAGGATGAACAAATCCCTTGATTTGTAGTTCTTCCAGTTGCAGCTTCAGCTCGTTAAGTTCTTTCTTCGCCAGTCGGTACACATTTGAGGATACCGGTGCAGCTCCGGGTATCAGCTCAATAGTGAATTCTACTTCTCTGTCAGGCGGTAGGCCTGGCAATTCCTCCGGGAATACGTCTTCGAATTTTGCAATGATTGCTGGGGGTTCTTTCTCCATCGCCATGTAAGCTCTAGGACTCTGGCCTACTCCTTGCTCGATGGTACCTCGTACGTATTCAAACTCCGGGTGTCCTGGGGGTCTAAAGATGATACTACCTTTTCGGCAGTCTAGGATAGCATTGTTCTGGATTAACCAGTCCATGCCTAAGACGACGTCAAAATTTGGCATAGGGAGTACCAAAAATTGCGCTCTTAGTTCTCTACTACAAACAACTATTGAACATGTTTTAATAATGTTGGTAACTGGAACAATACCTCCTCCAGTAAGAATTTTCCAACACTTAGGTAGTGGGGAAGTGGCTAGTTTGTGCATGGTTACAAAATTACTAGATATGAATGACAGGGTTGTGCCAGAATCAAATAATACAGTTGCAGATAATGATGCAACTAAAATGGTACCTGTGATGGTTTCACCTTCGGGTTCTCCGGCAACTGCAGCTAAAGCAAAGGCCTGTCCGTGCCTTTGTCCTCCATATTGTTGTCTAGCCTTGTTGAATTGGGCCTCCTGAGTGGCCAGAGGTGCTTCTCTCTGATATCCCCCAGATGTGGAGGGTAGCATCTTCTGGACTTGTGCTCCTGGCTTCTGTCCATGCTGAGGTGCTGTATCTTTGCATTGTGGGCAGTCTCTAGCCATATGCTGGCTCGCTCCACATACTAGGCATAATCCTAGCCTCTTTCTGCAGTCATTGGCAAAATGTCCCTTCTTGCCACAATAGTGACAAGTCGGGAGCTCCTTCTTCTGGTAGGGTCCTGTCGTCTGATGCGTCTGATTTTGTGGACGACGATTAGGTCCTCCTCCTCCTTGCTGGTTTTTTGCCGGGAAGGTTGGATTCGGGCATCTTGTTCCTCGGCCAATTGCTTCTTGCAACCTTGCTTCTATAAGAACCTCCTCGTAGGAGATCTTTGACTGCGCCGTCGTATATCTCTAGAGCTCTAGGATGAGACCGCGGTAGAATCTCTTGGCCTTCTCCATCTCGTTCGGTATCAGATTGGCAACGAATTGACTCAGTCGGCAGAACTCGGCATCGTAGGCATCGACGGACATGTTCCCTTGTTCCAGGTGTAGGAACTGGGAATATAGTGCATCTTGGACTGTTGCGGGGAAGTACTTGGCATTGAAGTGCTCCAAGAATTATTCCCAAGTCTGGTCTTTGTCGATGCTACGCTCTATGGATTCCCACCAGTGATAGGCGTTGCCGAGGAGTTGGGCCCTCACAGCGGTCATCCATAGGTCGGGGGTAAGTTGTGAACCTTCCAGTAGCATCTCTATGTTGGAGATCCAGTCGGAGATCTCCTCTGGGGTTTCGCTGCCTTTAAAGGTTTTCGGACTCATCTGGCGGAAACCTCGGACTGTGCCTACTGGTTGGACAGGTACCGGTGCCGGGGCAGTAGTTTTCTCCAAAGCCGTCACCAAGGTCTGTCTCAAGGCTTCAGTCTGTTGCCACTGAGACTATCTCAGGGCTTTAGTCTGTTGCCATTAAGTCTACAACATAGCTTGGAGGAACTGGAATATTTGAGGCTGGCCCTCAAGCTGTGGCATCATAGCAGAAAGGGCTGGAGGTGGTGGCAAAGGTGTCTCCGCCTGCGGTGTTGATGTTTGCCCTTTATGTTGAGCTGGTGTTCCTGTCTGGACAGGATCCTGGGGAAGGTGTGGAGTCGTCGGGTAGACCAGCATCCTTCTCGGGGATTGGTCTTGTGGGCTAGTCGGGGTTTCTTGGACATTTGGCGAGGGGTCTGTTGCTTGGTCAGCCCCATCTATCTTATGTTTCCCGGGTATGTCCATATTTCTGAAGAAAATAGAATAATTAGAAAAGCATGAAGGAAAAGATAATCAAGCAGGATGTGATAAAAATATTTTAAGGATAGTGCCAGTGTGGATGAGACCTAGTATTCCTATTCTATTGTAGGCTTGCTGGGCATGTCATCATACCACTAGCAATAAATTAGACCTGCATGGGCCACCACTAAAACCATGTCACGCCCAGTCCCAAAATGTCAGGAACTAGGCCACGTGGCATTGGCCAGCTGACACGTCACTAAGGGCTTAATCCATTTTAATGGACCCAAAGGAACGTGCTACGCTGTCCTAAAATACTACAAGTATAAAACAGGTAAATCTATCTCATCCACACAAAATGTCAGGAAAATAAGTGCTGAAATATATATAAACGCTGAGTCTGATAAAGACATAGTACAACTGATGGGTACAAGCCCATAACAAAAACTAATAATAGCGCAGAAAAATAAGATAGACTAAGTAGCGTCTATCTGGGGAAACAGCTCCATCTCTAGGTGACCAGGCTTCTAGGTTCAGGCAAACACTGAGGGTGTCTCCTCTAGCTCCTCCTCGATAGCACATCTAGTCTCCTGATCAGGCCCTATACCGTGGGATAGAAAGCCTCGTCTAAATCTGGCAGAAAACCAGGTCCTCAGTGGGACGTAACAAGATACAGAAAAATGACATGCCATGTAAATACTGAATAAATAAATAAACACAGGGTACTAACCATCTATGTGAAATGCAAATAAAGACCTTGTAGTACGCATGGGAATGTGTCGGCTAGACATATGCTGACTTAATTTACCAGTCGTGGTGACTAGCTAGTATATGTGTCATATGCCCCCTGACTCAAGGGCACTCTGCAATCGACCATCATGGTACGAAGGTATAAAAACACACAAGGAGGGGGTGTCCCATACGTCTACTAGTTATCTTTTCCACCCAATAAAACTAAATGTCAAGTCATAATTTCTTGATTTTATACTAAGCCGTGATGCGGTCACACGTACTGGTAGCAAATCAAATAC
This sequence comes from Iris macrosiphon, assembly GCA_036927795.1. Taxonomy (NCBI): domain Eukaryota; kingdom Viridiplantae; phylum Streptophyta; class Magnoliopsida; order Asparagales; family Iridaceae; genus Iris; species Iris macrosiphon. The sequence goes on from JAYESA010000015.1 coordinate 58,048,974, forward strand.
GTAGCTCACATTCCGATATGCATTACAACCTTGTTGCGTGTTCCCGTGATAGGGTCTAGGAGAATATCAGGATACTCTCACAGTAGTTGGTGAGTCTGTATGACTAAGTTAATATGCTAAATGTCAACATATCAGTTGACTGTACCTGAGGCAGTCTCAGGTACTCATAGTTTATGAAATTCAGAAACAAGAGCATATAACAATATTGTGAATTTAAACAGTAAACTTGGCAAGGTATACTTGCCTACTCCCTGATAGTGTTGATAACCTTGTCTCACAGTAAGGTTTGAAGGTGCTTGTGATAGGGGGTCACTGGTTGTGCTGGAGTTGGGTTCTGTTAAAACATACAAGTTTGTGATTATCAGGGTATAAAAGTATATACATACTTATGTATAATATATATATAGGATACACACATATATATATATAGTATATATATATATTGATATAATTTATAGTAGTAGTATATATTTAGTATATATATAAAGCAAAGAAATTGTAGGAATATATGTATATTAGCAGGGTATATCCACTGACATATAATAATATAATATTATCAGGGTGTATCCACTGATATATAATATAATAAAAATGAATTGACATTGCAAGAAATATAAATGTACATATATAGGTAGGCTGTATTATCCAGCACAGGTAATATAAATATATATATAATATATGTACTGTATATCCAGTACTATGATAATTTATATATAATATCATATATATATCAATAAGTGCATATAAATAAATAAAAGAAAAATGCATAGTATATATATACATACATATATACTATAAATATAATAGTAATAATATAATATATATATATCATACATATAATTATATGTATGCATATATTTATATATATTACATATATATATTTATATAAGTAAAACAGAATTAAAAATGCATATATACATATTAAATATTATTATATATAAATATATAACATATGAATAATATGTTATATATATAACAATTATATATAATAATAATATATTTATATAATATACATATACTGTATTTATACAGTACATAATTAATATAACATTATATATATTAATATATATATATATAACATATATATATATAAGTATATGTATTCATATATATATATACATATATACATACATATATAAATTTATGTATATATATGTATAATCAAGGGGGGGGTATACCTACTAACAGGGGGGTCCCACACGTTGTCGACGGTGGAAGGACGGCGGCGGAGACGGCCGGAGGTGGCCGGAGGAGCAACAACAGCAGCAGTGGCTGCTAGTAGCAGCAGCAGCAGCAGCTTGCGGGGGCTGCCGGCGGTGGAGCAGCGGTAGAGGCGACGGTGCAGGCGGAGGGTTTGTCGGAGGGGAGGGTGGTGGTCAGGTTGTTGGTGGTGGCGGAGGTCCACGACGGCGGTGGCGGTGGCTGGAGGCGACCGGAGGTGGAGTGGCGGTTAGGGTTAGGGGTAGCCGAGGGTTGCTGCGGGGGCTCTAGCCGGCGGAGGAGGCGTCGTGGGGCGGTGAGGGGGTGATGGTCGAAGAGAGGGGGTCGGGGCGAGTCGGGTGGTGGGGTTGGTGGCGGTGCTCGGTGGCCGGAGGCGGCGCAGGGGGTGGTTCGGGTGGTGGTGGCTGTGGGTGGTGGTGTTGGGGAGATGGGGTTGCGGGGGCTGCTCACGGCGGAGCAGGGTGCCGGCGACGGTGGGGCTTGGCCGAAGGGGAGAGGGGGACAAGGCGGAGGTCTTGCCGGAGTTGGGCGGCCGGTGGTGGTCGGAGGTGAGGGCTGTGGGGGTTTGTAAGGGAGAAGGTTAGGGTTTAAATAGGAGTTGGGGTGAGTGGCAGTTTCATAATTATGGGGAAATTCAGGAGCATTTGGGTAATTTCGATTTTTGGGATATTTTGCACTGATTTTTCTGAATGTTTTGGGTGGGCCCATGTCACCTATTCATTAACCAATGCGGTTATGCCACTTCACATGTATTTGCATAAAAAACCCCTAACTTTTCATAATTTGCACAAAAGCCTAAATTTGGTATTTTGCGTAATTTCGTAATTTACCTAATTTAAAATACCGATTCCCCAAAATTCTGGTTTGTACAGAAATGAGGGAAACAGCTGGGGAAAAGTCCTGGGAAATGTGGGGGTGAGTCTAGGCAGAGGCGGGGTCTGATTTCTGAGTGATATAGATCCTCGTATTTATTAATTAATAAATACTGCGCACGATGTTGACTAATTAATTAGAGGCAGTTAGGGTCATAATTTCTCTACGGTGTCTAAACACTAATTGTAGTATAATTAGAGTAGAATATTATCGTATTTTTGTTTGGTAAAAACAGGTGCCTACTGGTCCTCAAATCCCTAGGGTACAGAGATGGGTAAAGAGCAGAAATTTAAATAGGAAATAAATACGTATGTCTGTAACGATATTTGTGCGACTAAAACGAAGCACCAAACGAGGTTTCTGGGAGTTGTTCAAAATACAGAAAAAGTAGTCTAATATGTCTAAAGCAGGTATGTGGATTTTGTTTGGGTTTAACAGCTAGTGTACTGCCCTAATTTATTGTGTAATGAACAGGTGCATAATTAATAGAATACTTATATAAATAAATTAAAAAAAAGTTGTCATAATAATTAATTAGTCAAAACTAATCCTTAATTACTGAAATCTGGTCGAGGGAGTTTACATCATCTTGGTGTATTCGAAGAGCCACGAGGAGCACGAAGAACACTTGAGACTGGTGCTAGAGACGCTAAGACGAGAGAGCCTTTATGCTAAGCTGAGCAAGTGCGAGTTCTTCCTTGATCGTGTCGCTTTTCTTTGACACGTGATCACATGAGAAGGCATCTCGGTGGACCCAGCAAAGATCTCATCTGTAGAGACATGGCCAACCCCAACCAATGTCTCAGAGGTGAGAAGCTTTCTAGGACTTCCGGATATTACCGGAGGTTCGTAGAAAACTTTGCAAGAATCGCAGAGCCGATAACCCGGTTAACCCGTAAAAAGCAGGAGTTCATCTGGTCTGAGGAATGTCAGAAAGCTTTCGAGGAGTTGAAAAAGCGTCTAACTACAGCCCCCATTTTGACCATGCCATCTGGATCCGGAGGATTCGTCATCTATAGCGATGCATCCGGAAAAGGATTAGGTTGTGTCCTGATGCAACATGGGAAGTTTGTGGCTTATGCCTCAAGACAACTGAGGACCCACGAGAAGAACTACCCCACGAACGACTTGGAGCTTGCCGCAGTCATCTTCATCCTGAAGCTATGGAGACATTATCTATACGGCAAACGAGTGGAGATATTCACTGATCACAAGAGCCTGAAGTACGTCTACACTCAGAAGGACTTGAACCTAAGACAAAGACGATGGCTCGAAGTGATGACGGATTTCGAGATCGATCTGCAGTACCATCCCGGGAAGGCTAATATAGTAGCTGATGCGCTAAGCAGAAGACCCATGGCATTCTTTATGATCACCCAACCAGATCTATTGAGAGATCTAGAAAAGTTGGGGATACAGGTCATTATGCTAGAAATTGACGGCCAATTATCAAACTACCAGTTGCAATCAACATTGGTCGAAAGAATCAAAGTTGTACTACCAACCGATGCAAGATTCCAGAGACTTCGACAAAGAACAGAGGCTGGAATCCAGACAGGATGTCGCATACACGAATATGGGACTCTATGATGTGGAGATCGTCTTTATGTTCCAAATGAAGAACTTCGTGAGGAACTGATGTCAGAAGCTCATAGCTTAACATACTCTATACATCCAGGTGGCACAAAGATGTACAGAGATCTACGTCAATACTATTGGTGGCACGGAATGAAGCGAGAGATAGCGCGCTTTGTGGCAAAATGCCTGGTGTGTCAGCAAGTCAAGGCTGAACATCAGAGATCTACCGGTCTACTTCAACCCCTCCCAATACCCGAATGGAAATAGGAACACATTACGATGGACTTTGTTATGGGCTTCCCAAGAAGTCCCAGTGGACGTAATGCTGTATGGGTGATCGTAGATAGACTCACCAAAGTTGCTCATTTTCTACCTTTCAGAGTCGGACAATCTACAGAAGTCTTGGCGGACATGTACATGAAGGAGATCGTACGTCTGCACGGAGTACCAGTCAGCATAGTATCTGACAGGGATACGAGGTTTACATCTTACTTTTGGCGAAGTATGCAAGAAAGTCTTGGTACCCGCCTCAAGTTCAGCACCTCGTATCATCCGCAGACAGATGGCCAATCAGAATGCACCATCCAGACACTATAAGATATGCTGAGAGCCTGTATGCTTGATTTCAGCGGATCATGGGAAGATCATTTACATCTGGTAGAATTTTCCTACAATAATAGCTATCAAGCGAGCATTCAAATGGCTCCCTTTGAAGCATTGTATGGTAGAAAGTGTCGTTTCCCAGTATGTTGGAGTAATGTTGGCAAAAGACAGATCTTGGGACCAGAATTGGTTGTTCGTACGGTGGAGAAAGTAAATAAGATCCAAGGGCACCTGCGAGCAGCACAAGACAAAAAAAACACTAGGCCAACGTTCATCGACGACCTTTAGAGTTCCAAGTGGGAGAATATGTGTTCTTAAAGATCTCACCTACCCGAGGAACTATCAGATTTAGCGGAAGAGGAAAGCTGAGTCCGAGATACATCGGACCCTTCGATGTGTTGGAACGCGTCGGAGAAGTTGCTTACAGGCTAGCTCTACCTCAGACATTTGGAAGGAGTACATGACGTCTTCCACGTATCTCAGCTGAGGAGATATATTCCAGACCCGAGTCATGTGTTGGACCATTCAGAGATCACCGTCGGCCCGAGCTTATCATACCAGAAGGAGCCTGTAGAGATCCTAGACCGAAGCGAGAAGGTGTTGCGAGTCCAGACTATCCCTCTAGTTTGTATCGCATGGAGACATCATGCACCAGGAGAGTCAACCTGGAAACGAGAAGAGGATATTCGATAGCGTTTCCCCCATCTATTTCCAAACCAGGGTATGTCCTAATATTTCAAATAAATCCTTCGCTCTCATTATATGTCTATTTTTATTTCGAGGATGAAATATTCTAAGGAGGGTAGGTTGTAAACTCCCTCGACCAGATTTCAGCATTTTAGAATTATTTTTAGCAATTTAGGATTTATTGCAATATTTTAAATTATTTTGCTTACATATCCTATTGAATTGTGCACCTGTCCATTACCCAATTATTTAGAACATTATACTAGCTGTTATCCCCAAACAAAGCTCACAAACCTCTCCTAGACATATTAGACTATTTTTTTGAACTTTGTGCAACTCCCAAACACTTTGTTTTGAGCCTCTTTTTAGACGCACAATTATCGTTACAAACGTTCATAATTAATTATTATTTAATTTCCTACTTTATACCCATCTCTGTTCCAATAGAGATTTGAGGCCCAACCAGAACCTGTTTTGCCCAAACGAAAATACGTTATTATTCTACATTCAGTATACTACATTTAGTATATTGATACCGTAATAAAATTATGGCCCTACCTGCCTC